>VWZF01000636.1:761444-1126844 GCA_013396755.1 Sclerurus mexicanus | reverse complement strand
GGGTGGTGGGGGGCGCCCCGTCGGAGGGGGGTCCCGGGAGGCCCCGCTGCCGCCCAGGCAGCAGTCGCAGCGCTGCAGGCGGGGGGCACGCCGCGCAGCCTGCAGTGATCCGGCTCCACGCTTTGATTTTAATCTTAAATTTTTACTTCCCTTGCCACCTTTCCCAAGGGAAAACTCCTAAAGGCAAAAAAGCGTTCTGGCTATCCCGGCGGTGGGGCGCTGGAGGGGCCGGAGCCGTCCCCCTGCTCTCCTCTCTCCGCCCCCCCCAGCCCAGCCCTGCCCCGCCGAAAGCAAAAGTTCACGCCGTGTCACGGCGCCGTCCCCGGGCAAACCCGGCGGGAGCGCCGCTGCCTCCTGCTCCCCTGGGGCGGCCGGCGGGACCGGGGCTCGACACCCGTGTGCTGAGCGTGGCCGTGGGGGCACCGCCGCGGCCCCTGGGGCTGCCCAGCCCCGCTCCGTGCCGCCGGCCGCCCCGGCGGCGGCAGGGCTTTGCCGTCGGAGCCGGGGCAGAGGCAAACAGGGATGGGGAAAGAGCGGAGGCAGGACAAGGGTTGCAGAAATACCGTGTGTTTAATGAGTAAGCCGCAGTATTTGTCCTGATGGCTTTGTTAAACTTGGGTTGCGGGAGCGTCTTCCTCGTGTTAGGTGGTGAGAGGGAGCTTCCTCCCTCCCGCACGGCGCAGTCCCTGCCGTCGCAGCAGGCTGGTGGGAGCAACCTGTTGGCGGCCGGGAATTGTGCTCAGCCCCGCGCCGGCCGGAGCCGAACAGCCAGCGCTGCCCACCCCCATGTCCCGGGGCACCCGCTCGCCAGGCCCCCGGTAGCCCCGTGGGCACCGGCTGCTCCCCGGACAGTTGTGGGGCGAGCCGGGAAAAGCTTCGGGTGGGGCTGTGTGGCCGCGATGGCAGCGCCGGGCCCGCGGTACCCTGCGGCTTTATCACCCGTGGGTGATAAAGGCTTAACGCTGCTGTGAACAAACCCTCTCCCTCCGAGGCCTCTGTGGAGAAAGTGTCACCCACCCGTGCCCCTGTGTGTGGCGGGGGCAGCGCCAGGTTTCGTGACACTGTTGCGCGAGAGCGTTGTCAGAGAGAGCTTTTGCCGTGTGCGTACAGGCAGAGCCTCCTCCGCCCTGCGAGGGATTAAGTGATGGCAGTAAGTGCGTGAGGTGCACGCACCCCGTACGGCATCGAGGCGTTCTGGTGTGTTCCTGACTTAGTTCCAGTGAGGGCCAGCCAAACTCCTTGCTTTGCCTTATAGTAGTTGTATTTACCTTTTTTTAAAACAGAAAGTGTCGACTCAAGTCCTGTATTTACATGTTTTTAATTGCATCGCTAGGGATGTTTGTTACATCCAGTTTTTGTAAATTCCTATTTTTTTTTTAGAGGTAAGCAATATCCTGCAAAGGAAATGCAAATTAATCTGTAACTTATTTTTAGCTGAAGGCTTTTAAGGCTTTTAAAAGTAGTTTGTTAGTTTCTGTTGATGCGTTTGACTAAAAAAAATTTAAAGGATAATTGTCTGAAGACATCTGTCATGAAAAACTTCAACAGGAGTGAAGTGATTGATAGCTGACAACTTTTAAATAAGGTAACTTGTCACTTGAAAATGCTGGGATTTTTTGCCAGTGGTATTTTAGTCTCCTTAAGTGCCTTTTCAGAATGAGTAGAAGAGAACTAAAAACCAAACAAACCAAAATAAAAGAACTCAGAAATTCAAGTGAGCAAATGAGAAACACTGATAGCTGTATAACTTGGTAGGCACTTCCTATTTTATCGCTGCTCATCCTGTGGTACTTCAGCAAAGAAGAGGTCTTGCAGACCTCCCTGTGATAGAGCTCTTCCTATGCCCACATACCTCTGCTGTGACAGGGAGAGCTGTTACTGGTATGTGTTTTGGCTGTAGTACCCTCTGCTAGAGTGCAGTACGTACCCTGCCACTGCTGGCAGGTAAATACAAATGTGCTCCCTTCCATAATTAAATAGTCGCTGTGTTATGCATCAGAGTCATGTTGCCCTCCTCCCTTCATTTGGCTGCATCAGCGAGGGCTGCCCTGAAAGTTACATCCTTGCAAATTTTACCGTTTAAGCCAACTAAGTGTGGCGTTTCTTGAACAGTTTTAAGCGTAGTTACCAGCAGCCACTGGGTGTCAACGCTACAACTGATCTGGTTGAGGTGTGCAGCCCGTTTGCCGTGTTTATTGCCACTTCTCCACGGCTCAGCTTGAGTTAAGGATTATTTTTATTTTTCCCGTTTAGGAGCTGTTGGTTTGTTCGTGGTCTGGGGACCTGCTGTAGGTGCAGGCGTAGGGCTGGGAGCGAAGTCTGAGTCAGCCGAGGGCCCCGCAGAGGAGGAACATCGCTCTGGAGATGAGCACAGATTAGCGACCGACTTTTCTGCTGACAGAGGGAGCGCGGGTTCGCGTTAGAGCCTGGCACTGCCTTAGAGCTGGGAGTACATTGTGCACTGCTGTGACGCAGTCTGTGAAAGAGGCGGTATTTTTTTCCCCCCTTAAATAAAACTTCGAGATACTTTGTCTCGTCGGGCTTTGCGTATTTAGAAGTGCAATGAGGCACCTTTCAAATTATACACAAAATGTATGAAACACACGAGAACTTAAAAAGAATGTGCACTTTCTGTATAGTGTCAAGGCTGTGTTTCTCTCACCTAGAAGATGAGGGGTAACTGTTCTAATGGCTGTGAATATGTACTGCTCTGATTTAATACCTGATGACCTGCTTTTTCATTTTTTCACTGAATAAAGAAGTTCAAAGGTGCCAATATTATCTGTTAGGAGCTCAAAATAGCATCCAACTTCTTCTGAAAAAAAACCCTCACATTAAAATAAAAATAGCTTTTAAAACAAGGGTAGAAGCTAAAAGTATTAGCATAAAATTATTAGTATCTTATTTAAGTAGGTAAAATTGCTCTCAGTGATATATACAAAGGAGTTTATTCCAGGCTTTCTTGTCACAAACTCTGCTTTATGAACAAACCTCCTTTTGAACTCTAGGGAGTAAAGTCCCTGTGAGCCCCCATGGTCTGGCTGCCTTGAATGAAACATTTGAGATGTGCTCTGCCAGACCTGCTGCATTGTTGGTTGTGAATGAGTGCCGGTAGTGACTGGTGTTGCTCAGAGAAAGCAGAAGCCAAGAACAAGATGTGTTTCAGAGATAACCAAGAAATTGTTGTGAAAGTTGCATGGAAGAATGAAACTTTTCTCGTAGTAGTAGTCAAGTGAAAGCAACGTTTTCCCTTACCTGTATCAGTGGGAGACACAGGTCTTAAGACAGAAGGGAAAAGAACTTTACTGCAGATGTAGGTAACTCTTCTGTTACTCAAATCTGATAGCTTTTTGGCTAATCATCATACATAAAATATAAAACACCTCTGTGATGGGCATATTTCATGATGTCTTTGCTTTATGACGAATGTGGAGATTTATTGCAGAGGAGCTGCCACAGTTAAGCTTTCTTGAATGGTCTCGTCCTTTTAGCCTGTTTTTGAAAATGGGTTCAGATAAAAACCTGTAACTTTTCCTAAACAGAAGATATGGAGTTTTGGTGTCATTTATCTGGAGGTGGATGTATTGTTGATTTTTCACAGTGAGACGTGCAAAGGTCACATGAGCATGTATATCTCCTGGACTTCTAGTCCGGAGGAAACTTGATCACCTAAATGTATTTGTTTCCATTGTTGAAGGAATGAGAATAGATATCCAGCTGCAGAAGGATGAATGTTTGTAAGCCTGAAAGTCTGAGGACAAAACAAGCGTAGGACAGGGACTTTGGATGGCCTTACCATAGGAGCACTTGGTGGTCAGCACTCTATTCTGTAGTGGATTGGTCTCTGTGCAAAATGAATTCTGGGTTGTGGTATATTTGATTTGACCACTGCATGTTAGGCTGAGAAATCAAGAATAATGTTCACTGAAGTTGTTCGAAGCTTTTGAATCTAGATCAATGAACAAATTAAACTGTGAAAATATGATTTATTTAAAGTGAAATGACTGCATAGAATCACAGTCATACAATAGTTTGGACTAGAAGAGACATTAAAGATCATATTTTTGAAGCTTTTTTATTTTTTTTTTTCAGGTGGAAATACCACAATTGAAGTTTGCCTTTAACTGCTCTGAATTCCCTCATTACTTGTTACACACCTGTAGGCATTTACCTCTGTCCCTTTAGATGCTTCCCAAGGTGATTTGTGGCCCCCATAGCATCATGCATTGTATTATACATACACACAAGACACCTACATGCATATGCAGATATAAGTGTGTTTGTTTGTTTTGCTATTTATGGAGAAATACCTGTCAGGGTAAATGCTGTTACAGTCGTACCTTTTTACATATGGCACTAGTAATAGCCATATTACTGTGTTTGGAAGCTGTAGTTGAGTCTGCTCTGCTGTGACACCTGGCCTCAGCTGGGGCACGCTCAGAGAAACAGCCACACCAGTTCCAGCCTCTGCCCACCCTGCTGTGAGATAACTATTTAGTGTCTTGCATACCTGCGCGCTGCCACGAAAATGTCTCATGTAGCAGCCTACATTGTCTGTGAGTCACCAGCTTGCACTTTGTTTAGTTTCAGATATGAATGTTCAGTTTAGTCTTTGCAGGTGCAAGGTGCTCTCCTCACCTGTGCCTGAATAACTCACAGCGAAGCTGTTTCATAATGTTCATTGAAACAAACCCTTAACTGTTTGTTCTTTTTAAACTTAAATTTTGTTTCTTCTGTTATGTTTGTCCTTTGGGCCTCAGCTCTTGCTTGAAGGAGAAAGTCCATTCTGACCTCAAACCTGTGTGTTGCTGCCCTGTTTTTGGGGTGGTGGGTGGGCTTCCCTGGCCCTGTCCTGCAGGCAGGTTGAGGCCAGGAGGGACTGAGTCACCTCTCAGTAGCCAGGATGCTCAAGATATGCCCACTGCCAGTGGCTTTTCCTGTCTGGTCCAGTGTGTCCCAGAGTTCATCAGTGGTTTTGAGCTTCCCACCAGGGTCTTGAATTATGTCTTAATTAATTGTCTCTTAATTTTCTTTGTCCATTTTCTGTTTGCTGTGATATCTGTTCAGCTACTTGTATGAGTATAGGTAAGACTAAACACCAAAACCAAACATATGAGTGGCTTTTTATGCTGACAAAATGAACTAAATTTTCTTGAAGTGCCTGATTTTAACAATCTTCAATACAAAAATGAGGTTACTGCTCTCTTTGACACTGTATTCTTTGCGACACAGTCAGCTGCTTCCTTATTTTCATTATTTTTGTATCACTTACATGGTTTTACCATTTAATGGTGAAGTTGGTGGTTTTCGGAACTGGAGCTTTTGCTGCCTGGGATGGAAAGGGGCAACAATGTGGTATAAGGGGATAAAGATTTTTAGGTGAGCTATGTGAGGTTTGTGTTTTGTTTTGGGTTTGTTTTTTTTTTTAAATACAACAATCAACAATAAAATAATCAATATTTTCTGTGTTTGGGTGTTTTAATAACGTTCCAGAAATTATGGAGTCTTGAGATGTCTGCTCAGGGTTTTTTCAGTTTCCAAAGCATAATGCTACCAAAATATGTGTATCTCTGTTTACTTAACTGGTGAATATATATTTTAACATGAGTGCTTGGCTTTTGCAGTAAAAATGCAGATCCATTTTGCAGCCACAGATTTGTGAAATATGTCGGGTTGTGGCTGCAGAGATTCAACCCTCAGCTCCTGATGTTTTGGGAGAAAGTTCATGTATGAAACAAGCATTCCTAGTGGAAATGATTTTATAACCTTGAGTAATGAAAAATAAAATAAGACATAGTGAAGATAGCCTGATAAATAGTTTATTATAATTTTGCTCTTTCAGAAATATGTAAAAATTGGATATATTTACTTTATTGTCAACTCCTGTGAGGAAGGAACTTCAAATTCATGGATGCTGGCTGCAGCTAGTCATAGTTAAACATATGGTAGTGCATACTAATATTTTAATGAATTTTGTAGCACTTTGTTTGTAAATCTCATTTCTAAAATGGGTTTTAAATATTGGGGAAACACTGCTCTTCGTAATGATAGGTTGCACTTCAGAAATTAAGTGTACTAGCAAGAGTCACATTTACAAGAACCACATCTCTGCTGCTCCATTGAGAGCTTCAGCATGAATTGAATTGATCTGTGAGGACAAGTGCTATTCACATTAAAGTATTATTTCTAAATATACTTAGTAAACATTAATCACGTGTGTTCATCCGACAGAGGTTCTTTATTCCCGTGCTTTTGTTTGTGACATGCAAATGTCTTAAGTGAGCAGTGCAGCAGCTGTATCATGAGGTTTCTTGGTAGGTCTCCATTCCTAACGGAGAAGGTGGAGGAATAAAAACAACTAAGTCAGCTGCTTTTACTGGGTTGATGATTATCTTCTAAGAACTTCATTAGGCTTCATGCTTGTTCCAGATTTCAATAGTAGATACTGGTCTTTACCAGATTGCTTAAAATGATATCAAAGGAGGCAAATACGTTAAGTTTTGAGGCACTTCTGTAATGAATAGTAAAGGTTTAGCAATGTTTTGGTTTGTGGTACCAGGGATAAGAAGTGGCTCTAGCTTTAAAAATATAGTCACTTAAAACTTCTTGGGACTCTGACAGAGATTTGGAATTGCTGGAGGAGCAGAGGGCAGCACTCGGTGTGCTCAGAAAATGTACTTTTGTTAAAGGCATCTTGCATCACTGCACAGTATCAGTGATGTTATAGTTCTCTTTGAAAATACATCTCATTCTAGAGTTAATTAAACTTAAAGATACAGGTCTTCTCTTGTTCTAGTCTTCGAAGTCTATTTTTTGGGAAGGCTAGGAATCCATGCATCTGGAAATGCATTCAGTCCCTTTGCTGCTTCATGACAGCATGCCAGGTGTGACTGTGATTGCATTTCTAAGTAGCCTGTGTTTCTCTAAGTGCTTTACTGGTCTGTGCAGTCTAGGCTTGTGTTGGTGTGAGCATGAGAGACTCCTTTTTAACTTTGTCAAGGCTGTTGCAGAAATCTAAGGGCTGTAGGTGCTGGGGCCTGGCACGTGTGGACTTGAGAGAACATACTGGGGACATGGTCTCTGAAACACTACGTATTCAGATTTAAATTTGGACTGATTACCAAAAAAGTGCTTGCAAGCAGAGGTGCCCTTAACCCAGTATTTGCTGACTAAATTATGTCTTCTAGCTGTGCTTTGTAATATATAGGAATTCTTATTTAATTAGCATCTTAATTTTTTTTTTTAAAATCTATCATTCAGAGACCACTTAGTGCCAGGCCTCCATGCTTCCTCTGCTCCAGGATGGGAAGTGATGACGTGGGCTACTCTCTGCTTCTTGCATGTAGGTGTCTCCCTCTGAAAATGTTCGGGACGCCCCTCCTGTAATTTAGTTCCTCCCAGAATGAAATTTTCATTGTGTGTGGAAACCAGGAAATTAAACCCTTTTTTTTTTTAATGAAATGAGTGGTGCGTGTATATGAAGGAGAGGTACATGTGAGCAGCCTTTGTGCTCTCCATGGAAACTGTAGTTTTGGGGAAAGTGGAAGATTCGTAAGGGCAGGAGGTGCAGAGGTCAGCAGCTTGCTGGTGAGGCTGACCTGCAGTTCGGTAGCTGCACAGTATTGGCACCGCTCTCTTGTTCCGCTGTTGATGCTGCAGAGGAGGAGGGGAGAAAGTGAGCAAAAGCGCTCTGTCTGGGAGGGCCCTACACCACTCCTGGTCACCTGGACCTGGTCCTAAGTTTCTGTGCTGGAGCTGGCCGTGTGTGGATGGGCAGCAGCCGCTATGTGCCTGTTGTGCTGGCAGATCCACCTTCTGGTGGTCTCTGCTTTAGCACTGCAGTGATATGTGCCTCCTGACATAGGCAGAACTTGTGGCTGTTCTGCTTATATGCTGACCTATTTAAATTTGCACAGAAGAGGGTCTTTGATTTTGATTTTTTTTTTGGGAAGGGGAGCTCTTGGGCATTGAAATGTGGACGTTAATTTTGTAGGAGAAAATCGAAGTGCATGCTTTTTTCCCTACATGAATAAGTGGTTTGCACATAATTCAGAATATGGATTCTAATTTTCAATATACTGCTGGTGGTCTCACTAGCAATGGGAAGGTTGGAACTCCTTCAGTTTTCTTGTGCTTAACTCCAGAAACTGTGACGTGGGTGGGGTTTCACTTACCCATCACTGACTTTTCAAACTACGGAGTTAGATAAAACTGAAGCAACTTGCTATAAGTGCGGTGACTTGTTAGACCGCATTTATTGTGCAAATGCGCTTACATCCTGCAAGATCAGCAGAAATGCTTAGTGTTTGCCTGGATGGAAATTAATTAAAATTTGGCGACTGAAATTAAGCGAATGAATTTGTAGCCCATTGTGTTATATGAATCTGCCTTTCAGTTCCCACAGTGGGAATTAGCGCAATTGCAAATGTTTTTTTGGCATATGTGAGTTTCAAGTTGGTGCTAAGTTCTGGCATCTGTAGCCTTCTGAGATTTTTACTGCCCTTTAATATGTGTTAAATGTATTTGAAGCTGCTAACAGGAGTAAGGATACTAGCAATCCAAAAATACACTGTGGTGGTGGTGGTGTAGGCTCATTTGCTTGTAGCTTGCATTTGCTTAAAACTGATTTGAGCTAATCTGTTAATTTGATTGTAATTGTTAGAATAATAAAAAAAAAAGTACCAATGCCATACATTTCTTGGATATATATCCAGATTTGAATTTTGATTGCCAAAAACATACTTGCAGGCTGAGAGATCTTTAGTGTTTGCCAACTAAATTATATCTTATAGCAATACTTTGCAATATATAGCAACTCCTAATTAGATATTCAAAAAATGAGGATGCTGTTATTCCGACATGCTTCATGGCAGGCCTCCGCAGTTCTCCCCTGTCAGGATGTGAAAGGATTATGTGCTCTATGCTCCTTCTCGCTGTTAATGTGTTGATTTCTCTTTCCAAAAATATTCTCTTCAAATGTGAACCTTCAAATTAAATGTAATTATTTACCACCCCCAAACCCCTTCTCCCAGAAAACCTGGCTCTCTGAAGGCATCCTGGTGGTGCTCTGAGGGAAGAGGGATTATACCTGCTGTTGTTTTCTGTGCCTGGAAAAGTGTAATTAGCAGGTGTAATCTGTAACTTTTTGGTTAGTCCCTCTCTTCTTTCCTTGCCCCTTGACACGCTTCCCCTGCAGGACTGCCCTGTGAGCATCCAAGCACTGTGGGGCTGAGGGCTATTCCCAACTGTCCCTAGCAGCCATCCTCTCAGGTGCAAACACTGGAAGGTGTGGGAAGGTGTGAGCAGAAGGCTTTTTGGGAAAGCCTAGAGCTTGGCTTCTGCCTCAATGCTGGCAGGGTGCTGCTGTGCAGATTTCAGTGAGTGTTTGAGCTGTGACCCGGCAGCTGCCTCGTGCAGGAGTTGAGCCTGCCAGTGGAGTCCTGCTGAAACGCTTCTGTCTGCCAGGTGCATTTGTGGGTACTTTTCTACTTATTGCTCAGGTGGGAAGAGGAGGTCGGAAAGGAATCATATTTTCTTTTTGCAGTTACTGGAGAAGTTTGTAGTGATTCACTACATAGATTCCTTAAATCAGTTAAATATATCCCTTGGCCTCTC
This sequence comes from Sclerurus mexicanus, assembly GCA_013396755.1. Classification (NCBI taxonomy): domain Eukaryota; kingdom Metazoa; phylum Chordata; class Aves; order Passeriformes; family Furnariidae; genus Sclerurus; species Sclerurus mexicanus. The sequence continues at coordinate 1,117,229 of VWZF01000636.1, read as the reverse complement.
TAGCGGATACCATACTACTGCCTTTATTCCTCAGTAAGGTCTTTCAATGTCTCTAAAGGTTCAGGTGAGGAAAGCAATGCGTGTGCTAAAATAAAAGATTTAAACTGTGAAAGAGCAGGTTTAGATTAGCTGTTAGGAAGAAATCTTTACTCTCAAGGTGGTGAGACAGGTTGCTGAGAGAAGTTGTGGATGTCCCATCCCTGGAAGTACTCAAGGCCAGATTGGATGGGGCTTGGAGCAACCTGGTCTAGTGAAAGATGTCCCTGCTCATGGTGGTGGATTTGGAACTTGATGATCTTTGAGATCCCTTCCGAACCAAATCATTCTATGATTCTATGAAATGTTATTCCAACATAAATGTTTATTGATTAGATTCATTATTATTATTACTTTTTTTAAGATTCATTATTATTACTACTATTTCTTTTTAAATTAACTTTGTGGTGATGTCGAGGAAGGTTGAGTTGCCAGAGCCAAGTCAGGCTTAGGTATTTGCAGTTACTATGCATGTGGACACTGTTTTGCTTGCCCTGCTTCAGCCCTGCCTCTTTGAGCTGAGCTCTGTTCATCTGACAGGTCTACAGCTCAAATCAGAAGCTGTTTGAAACTCAGGATGAAGATGTAGCCTCACATGTGGTCTGATCAAATTTTATTATATAATTTACAAATAAAATGCACTATGTATATTTATCCTGCTAGATATATTTAGATCTTGATTAATATCAAGAAATCTACAGTGAAGGAAGCAACATCAAAAAAAGTGTACTTTTTTGTTAGATGTGAAAACCCAGAGTGTGACTGTGTGTTTAACTCAGAGCAGCTTTACTTTTTCACAATTTTTATAGTATCTCTCCCTGCCATCATTGGGATGGCATTAAAGCAGAGCCGAAGGGCAGTTCTGCATTTTAAATGCAGGTGTCACAATGCTTGTAAACCTCAGAGATGGATGGAGAGGGTTAAACCAGGAGCTTTCATTTTTGGCTCAAATTGGAGGATTAATTTTTTTGCCTTATTTTGCTTTTTTCCTTCATGAGTATACACAGCTTCCAAGTAAAATGATGGTGTCAGATCTTTATTGTTGAGGGTTTGCCTTTGCTGTGAGAGGTAAGTGTCTCTCCCAATATTGTGTGAGTGTATATTCTAGCTGGTAGAGTTTTAGTGCTGATCTGGAGTCTGGTTCCTGGTACTATTGGTGTGTTGTGTTCTCCTTATGTACAAGTGTAGTAAATCCAGTAAATGCCTTCTGGAAATAAAAATGAGGGTGGGAGTTTAAAGCAGAATTTTAAAATGCAGCCTGTTGCAATTGATTTTGGGAAAATCAAGAGATACTATCTTAATGCAGACTTTTCCATGCTTGTTAGGAAACTTGAGTCACTCTTGAATAATCCAGTTTGTTCAGTCTATGAAAACCTGATACTGCACTCTTGCCATTTTCTTCCTTACAGTTCTGTGGCAATGACATAGTAACAAGCATTAAAAGGAGAAACCATAATCTTCTCTGCTTGCAGCCCAAGCCAACGCTAGTCATTCCCTGATGCTATGAAGTCATTCTTTGCTTTGAGGTTTCTAACTAAAACTCTGTTCCAAATGTCTGCTGTGGGTGAGCAGTAGAGGCATTAAGGAGGGAGTCCTGGGTCCCTCCCACTGAGTCTGACCCCTCTTCAGACCATCCTTCTGTGGCCAAGGAGACCAGTTCTGCAAAGTCCACACCATCCCTTGATAGCAATCCCTCCTTCCCCTTTCTGGCGCTCTGGAACAAAAATGAAGATGTAAATGAATTTGCAATGATTGCACAACCTGGTTATGCAACGAGGCTGACGTGGTAGCATATACACATGTAGAAAACGCCTTTTTGAAGAGATGACATTGAGCACAGTTTCACCACCTTCTCTCCAAAGCTGAGGGCAACTGTGTTACTGGCTTCACCCCCTGCTTGGTTAACCTGCATATTAAAGCATACCAAATACTCAGCTTCTGTTGACTGAGGGTTATTGTTGATGGAGCAGAAAAATAAATCAGTTCTTTTGGACTGTTTATTTGGGAAGGAGTTTTTTAGCTTGGGGCCCAGAGCCCAGGCAATTACAGTAGTCAGTCCTGGGGCAGTGTCCTGCACTGTAATGAGTTTTTTACTGTCAGCATAATCTGAACCACCTAAGTGTGTGTTTTTTTTTTTTTTTTTTTCAAATGAGTGATGATGGCACTTCAGTTGGAGGCATTCTGTGCTAGTCCGACAGGTCACTGGGTGAGTGCTCAGCATTCCTTGCATTTGGGAACCCAGTTCCTTACTTCCTATGGTTTTTAATTCATCTGGAAGAAGACATGCAGCATGGCTGACTCCTGACTTCTGTGTGAAACGGGGATGGATGGTGTAGTGCTCTGAGTTTTTAAGGCAGACTGCTTGGTAAGGCTGCCTTGACACTGAATGTGATGCAGGCATTGGTTTTGTCATTTCCCTGGCAAGTTACTTTGTGTGTCATGTGGGCTGGTTGGCATAATTTTTGATGCCTTGGGGCAGGGATAGGTTTCCTGGGGTCCTTTCCATGATTTTGACTGAGCAGACTTGCATACATGGGCTATGGGGCACATGGAAAGTTGTTCTCCTAGCTAAGATTTGCAGTCTCTAGAAACTGAAACGCCTCACGAGAAATGGCTGGGGCCATGGTTGACATGACGTACTGTGGCTCTTGGCCTGACTATGGCTGGTACATTTTTACTTATGCGTGGGAAAATAAACCTTTTTGTCCTGCATTTACTTCCCTTGCTTCTGTATTAATTCCTGGTAGGTAGAACAAATAAGTGATGTTATCTTCATGTGTAGTGCTTACTGCTGATTGAAAGGAAAATTCTGCAAACTAAGCAAGTAGACTGACCTGACGACTCCTCATGACAACTGCTTACTTTTAGTTAACATTCAGAATATTTTTATCCTAGTTTACTCCTTAGAGACTAATAGAGTGCTGCTAGAGTAATTTTCAGATGAATCATGCCATCTGCCATGCATGCTTTGCTGTTTCAGCAGTAGGGGAGGAGAGGGAATATGTACATACAGTGGTCTGAAACGGTGTGTTTGTGTTCTCTGTAAATTTAATTTAGTTTTCAGAGGTTTGTTTTATTTTGGTTTTTTTCTTACCAGGCATTTTACATTTCTTGCTTTGTTTATCAGTTTAACATGGGGCTCTAGTACTGATACGGCTCTCTTGGGTGTTCAGTGCCAAACTTGGCAGAAGCACACTGGACATACTTGAACTGACTTGCTAGTGAGTTAAAGTGGTTCACTGCAAAGTCCTTTTTTGAAATCACAGCTCAAATGTGGATCCTTTGGGCTGTCAAACTGAGCCAGCTGTAATTTTCACCACCTCAAAAAAATCAAAGGTAATAATAAAACATTTGTAGAGAAATAAAACTGGTGAGTGTAGCCTGGCAGTGTAGAGGGAAAGGTCACTTGTGGAATGAGTTCTGTGGGGCTGATGTTCAAGACTTGTTCTTCTAGGAGCTGTCCTGAGTGGGGGGAGGAGTGTCCCCAGCATGCAGCCATCCTACCTGTGGGAAAGTGCAAACTCGTGTTTGAAACCAAAAGCGCCTAACCACATTGGAGCATTGGACATGTCATGTCCCATCTTGTGTTTGGTCCGGAAGCAATTATCTGGGAGACTAGCCAATCTGTTAGTAAGGTTCATGGGTTTGGATTTGGGTTTGGACAGGGCTGGAATCATTATCTTGAGGGGTTTGTATGTCAACCCTATTCCATCTTTGAGAACTATGCTATGATATTAGATAAGGCTTTAATTATTACCAGGCAAAGTAAATTCTTCTGTGTGAATGTATTAAAAATCTTCCCTTGCTGTCTGTCCCAAGTATCTTATTTTCTCATAAAATATTTTGGCTGATGAACTTTTTGCACTGAAAAGTACTAATAGATTATGTACTTTGTTCATGTCTTTAAACTTTTTACAATAATTTTAACTAATGTGCTTGTTTTTAGTGCCCTGACAACTGTATTAAAGAAACTGAGAGCAAAATACTGAAATGTGGAGCAATCAAACTGTTTTCCTCCCTTTTCATGCATTTCACCCCTGCCCCTCAAGGGAATGGTATATCTGGTAAACTCCACTTATCATATGAGGTCAGTTGAAGGCCTGAGAAATAGTATGCTCTCTTTTTCAGTCAAGAAAGACAATTTTTAAATGCCAGGAGATAAAAGCAAGAATTGCTTGCCTATGGAGAGGAGTTGTTCCACCAGATATCGAGCTGACATGCAAGCAGATCTCTGCTACCCTTAGATGAGGATTAGTTTATGCCCTGAAGCAAATGGATTATTAACTCTTGTAATTTTATTTTAACATGTTTAACAACAGATACTGTTGCTTATAAAACCCATTTAATCCTTTTTTAATCACTGCAAGTCATTTTTCCAACAGTTATCCTGCAGCCATGGGTTCCAGTGGTTAGTTATTTACTGAGCAATACATAGCGTATTATCTTCTTGCCTGTGTATTTTTTAAGTCATTCTTTAATGCCTTGGATTTGAGTTTAAAATTAGAAAACAAAAAAAAAGGAAGAAAGTTTAAAAAGTTTGAACTCTACTTCTGTTGCCTTTTCCTCCATCCTTATTCCTCAACTCTTCAAATACCTTCAGGAGATCTTTCCTTTGCTCTTTACTGTTTGGACACTTGCTGCTACATCCTCAATTTCCCCTCAGTTTCCCCTGGCCAGTGTTGTTGCTGTTGTGAAACACCCATAGATAATCCTAGCAGATTTTTATTAGCTTGGGTTTTGCTCTGCACCTCAAGGCATTTATTGATAAATAGTGGCCTTGTATTATGGGATGTATAAACAGGAGCATGTGACTGCCCTCTGCATTGGATTTGAGAACATAGGAAATAGTGGTGGCAGTGGTGGCATCATGATGCTCTTAAAGGAGGCAGTGCCTTTTCTTAGGTACCATGGGGAAAGGCTGGTGAGCTTTCAGGTGTGCAGGAGGTTGCATGTGTGAAATAAAAGGTGTCAGCATCAGAAGCTATGTAGCCAAGAAGAAACATGTCCATTTTCAAAGATGATGAGAGCAAGAATGTTGTTGGCAGATGTAGAAAAGGGGCACTGGGGGAGATAGAGGCCTGAATGGCTCTCGCAAAGGGAAAGAGATGAAAGCTGTTGGCACTTAGAGAGGTTGGTGGGAGTGGAGGAAGAGCATAACCCACTGTAGTTATTTGCACCATTGCGTGATCTTTTAGCCATGTTTCCTGTCTACTTCTGGGGCAAGAGCTGGTGTTTCCTGTGCTTTTAATTGCCAGCCAGCTACTGTGCCATGCAGTGCAGGTGCCCAGCAGATGAACTGATGCTGCAGCCTGTCCTTCAGTAACCAGGCTAAAGTGAAAGCACACTAAACCTCTTAATTTTCAAATTAACTTCCAGGTTGAGACAGAGGTAAGAAATAATTGACACCAAAAATCACCTACCAGGTTAGGTGTCTTTAGCTAGGCACGATGTATAAAAGTAGCAGCAAACGATGGATGTATGAAATACAACTCGCACCAGGGTCTTCAGGCCTTTTGTGTTACCCCACCTGTTACCCATGGCAGTGCTGTGGTTGTGGAGATTTCTTCCGAGGTAGAAGTTTCCAAACTGCTCTGGTAGTTCTGCTGAACAACAGGGTTTAGTAGCACACCAGCTGAACTTGCAGCTGTAGCCCAGGGTGGTGCTTTGTTTTTTCGAACCAGCTCTTGAGGCAGTATCCCTTAGGGGTCCCACTGGCTGGTATCCCTGCCTGATGGCAGCACACAAGGCTGGGGACATGGGCATGGTAGACTTTACTGTGCTGCCCTCTGTAAACTTTTGGGGTGACTGGCTTGAATCGTATCTTCCTTCACAGCTGAAGGCCAAGGAAACTGAAAAGGAGAATTTTGCTTTTCTGGAGTATGTATGTTTGGATGCATGTGGGTGGCCCATCTGCTCAGAAAGAGGGGTGGAGAGCCTCAGGCCTTTTCAGGTTTTTTGCTCAGTCCTGGCCACTGTGCTGGCATCTTTCAGCATCTTGCAAAAATCTCTCCTCTCCATGCCAGCCACCAGGATGCAATGTAGCAGTGCTGCCTTGAGTTGGGGGGTAATTTTGTGTTCTGTCTAGCACGTGTCTGAAGTGAGGGTGCACATCACAGAAGCAGAATTATTTAGGTTGGAAAAACCTTTATGTATATGTATATAAGCCACTTCCAGCACAGCGTGAAAGATTAGGAATGAGAATGAGACAGTGGTAACATGTATGTCTTTCTGGCTGTAGGAGCTTTGCCTCTTAGCTCTGATTAAGACAGTGTTGAGCCCGTGAAGATGTTTTTTTTCCTCTAACATTGTGAGATCTGCTTTCACAGGCAATTTTGCCATCAGGGTTGGATGGCATAAAGTGAATACCTGACTGACTTGAAATAATTTGATTAGTCTGCCTTTTGCTGGGAGAATCCCTTGCTCAGACCTATCCCAGGGATAAATGAATCATTCAGAGCAGAAATTGAAATTGCCAACAAAGGCTTTAAGTTAGTTGCTGGTAAGTGACTGTTAAATGAGCTCTGCTGTAGGACATGTGCCTTTTCCTAGAAATGTCTGTAACGTAGACTGAATTACACTGAAATATTAAACTTCCTTCCAAATTTAAGGGAAAAAACCAGAGGCTAGAATATGTTTTTATTGTCAGAAACTTCTGACCAAGTTTATTGCTAGAGCTGCTGATTTGCTTAAGTACCACTTACCCTGAATTTTATTACATGAAGAATAGAAATAGAGTAACAAAGCATATCTTTACTGAATATTCCCTCTCCCCATTAGCACCTGTTTTTTCCTGCCGTGTAAATCTTGTGTTACGTTCACATAGTATAGACTGATAAGAAAAATAGATCTTACTTCCTGTTAAGATTTGACATTTTGTCTTTTACTGGCAGCCTACATACAGGTCATGTGTGTAACTGCTGACGGAAACCCGTTGTGTGAGAGTGCAGTAAGGTTCTGAGGTTCCTCAGCAGCATGGAAGCTTTAAAGTAGGAAATAGAGGTTTCTTCTTTGTCCCTGACTGATTACGTGGTGTGGACACCACAGTCCTCTTTTGAACAATATATGAGGTTGCCTGCAGGTTCCTTCCTAACTGAAAGGCTAATAGTTGCCTTTATTTAAGCCTAGTGGTTCCTATCCATTTGTTGACTTTTGTGATTCAAAGTACCTGCTGGTGTTGCAAGGAAAGCCCTTGGGTACCTGTAGAAGGGAAAGAAGATAGCTGGATATGAAGAGGGTTATGTAGTCTGCCTTTAGCTTAGGAGGCTGTTCTGTTTGAGATTGGTAGTCATTGAAGGGCAGTAGGTTCCTGTTCTAAATGTTCACAAGGAGAAATTTCATCAGAGACAGTGAATAACTCCCAAGAAAGGAGGTAGCCCTTGTGTATATCCCTAGAGTTCCTTTTAGGCTCAAATTAGGAGACACCATTAGTTTAGGGAAAAGGCCGAAGGACAGCTTCAAGTGTTTACAAAATAACCTCATAAAATTCAAGCCTGTAGTCCTGAGTGCTTGGGACTAAGATGGTATCTCAGGCCATGTTGTTTCCAGCTCATGTGACGACTCTGCATTTTGGCTCTGTAGAGGACTAGTCCAATTTGCCATGTTGTGCAGACATTGAAACCTCTGGTTTCTCTTTCTGTAAAGGCTGTAGTTTGACTGAGCTCTGGACATCTTCCTACCCATACCACAGTGGCCACTAAAGGACTGTAAGGTTCTGTAACAAGGATTAAAAAAGCAAGGAACTTCTAGTCAGTAGAGAAATCATGGGTTTCACTTTTGGTGGCAGGAGTCTGCTCTTCCAAGGATGTAGAAAGGTGACAGTCATAGATGGGGTTTAACCCACACCTAACTCCCTGCTTGCAGCACTGGCAAGTCTGGGCTCTTAAAGACTGAGCACAACCACAGAACTCAACACACAGCATAGGTGTGCTTTTTTTCAGATAAACAGCAGAACTTCCATGCATGTGGAGTCCGAGAGGGTTCTCACCCTTTTCCATTTTGAAAGCAATACCAGGGATACAGATATAAGGCATATCTGAACTGCGAGTTTTGTACTTTCTAGAAAGTCTGCAAAGGCTGAATGGTCCTGACACAGGTACAAAAGCTATAACGTGCCGGTAAACTCGGTGGTTGCAGACAAATTTTCATATATTTGGGAGTAGTAGAATTTTGGAAACCAAAGCAAACAAATGTGTTTTGGTTGTGGTGTTTATAAGAAAAGGAAGTGAGGAAATGAGAAGCCTTTGAAATGTGAGTTAAATTGTGAATGCCATGAGTTGTGTTTTTCTGGTTTTTTTTGCTTTTAAAATCCTGCTTTCTCTTGCTGAGGTTTAGTTAGGAAAGTTTTACTTTCTAAAGAGAAAACAATGTGTGTCACAAAGAAAAGTAATTGCTACGTAATGGAAGGGTTTATTATGGAGATAAACTAGAACTATAAGATCTTATAGGATTTCCTATCAGTTGAAAAAAAACAATCTTCACTTGGAAGCATGAACTCCTCACTAACTTTGTAAATGCATATGAGAATAAAAGAAAAGATACAGAATCAAATTAGCATTATAAACAAGCTACAATTAATAAGGAAGATAGCTTGCTATGAATTGTATTTAGGAAAATAAATATTCCCTTTCAGAAAATTAAAATAATAAAAAGAGTTAAAGGAAAAGCTTGCATAATTCAAAGCTTGTGTGCTTTTTTCAACTTTGCTGTTCAGTACAAGGTATGACAGTTGTCTACAAGTCTTGTCTTAAGACACATGTATTCTTTTCTGTGATCTTTGGGTCAGAAGAAAGATTTTTTTTTTCTCTTACTGGTGTAGGATAGAACAGAGCAGACTTTTGCTTTCAGAAGCAGTGCTGTGTAATGTCACTGAACAGATCTGTTCACATCACAAGACAAAACGGAAATAAATTTAAAAAAAAACCCAAAACACAAGTCCAGAAGCTTAAAATGAAACATTCTTCCTGTATTTTTAAGGATTGAAGTCCAAAGTGTGAAAGGGATTAAAAATTCTAAATGTATCTGGGGGGTATTTATAAATACTAATTTCTTTGCTGGGTGTTTTGTTCTTCTTTGTAGTGTTGTCATCAAAGTTGTTTGATTTAACACTTTTTTGAAGTGTAGCTCTAATGTGAGATGTGGTCCAAAAATATGGAAACTTTACTCAGTTTAGAAAAAACCTGTAGCAAGTCACAAGACAGTAATGAATCCAGCCTTTGTGCTCATCACTGGAATATTTATTATTATGGATGTCATGAAACATCATTAAAAAAAAGGTTCAGTTCAAGAGCTAAATAATCATACTTGGGATCTCTTGTTTTCCTCCTGGTGGATAGCAACTTGCTGGCCAGTCCAAACTCTTTCATGGTTGTGATGGATCTCCAAAGGGATGTTTAGGAGGGGCTTAAGGTTGCTGTGAAGTTTGAGGGCTTGCAGTATTTGGGGGATGCTAAAGATAAAGTTGGAAAGGGGGTGCAGGTTGTGGGGTTGAGGTTATGCTCATGGGAAGCTGTGGGGGATGTTGAGGGGGGTAGGTGTGTGTTGTGGGTAAATCTGCAGGAAACCATGGCATGGTTTGTTGTGCTTGCATAGGTTTAGTGTATCAACCTTTCACATGGCAATATTTTCACTTATTTTGACATGGATTTTTATTGAGGGCAACCGAGAGGAGCAATTGCAAGCAAAGACAACCTTGAATGTATCAGGAACCTTCAAAAAACCATCTAAAGCCTCAGAAGAGGCACAGGAGGAGAAGGGATTCAACATCCTCACTGGTGGTGGTGGGGCAGCCGAGGATGCACACAGGGCAGGGGAGAGGGCTGGAGCAGTGTGGGGGCTGGTGGTGGAACCTGGAGCTGAATCTGGGACCATGAGTCAAAGTCCCATGACTCCATTGCAAGACCATTAGTCCTTTCAAGTAGCTGCCAAGAATCAGGATTGATGGATAGCACCAGAACAGAACTCAAATTATTCGGGGTTTTCAGCTAGAAAACAGCATGGGGTGGAAACCAACACTGCGGTGTGTCTCCCAGGCAAACTCTGGCATGGCAGAATGTGCACAGGGTGAAAATGCCTGTCCTGCTGCAATTGTAGCTCTGAGTCCTGGCCACTGCTACCCTCAGGATCTTGGGGTTTTAAAGGTCATGACAAATCTGAGTTACCAAAGCATGCATAAGAAGAGATGGAAATTGTTCGTTTGTTCATTTGAAGTGTACATTTAAAAAACTTGCAGTCAAAAGTCACCACTATAAAGGTGACTTTGTACTTTAATCTGCATTTTTGGTACAGTATTGGTCATAAATAACTTAGTAGTTATTGATTACCAGTTTATTGTCAGTAGTACTCTGGGAATTAACATTTGTTTTTCATACTCCAGTCTAAATTTTTAGTTTATATTTTGTTTTTCTACGTGAAGTGCAAAAAGATGCCAGGATTTTTTTTTTCCTAGAATGAAATATTGTGGAAGTCTTATATTCTTAGTGCATGTTATTTTAATTCAAGGAATTTAGTATTCTTTGTATGTCTGATGTCAATTGCCGTGTCTTTTGAATATGCAGAGTCATAGAACTTGCAATCCTTTCAAACAGATATTTCCCTGGAGACAGCTATGGCTGTCTTTGTGATATTCACCCCAGATTTTTTCCTTTATGATTTATGCCAATGCTGTCTATTTGTGTTTTCTACTATTTTAGGTATTTTTATTTCTTTTTTTGAAAATGGATTCTACTTAAGACTTTTATATATAACTTGCTTATAGATTTTTCTATATTGTTCTGTTTTTTCTATATTATTCTGTTGTTTTAAGTGTTCTGTGTATGTAGGCCACTCTGTGTGTGTATAAAAATACATGTGCTCCAAATCTGAGCCTGAAAGAGTCATCTTGATGTGTCTGTACTTTTTGTCTAAGTCCATAAAATAATGGTGCTTATTTTCTTCTACTTTTTACTGTTCTTTTAGTTTGAAAAAGGTGTAAGGACTGATTGCAGTACTTGCTTCCAGTACTCCTGCTATTATATATATTTGTGTTAGGTAAAGAATGAGTATTTTTGTGGTGCTGGTGTTTCATGAGTCTCTTAATAGCTTTCAAGGGGACATTTCGTGTGGTTTGTGTGTCGTGTTGGGGCAGACCTGGCAGCAGTAGGGCACTGTTTGCTTGGTAGCAGTGCAGGAAGCAAGAGATAGCACTTTTCCTCTGGGGTTTACAGCTAGAGGTCCTGAATGTGCAAACGCATGACTTGAGTTGTGAGCGTATTGTGAATGCTGAGACCTGATTAAAGACAGCTTTTTGGAAGCAAAAGTGCCATCAAGGCTAGAGTCTAGAACTTTACCTCAGCTCAGGCAACCTGTTGTTTACAGGAGCCAAGTGGTGGAATCACTTTGGCAAAGAGGCTATTTGTCACAAATTTCATGTTCTTTGGCTGTTTGTGCAATATTTTTTCTTCTGTATTTTTTCCTAAGGTATTGTTTTTGCAGACCATATTGAAAACATGCTGTTTTTTCTTTTCTAATTTGATTGTAATAAGGGCTTTGTTAATCAAAAATAAGTGCAATAAGACAGAATGACTTGGTTATTTTTACATTTTCCTGTTTAAGAAAAAAAAGCCTCAGTAAGTGAGCCACAATGAGCCGTGATGTATTTCCTCCATCAGGATGGAGAATAAGCCATTTATTATTTCAGCTCTGACTCACAGTGAACCTGCTGACACTGAGACATTTTATAATCATAAGGAACAGGTTAGGGCAGTAACTTGGACGCCAGGCTTGGGATTACCTACTTATTACAGTGTTTTACAACCTGGATACTTTAGGTTTTCTGGCAGAATGTCCTAAACCTCACACTAAACACCATGTTGTTATTGTACAATTACTGCTTGCAGGTCTTGCTGTAGGTGGTGCCAGCTAGACAGATGCCTTCATTATAATTATCCTTTTTACTATATATAAAGATTTCATCCCTTTAATCCATGTAAAATTTACTGCTCTTGAAAGTGACACTAATAGTTATACTTCTCGCCCTTCCTCCTTGTCCTTCGTTGTTCCGAAACCGACCAGGGCTGGGCTTGCTCAGTCCAGAAATGGGAGATTTCCAAGGAGAACCTGGGTTCTGCAGAGAGTGGCGCTGATGACTCAGTAGACGGTGCTCGTGGTCATTGCAGAGTCCCCTGACACAGTCTGTGAGAACAGCAGTGCTAACTTCAGTGTCCTGGCCAAACTCCAGCTGAATAATTACTCTCTGCCTGCCTTGAATTCCTCTGCAGCTTCAGCTGGAGAAGTTGAGCTTCATTTCCCTTCTTGTAAACAATCCTGTAGTGTTGAAGTGAAGTCACTGCTTTATCGCACCTTAGAGGTAACTGTATTTTGCCGTCGAGTGAGTGACTTTATCCTTGCACTTGTGTGTAGCCTGACAAATGCTTGAGTGCATTTTTGGATGATAAGTCCTGGCTTTTATTCTTTGCATTTGTAAAAGCATCTATCCCATTGTGTTTGATGCTTGTATAAATAACTTAAACTATATGGACTGGGAATAAAAATAACCAGAATTTGTTTGACTGGCCAAGTCAACTCCTAAAATGCTCCTTTTACTATGACATGTGACATCATCTTGTACTCTACTTTTTCAGTAACAGCCTATTTATTGCATTTACTGATGAACCAGGGCATCTGTGAAATTCACGGCCCTGCGACAGCCGAATGTTGAAAGAAGACTAGGAAAGGAATATTGAGATCCTTATTAGTGGATGAGCTAAGACTCCTCTCATGTAGCTATTTGAGCACAGTAGGTGGTCTCCTGCTCTTTGATAAGCATCACAGTGGGCAACCTGTGGCTGGATGTCTCTAGTCCACTCAATCACAGACATACAGAGTAAATTAGAGAAGTAGGAATGTAGGTCAGAAAATCAGGTCTACTTTGAGAGTGTCTTCAAAAATAAGAGTGTAGCCAGTGCCCTGCTTTGGGCATTGGTGTTCAAGCAGCCTTATCTCACCGTGCTGAGAGGACGGCAGACTTGCTCAATGCGAGGGACCAGTCCTGCATGCAGGTGGGTACCGTAACTCCTTCCCCGTACAGGAGCTTTGCCAATATTTCATTACTCTTTCCTCTAAGAGCAGAGTCTTGAGGTTTGGTGCTTGTGAGAGAGGAAGTGACTGGTGATTCTATAGGTTGGTTTTGGCTGGTCATTTGTTTTAATCTGACATCTGACTATGTGTTCCCTGAGCTGCATCACTGAGAGACCCTCGTATTGACTTGGTTTTTGTCAGTGAGCGACAAATGGAGTGTGATTCAGATGTACCCTTCTACATTTAACACATGCAAAAAGTTCCTTGCAAAAGACAAACTGCAGGTAGGATGACTAAAGATCTTGTTCCCTTGATTTTATGTGGAGACTTATGTGCATAAGAGCTTGATTTGCTTTTATTTAGGAGGAAGCTGGAGAAGTTAACCTCATAGTTAAGCTTACACTGAGGTTTGCTGTTGAGTTTATCCTACAGAGGCTGTATAATCTTTTAGTTGCCAGATAGTTAGTACAGGTTTGAGTACAAATACTAAGTCAAGATTCAGTGAGTCTTCCTGTGCATATAAAAACTAACTTTTTGCCATTGTTCTCCTGAAGAAGTTAGGCTTTGCATGATCCATTCTTAAACTGTCCTTCAGTTGCATATTCCCACCTTTTCTTGATGGGAGGACTACTCATCATTGTCTTCTTGAAGCTTGCTTCTTAACAGAATTGTGTAGTTAACCATCAAATCCTCTATTCAACACATCTTTTACTGTTTTATCTCTTTCCTCCCTGGTTGCTCAGAAAGTACACCAGTGTTGCTGCATTTCTATCTTGCAATATTGTATGTACGCAAAATCTGATATTTTTTGGGGGTCACTATAATTGGTTGCTTAACCAGTGCAGTTTGCCCACTCAGCTGTGGAAAGCGATTTGAGCAAGGGATCACAAAAACTGCTTGGTAGCTTTCCATAGCAAATCCTGCTGGGTGTTTTGTTTTAAAATCATCTTTAAGGGAGTGTGTGGTACATAATGTGTTGTCAAAATCAGAGTGCAAGAAAGCACATAGTTTAAAACTTAACAGAGAGAGTCTGATGGCTTCAGGTTCCTTAGCAATGGCAAAATTGAAGGTGCAACAGTTCATCTCAGGAGCCCAGGAACTTTCACTACCTGTGCTGAAGCTCTAGTGTGTGTAAGAATAATCTTTGTGTATTTGCATGTAGAAGAAACTAAAGTATGCAACCATAATACTATTTTTTTTGTAGTTTTCCTTAAAATTGTCCAAGGATCCAGAACTGTACCTGTCTTCTGTAGGCTTGTCAACTACCAGTGCTGTGGGTCTGCTTAGGTCTACCAAGATGCAGAGGAAATACAAGATTCTAGACTAAAATACTGGCACATGTAATCTGAAAAGTCACAGTATGGGAAGATGATGCACAAAGTACACATGTTGAAAGGCGATGTGGGTCCAAGGGAGAATTTATGTTATTAACCCTTTATTTATCACATGGACCATGTTGGTAATCTGTCATTTGCTTTAACAAATATTTTGGTTTGGTTTGTTTTTTTCCCACTTTGGCCTGAACTTGTGTTGAAGGGAAAGCTGGAAGGCACAGATTTTGAACAGACTTAGATTATGTTGTTTGTGGAACCAGAGAGCTTCTCCCAGAACAGGATTAACTTGCATTTGGAGATAGAGCTGTAGTTGGTAGGTGCTTTCATTGGGGTCATGTGACTGTGTAAGTAGGAAGAGCTGCCTGATAATTTAGAGTAAGAAATTATGTTTGTGTGTGTATCAACAGAGAGAGTATAAGTAGCTGTTCCTTGGGAGTTACAAGGTGGCTTTTTAAAGTAAGGTCACTGTGTTGTCAAAATACTCTGTATTTTCTTTGCTGTTGTTACTTGGTCTGGATGTTGCGCTACATTAGGTGTTTGTCACCACAAGCCTTTTTCTAGGCAAGCCAGGTATCCAGCTGAGAGTTTTCTGCTTGATACTTTCCTTTAAACTTCAAAAGACTCATGCAAATAGTTACTTATGAAGGAGCAAAGAAGTTGTTGCACATGTTTTGGGAGAAAAAGTGATGAAATAAAAATGAGAGTTGTAGGACTGAATTCTAGGTACTTAAATCCAGGTGAGTAAAGAAACATATAGTGGTTTCTTCTCCCCTTAGATGTACAGTACTGGATAATTAGCATCTTTGTAATTGTAAACCAGGAATGTACAGGTGATTAACTCTACTTTACATGTGCCAAACATCTTTCTACTGCAGTTATTTAGTATTATTACCTTCACACTTAGTATCAAAGACTCATTTAAGGCTAAGAATTAATTGAATCCTACTAAGCCCATATTCCCATCAGTTTATCAAGCAGAGTTTATATTAAGCTCAAGTATGTCTGCCTCCATTGTCATTTGCTTTACAATTGCAATTTTTGTTGAGAAACTCTAGCTGGATATATGTGTATATCTAACTGTATATTTCTGAGGAAAACTTGGCAACATTCATTAGTAAAAATTTGAATTTTCCTCTAAGAACAAGTATTTATTATTGGACCACTTCTGAATTTGTTCTGCATAAACACCTGCTCTCCACCACTTTGTACAACAGAGGCCCATTCCCTTTGTCTTTTAATTTTAAACTGGCTTGTTCTTCCTTGTTCCAGTATTCCTTTTAACTTTCCCTCTGTTATAAAATAAGCACCCTGAAAAAGCTGTTCCCAGAAAGAGGTTCTGCACTGCATTTATGGCTTTTTCTTTACACCTATCAGTAATGGACTTTCTAATGATGGTTTTTACATAACTGGGATGAAAACACCTCCTTGCATCCGTGAACACCAGCCCTTGTGCATGTCATGTGAGGCTGTTGGATCATACTATGGCATGTGTGAAGCTGGCAGGGTGATGGCTGCCAGCGTTGCTTGAACTGGAGGCTGCAAGAACCGACCTGGTGCCCTGATGATATATTTTCCTTCTCCTTCACAAAGGCCTCTGCTGCATTGGGAGGAGCGGCCCTCATTTTTGTGAGAGGGAAGCTGTCTTCAGCAGAATCAGTCATCATTGCAGCCTTGTTAGGACTGCGGTAAAAGTAAAAAGTCCGATGGTCAGTTCAGGTGGTTTTGCCCCATTCCACTGCCTCCTTTCCCCAAGGCAAAGAAACTCCCTGCCTGGTGCTTCCTTCCCTGCCGCAGCAGCCTGAAAATTGCCTGGGTATGGTTAAGAATTGCAGCTGGACAAGGCAGAGGACTAATAGCTTTTGTAGAAGGAATAAGCCTTGAAAAGGTGATAGAGCATGGGCCTGCTGGAGTGGGAATTCATGTGAATGGATGGAGAAGATCATGCAGCAGGGAGTGGAAAACACCTTTTTGGGGCTGTTCTCAGCTTCCCACCTGTGACCCCGGTAATGCCACCAGATTCAATTTTGCCTACACTATTGAGAAACCTTGAGCTGGTCCTAGGCAAGTATCAGACAAACGTATTTTGTCTGGGTGAGGATTTGATTCCAGAATTGCTAATCGGATCAGGACGTCTGGGTATGCTTCTTTTCTACAGCAGTGTGTGGGCAGAATGCTGTGCCTCTCCGGTGGGTGATTGAACTTGCCGGGTTTTATAGCTTTGAGACTTTGGCCTCTATCACATGCATCAGCATGAAAGTGGTGCCAGGCTAGAGCTTCTCAAAGAGGCATTTATGTGGGCAGGCTGACTTCAAAAAACACCCTTGGAGTCACTGGCTGCAGTAGCATACTAGTGGGTCTGTGAATATAAGGGAAGCTGTTATCAGAAGTATGAGAATATGCACAGCCAAATCCCAGTGTTTCTGCTCTGAATGGCCAAATGGGAGTTTCAACTGAAATGGGGTAGAGAAACACAAGTGAAAGTTGCAATTAGAAACTTTGCTATTTGCCAGAAAGGGCAGCTTTATATTCGGTTCAAAACATATAAATAAATGGCATGAAGTTACAAATGTGGAAAACAGGATAGACACATGACCAAGTGTTTGTGAACAACTATCCCATCCCAGACCTGCAGCACAGCATGTGATGTTGTTGTTTCTCCTCCAGCAGAAGGTGAGGGGAGAGTCACTAGAAAGAAGCTAGTATGACTTGGTTTAGTGTAATTTGAAATTCCTTCACAAGGTGTTTTCTGATTTAGAGCACACAGCACTCTGAATCATCTATAATAAATATACTTATTTTTCAAAGATAATTTTTTGTTCATTCCCTGTTGCATGATTTCTGTTGTAGTGTTTAATGGTGTTGGAAACTGCAGCAGCTCTCAAATGCACCCTAGCCCCTTGGAAACCGCAGGGCTGTGTTTTGGTTTGGCAGATGCTTTTCATTAATGGACTAACTGGTTGCCACTGTTGGAAGTCATCTTTGGAGTGAGAGAAGTCCTTCCTCTATGAGACAAGGTGTTGGAATTTTTCCCAACTTGAGTGAGAAAGATGCTTGAATTCCTTGCGTGGTGCTCAAATGCTGCAGAGTGGAGCATTGCTGCCAGCTCTATTGCAGCGCAGAGCCACACACAGTGGGCTTTTCTAAGTGCAAATTCTTGAGATCTTTTGTAAATGCAAACATCCTGCAGCCTGTACTGTACAGACTTTTAAATGGTAAAGAGCAAAATACATTTCCTCCTCCCAAACCCTGTAGCCCTGAGAGGCCTTTTGCCAGTCAGGGCAGGGTCCTGGTCTCGGCATTGTTTCCTGCATGAACCTTTGCCCTCCCTTCTTGGGGCACCATAACTCTGCAGCCAGGCTGTCACAAACTCTCTTCCTGTGATTGTTATCCTGACATCTCCCTTCCAGTTTGTTTTACAGCACAGTGATAGGGAATGCAGGGAGGAAGGAGTGGGGTGGAGGTCCAGTGGTAAAAAGATTTCCCCCCCCCTTTACTATTGCTGTCTGTCCAGGGAAAGCTGTGCCTGGCTTCCTCAGCTGCTGTGGGAAGGAGTGATGTACAGGGAGGAGGCAGGCAGTGCCCCATGGCAGGGGATCCCTGAGATGGAGCTGGGGAAAACAGGAGGTATTTTCCCTATCAGGCCTAATGCCAGGATTAAAACCAATTAATCTGAATGCATTTATCACTGCCTGCTGACTCTGTTTGCTACCTGACTGCATTAAAATGATATTTTAGAAGTGAATTTCAGAATATAAAAATGGCCTTTAGGAAATTTGGCCTAAGATCCTTCTGCTCCAGTCTTTTCTCTGCCTGGGATGTATTGTATTTAGAGTTCAAGATCAAGGTGTGCATCTGTCCAGTGAAACATCTTCATGTTCAAGCAAGGGCTTTGAAATTATTTTGAAAGCATGTACTTATAACTTGAAGTAGATGGGTAACTGGAACACACCGAATTTTCAAGTTACACATGTATCTTTATGATTATTACATTTCTCTCTTTAAATTTTTTTCTATTTGTCATGTTAGATTAAGTGAATAAGAAAATAACGCTAATGGTGTAGCATTGGGCTTCTAAAATATGATGCAGTATTATTGTTGTTTATGTGCATAAAATCCTCGTCAAATTTTGCAAGCTGAAAATCTTTATTAAGAAGGTACGTGCTACTGTTGAAGCTTCCAGTCATATTCCTTGGTAAGAGAATGAAATCAGAAAATTATTAAGTAAAATTGTGAATCCCATTGGCCACCTTAGCAAATGCAGTAAGGGTCTCTGGTCTTTCAGAATAACTTTCACTAACACCATTACTACTTTCTTATAAATTATGTCTTCTGCATACAAACATACATACATACTTCTCCCAAGTCCTAGAAGCAAGGCGGCAGAATGAGGCTAACTTGCATGTGCAGACATGTCTGCAACAGCAATAAGGACAGAGTTCACTCGTCAGCTGTGAATGGGGCTTGTAAAGGCACATTAAAGTACTGTGGGTTAGATACGAAGCTGGAGCAAATGTAATACACAAAAAAAGAATTAAAAACACATGCCAGGCAAAAATATTCTAGAATACGCATGTTGGAATGAGCCTTGGATGAAAGTAAGTTATCTGAGTCTGTTTCTGCTTATTCCTTCAGGAGTGGAGCTGGGAAAAAGGAGGTGTTACCAGCTGTAGTGCAATGTAAGACTGTGGGTTGTCTCATCTTAACATTTAAGGATTATATATATACACATACATATAAGGAAATACATATATATATATAGCTTATACATACCTATGTATATAACAAGTATTTAAAAAGCAGTGTTTCTGTTGGTAATTTGTGTATGATATGTGTATATTAAAAAAAACCCAAGAACCCTGTAGAATGGCCAATACACAAATAATGGTTTAGCTGCAAAGACACATACTTTAATTGCATGGAACTTTTAGGAGATATGTAACTTCTATGTACTCAAATCCTGCTTCTGCAGCAGTTATTTTTTTGTCGTGGTTTTAAAGGTGGAGCAGATAAGTTGTACCATTGTCTAAAGATTAAGGTGAATCAGATGTGAGACATTTCTACTGATAATGAGGTCTTTCATTGTTATAGTCTTACTGCTAGGTTTCCATATATACAGTTTCTTTTTAAATAGAAACTTCTGTTTCTCTCATTTTCTCTGTACCATGGGTCATAGTTATTTTGAATCTCCTGGCACATGGTTTAATAAAGCCCATTTTTGTAGGAAGTAACTGAGTAGAAAATACTGTTTGAAGGATAAGACTTCTACAGCTGTGGTATAGAGGGGATTGTTTTCTTTTCTTACAGGGTTGCCACTAGATTTAATGCAAAGCCTGGGAAAACTTCTTCTGGTAACGTCTATGTAACTAACTCTGCTTTAGCAGTGTGAATGGAGTGAAGGTATCCCAAGACCTGATTTAACGCATATTACGTTTCCTCTGTTCCCTTTGCACTTGGTTGTTAAAGATAGAAGATATTCTGGAAACAGGAAAAAAGTATTCATCGAAATGGAGGTAGGAAGAAGTATTTTAGCTGGATCATGAATAAGAGTATGCTATAAATTTTGCAGACAAAACGATCTTTGATGACAGAGCAATGTTCATGTGCAGCTCTTTAAAGGAAACTACGTAGGAAGCAAAACTTCAGTGTGTGGTGGTGTTAATGAATCTTCTAGCTGTTATGTCCAGAAAACAAATGTACATGTTGATTTTGCCCTTGAAGTGTGGTTTTCAAAGATAAACAAGTCCTCTCTCACATGAACCTCGCTATGGTTTCTCAGCGTGGTGGGAAGTTGGTGTGGAGTAAATCCTTCCAATTTCTGTCTCCAGATCGATTATGACTTGTAGGAGAAGCCTTAACTGGTAGGTGTAGGTGAATTTGGAAGGAAGACTTATTTCCAGTGTAGTACATGCAGTACATACTCTGCTCAGTCTCCTTTTGTAGCCTGGTTGTCCTGGACTGTCAGCTTTGTGGGTCACTGACTCGGTTACCCTCTGCTCCTGGCACAGTGAGGCCCTTTCTGCTCAAGGTCTCTGGGTGCTACTGCAGTACAAATATTTAATGATAAAACATGCTTATCTCCCGCCAAAAATCTGGCAGCGTCCTCCTTATCGAGATATTATTAAATTGTCAGTTCAACCATATGCCGAGCGTTTTAGGCGAACAAATGTTCAAGCTGGCTCTTGTGCAGTACGTGAAGACTCCAGAGAGAGACAGGTGGCCGTGTTTACACCATCAAGTACTGCCCGGTTCCTTACAAACAAAAAGTTGCATTAAGCGCCTCTTGCTTTATAGCAGATTGAAAATTTATGGACTTGATATGCTTGAGTCCACGTTAATTTGATTACACTTAAAGCGTTTAGTGTAGGTTGGTGGAACCTATGTAGTTTGCATATTAAAGATGTCTCATTGTCATGAAAAAGAAATGGGAGAAGTAAATTTATCAGACCCTGCCGCCTCTCCCCCCACCAAGTCCCTAGTAATTGATAGAAAAATGCCTTTATCAATAAATTTCATTACCTCCAGTATTTGCCATTGATAAACACTCAGGAAAATCCTGGTACTTTTTTAGATACTCCTTTTCATCTTTTCACCCCCTTTCTCAGATGACATCACTTATTATCTCACCTTGGTTCTTGGAAGACATGAGCTTTAAGATTCACCAAATAGTTGTCAACCTTTTCATTTTATCTTCAGTTTGTCTCTTTTAGGAGTGAGAAGTAAGGATCTTGTGCTGTCACTGTACTAGCATTTTTTCCCACACTTTTGTTCTTGGAAGGTAGCCTGTCTGGCAAAAAATCAAAATAGTCTGATTTTTGTGAACATGTTTGGAATTTTCTTTCAGAAATCTGTAGTAATACTGCACAGTCTTAGCTCTGCTTCATCAGAATGATACATCGATTCATTTCACGGTTGAATTTTGTTTTGTCTGACTTATGGTCTTGTTTTAAAAATAAATTAATAAATTAGTTCATTGTGAAAGCTGTCCACTATGATAGCTATTTGCATTCTTTTCATTAAGAATTGTATCATGTTCTGGGTGACTGCTGCAGCTTGTGGCTTTTGATTCCCCTTCTTTTTTCTTGCCCCCACCGTTTGTTTTTTCTTAAGGATGGAGCTTGTACCAAACTTCCATAATGATAAATGAGAGAAGAGGGAGATGATATTTCTTCTCTTGTCTTCATTTGTTGATGGTGTTTGAATGCATTGGGAGGTAATGAGGTGAAAATGAATTAGAATTTATACTGAATGTTTTCTTTGAAAAAGAAATGCTTATGTTTAATGCAAATTAATTTGAAGAAAGTTGCTGAGGTGTCTTTCTTGATGGATATTACTTCGCAATAATTCTGCCTTTTCTGCCTGTGTAGTTTCTTCAGGAGAGAGACGTTCACATGCCAAAAAGAGTTTGAAACTATAAACATCAAGAACACTAATGATTGCAATCTTTGATACAGTTTTAGGTGACCTTCCTTACTTAAAGCAATAGTTGCTTTGCTAATGACTTAATTGTCTTTGTGTATTATTTTCTCTGCAGTCTTTCCTTTTCTGGAATGAGAGCCTCTGATCATAAAGCTGTCCTGTATGTCCAAAGTACCACAAACAATGTCTTCCAGCTGCCAGATGCCTTCTAACACCCTCATTGCAGGTTGAAGCTAGAAGAGCTGGACACCCCCACTGACAGCACAACCCGGATCCTCTCAGAGTAGCTTTGTGGCTGATGGACATTCTTTGGGGCATAGAGAGAACGAGGAGAGGCTTGCTGGTGTTTTGAGCAGAGCTCCTCAGATCCATGCTCATGGCTGCCTGGGCCTATTAAGGGTGATTTAAGCTTTATCTGTACAGTAGCTGAAATACAGCTTGCAGTGACTGGGTCTAAACACTGTTTTCCAAAGCAGAGAAATGGTAATAACACCTTAACCCATCTGCCCTTCAATCTATCCTGTGTTCTAGGGAGAAGTCATTGTTTGATGACTGTTCTGCAGGGAAATTCCTTTGTCTCACCAAAACCTGCCCTAAAACTGTGTAAACCAAAGCTGTGCTGGGCCAGCTCTGTTTCAAGAGGTGGGTGGACTACACTGGAGCATCAGTGACATGGTTTTGGAAAGCTCAGACAGTGGTGACTCAGTGTCCAAGATTTGGGAACGAGACCCCTTGTAATCTTTCATTTAAGTATTTGAAAGTCATTTACAGTTTTCATAAAACAGAGAGAGTGCAATTCCTTTGGAATTCTTTGCACCAAGTTGTCAAAAGAGCAGAGAGGCAGTATGGATCAAAGTGCTGTTTAAGATGGGTATGTGGCCATCTGTCCTATGGCAGTGTAAAGTCTCCAGGCTATGTAAGACCATGAGTGGAGACAGGATAAGGGAGAGACCACAGAATTAGAGGGATCTGCTAGGGCTGTGCTCAGAACCAGATCCAACTGGGTTTTGAGTATCTCCAAGGGTAGAGACTCCACAACCTCTCTGAGTGACTTTTACCACTGTTTGACCACCATCACAGTAAAGGTGTTTTTTTTTTGTTTTTTCTTTAAATGAGAAATGGTGATTCCCTAGAAAAAAGGCAAGATAGTGCCAGAGACGTAATGAGGTGCTGTTATGAAAGCAGATGACTGCTTTCTATTTTGCTAAAGTATCTGAAGCACATTTCAAACAAATTGGAGATCACTGTTGAGAAGTCAGAAGCTGCTCTGTGTTTGCACTGTGCCTCTAGCTATGAGAAAAGCATCATGCTTGTGTCCAATCCCAGTGTGGTTGCAAACTTGACAGCCCATATCCCTAACTGGGCCATGGTGCATCCTGCCTAACTCACCACCTCCTCCACCCTCCCCTCTCCGTCACATCTGATCTGAGTGTCTCATCTTCACTTTTAGAGCCCCATTAAACCTATTGCTTTTCCTTCCCCTTTTACTCACTCCTGTGATGTTCACACCAGCCTGCAGTTTGCCTGCAGTATCTGTCTCCATTGCCTACTTGATGCACCTCTACAAAATCTAAAT
This sequence comes from Sclerurus mexicanus, assembly GCA_013396755.1. Taxonomy (NCBI): domain Eukaryota; kingdom Metazoa; phylum Chordata; class Aves; order Passeriformes; family Furnariidae; genus Sclerurus; species Sclerurus mexicanus. The sequence continues at coordinate 1,093,814 of VWZF01000636.1, read as the reverse complement.
TTTGGTGGTCTCTTGCTGGAGAGAAACTTTCTGTAAAATTGCTTCATTATCCTTAATTCAAAAGCCTATTTCAACTCGTTGTAGAGTTTTAAAGACCTTGGTGACAGGCTTGGCTGCTTGTGTGCTCATGTTACTTCCTTGCCAGATGCATATTCCCTCATTGGTTCAATGTTATACTGCTTCCATATCACTTGTTGTCTGTGGCTGTATTCTCCTGTCTCAGGTTGTAGCATCCTGACTGAGAGGCTGCTGTTTTTCCTCCTCTGCAGAAGGACTGGTAGAACGAGATGCAATCACCGTGTTGATGGGATAATCCATAACAAAGAGAATTATGGTGGACCTGTGATGTAGAAACCTGACTTCATCGGTGAACTTGGATGAACATCTCCCTTGTATAACAAGTCCTGTAGTCCAAAAAGTACAGTCAGGTTTTAAGTACTAGAGTGAAAACATATAAAAAGGGACAACAGAAAAATCTTAAGTAGTTTTGTAAGTTGACCTCTGTTAGATGAAGAGGTCTGAACTCCTTAAACAATCTGGCCTTGATTTGGATGTGAGTGGAACAGTTGTGGGGTGATTTATTTCTTGCGAAGCTGCTCTTCATCAGTTTTGGCAGGGTTATTGAGGAAGATCAGCCAGATGAAGCCCAAAGAAAATAAAAATAGAGCAAGTTTGGTTGCTGGGAATTTTGGCATAACTCTATGTGTCTCTACTCCAGTGTACTCCATCCCTGGCTTTTGGGCAATACACCACAGAAATCATTCTTGTACTTGTGGTGGCGAGAAGCTGCCAGTGGTTGGGTTGGAGGCAGGGAGAAGTAATGGAGTTGCTGGTGGTTCCATGTCACCTGTTGGCTTTGTTGACATGACCAGCTGAATTTGGGCACCATTGTTGTTACCCTGTCTTTCCGTGATTGTGTTTGTAATGCAAAGCACCCACCAGCTGGCAATATCAGGTGGCTATGAGTCTGGTGACTGCTGTAATAAAGCTTCTAGAAGATGCTTTTCCCCCCTTTTGAGAGGTGTAATATAGGTAACGTCACTATGTAGAAAAAAGTGAGAGGTCTTGTTGCAGTAATATAGAAAATTAATTTTTGTCCCTTCCTTCTTATAATGTGTACTCTGGCTGTGGCCTAAAGCAGAAGCATGTTCTTGCCATAATTGATATACTATGGAAGTAAATGACACTGAAATTCAATGAATCAATTTAAAAATAAGGTGATCGTTATAGCTGGATGCATAAAGATGTCTCATCACAGCTGTGGTTAGGAGTTTTACTAGTAGTAAATTAAACTTCAGGATACATTAGTAATCATAGGGACACAGTGACAGTTAAATGTTGGCTTTGAACATCTGAGCTCCTTTTAAGGACTGCTCTCCATGACAGAAAAACTGAACCAAGGGCTAGTAGTGCTTTATCATTCAGATTACTGTTACACTGATGGCTCTGAAATGCTAGTTTTCATCTACTTAGTATTTTTAGAAGGCTGGAATTTCTAAGAGCTATATTTGTTCTTCTTATTTTTTTGTTCTTATTGCAATGCCCAGATGCAAAATTAAGAAAGGTGGTTGGGGGTGATTCTTCTGCTGTTAGAAGCTAAGCTTGTCTTCCACCAGTCTATGGACAACAGGTTTCAGGATGACTGTGAAACTGTCAGTGTCCTTCTACAACTGGTATTTGCATTCACGTGCATGCTGCAGGGGTCTGTCTTCTGCCTTTCTTTGTACTGAAGGAAATCATCTTCAGTTTGCCAGTTTTTAACCTCATCCAGTTTTTCAGAACTTCACCCCCAGGTGAGATAAGAAGGGAGCAGTATGCAAGAACCTTTTTCCCACTTCCCTTGAAATCCAGGGCTTCTGAAGCAGAGTTTGAATTTCTGTGGGGTCCACCTGAACAGCAGACTTGTCATTTGATTATGTTTTGTCATTGAATGGCCTTTCCCACACTTCTCTTAAAAAAAAAAAAATCAAATGGAGTTGTGTTGTTTGTTTGTCACTGGTCTTTGAGTCCCAGCAAGTTTTCCAGTGCTCACAAAGGTAGTTCCCTTATTCCTTATTTGAACTATGCAGAGCTGCATGTTTTCTTTCTCGCATTTGACCTCCATTGTTTTGTTTGCCAAAACTTTGAATTGGTATGTAATACTGCATGTCCCAAGTAAGCAGGTTGTTTAATAGATCCAATGAACACTTACTTATGTACAGTAAGTATTTGTGACAGAGTGCCTTGCTCCAATATGCCTGAATTCAGGCAGGTCTCTTGGCAGCAGTAGTCTCTCTGGTCATCTGCAAGTTCTGCCCTGTGATTTGACCTGCTCAAAACAAATTTATATTGGATGAACATTAAGTCAAGCCTTCTTGTGCATGTCTTTTATTAGGATAAATTTGCAATGCAGCTTAAGTCTTAAATGTGTTGAAGCAACAATACTAGCACATGACAACCCAATGTGAGTGAATGTATTTGGTCAAAGTAAGACAAATATGATGGAGAGCCAGCGAAATGCTGGAAAGTGGTTGAATTTCCAAAGTCACCAGGTTGATAGATTATTGTTGGCTTTTGGGGGTTCAGAAAGTAAGTTTTGGTCTAATTGCCATTTGAACCAATTATATGTTGAGAATTGTGTATACTCTACATGGCTGCTGTGGTAGCAGCAACAGCTTTGATTTTTTGGAAAACTTAGGATTATAAGTTGGAACTTTATGCTATGTCATATGAATGAATAAACTTTGTGTGGCTTTGTAGTTATTGTAACCAAAAATATATATGTTACAATATATATATTGTAATCAAAAATATATATACTGTATCTGCTGATGTTACGAGGTGCTGAGTTTGTTTTATATTCCTCTTATCACACTCCTTTGGATTCTATTGAGTACAACCAAGCTTTTAGTTAAAGTCCTGGTTTTTATGCCTAAAAAGTTTGTCAACTTCATTTACAGAGAGAAATGTGGAGGGGAAGAAAGGAAAGGCCAACACTTTTCTTATGTGCACCAGATGTAATGCTCTCTGTCGTGAAATGTCATTATCCCATTCTTGTTTCACTTCTTCTTCCCCCATGTCCATATTACATTTTTAAAGTCTTTTATGCAAAATACATCAAGCCAGTTGTTTAGTCATCTTAACGGAAAAGTTTGGTCTCGGATGAGTGCTGAATTTCATAAAATTTGTATTAGGTTTCTCATCTCAGGCTGGAACTTAGTGTGTGTCTGTCTCCTACCAAACATCACTAACTATACATAGCCTTTATAGATAGTATTTGTACATATAAAGTTGGCCATTACTAGTGTTGAAAAGTTTGTTGAAGGCTCTAGATTCTAGGGATCATAAATATATTGACTAAATATGTCTTTTAAGTCAAGGATCTATTTTCTTACTCTTGTTTCAAAATACCCTGGAATTCCCTACCAGGCCAGTAGCTATTGACAGTAGAAACAAAAGAATTGCAGTAAACATGGTTGTCTGGCTGAGTAAGGTTCTCAAAACCAATCAGAGCTTTGAAAGCAGTGCATGTCAAAACCCAGGAATCATTAAAAAAAATCACTACTGTCCAATGAACTTTGCTTTTGATTCCCCTTATAGAAGGGAGTGGGGAGAAGTAACCTGGAAGTTTTAAATTTCTCCATCCCTATTTGTGAGAGTAGTCTCAGTCTGCTGTGGTGCAGTCATGCTCTGGTGCTCCCCCAACTGAAGCATGACATATCTCTGTGCCTCAGTTCACAGCCCCGGTGCTTTGGGGAGGGTGAGTGTTGTGGAGATCAGCCAAGCTGTGCCTTGCCAGGTGGAAAGAGACCTGACCAGCATGCCCACATTTCAACTGCAGGCAGAGATGTCCCTAGCCCTGCCTGATAGAATGATCCCTTGCTGGCTGAAGCTCAGACCCCTATAGATGGTGGCCATGAATTTTGGGGTTGCCCTGATACTCAGGCTCGAGTCCACTGACAGTGAAATGGCTGACCACACCATAACGTGCCATTTTCTGGGTTATACAGATGTTATGTGGATGTTGGACTTGGTTGCATTTCCCCAGTCTTGTGTGTTTAGCTGAAGCTCAGACTTCAGAGGCTTGTGGTTAGCAAGTGTCTCGTGTGTGGCAAGGGTGGGACCCTGGGGAGGGACTGCAGTACCGTGCAAAGTGAACATCCAGTTTTTGTTTGAATTTAACTCTTATTTTTGGAACCATGGGTGACTCATTCTTGGAACCCCAATTTTCAGAAACCCATCTGCATGCAACATTGCCAGGATTTCTGGTACAAATATTTTGTCATTTGCTCTTGAGACAATCTGTTGTTTCAGTCCTGGGTGAAGTTTTGTAATATGTTGCTTGAGAGATCATGGAAAAATTTCTAAGTGGTGGTGTAATCTTTTATGTGAAAACACAAGGTTAGAATTTTTTTTTTTTAGGAAAAAATTGATTATTCAGTTTTATCAGAGGATAAAATCTATACATTAAAAAAACAAACACGACAAATCCCAAGAGAGTAGCACATCTATTTTTTCTGTCTCTTAAACAATTGAGTTAGAATTGAGCCACCTTTTCTTTTCCAAGAAATATTTATAGTTCTCACATTTGATGCTCGTTTTGCGCCATCCTTTCTCACCTATTTCACACGCTCAGAGCGTTCATTGTGCCTGAAAGCTTGTTTGTTTTCATTTGATTTTTTTCCTCTAGCAATAGAGCTCCTTCCCTTTACTAGTACCTCCCTTAGAGTGCGTACAAAATCCTGCCTTTGCTAGCCAGTGATGTAACAGAAGAGTTGCTGAGAATTTTTAGAAGTTGGAAATTTAAAAACAAGGTGTGATCTTTACTTTGAAATGACAATTCTTATTCTTTATCAGATTTGTGTGATGCTGCACAAGTCTCTCTGTGCATACAGAGATACATGGTACTTTAGTGTGTTGTTTTAATAGCAAATGGCAGGATGTTACACATAAATTTTATAGGGTACCTAGTCTGAATCATAGAATGGTTTGGTTTAGAAGGGACTCTAAAGATCACCTAGTTCCAACCCCACCACCACCACAGGGAGGGACACCTTTCACTAGATGAGTTTACTCAGAGCTCCATCCAACCTGGCCTTGAATACTTCCAGGGATGGGACATCCACAACTTCTCGAGCAACCTGTTCCAGTGCATTGCCACCCTCACAGTAAAGAATTTTTTTCTAATATGTAATCTAAACCTACTTTCATTCAGTTTGAAGCCATTCCCTCATGTCCTGTCACTACATGCCCTTGTCAAATAGTTTCTCTCCATCTTTCTTTTAGGCTCCCTTGAATAATGAGTCTTGCAACCAACAGTGTTGCATTGTTAGTTTTGACCGTTCTGGTGTTGCCAACAATGTGATCTCCCCTTGACTGATCATGTAGGGTGCACAGTAGGATATTGGAGGCTTCTTACTCATGCTGGTACCATGATTAGCCACATCAAAAGGGTGACTGCTGTAATTCTGTTTACTGGAATGATTTTTTTTTCCTCCTTATTATTTAGTCTTTGGTTGTTTGAATTATCCTTCTCTTTTTCTTCCAACCCCAAAAAATGAAATGGAAAAGTTTGCTAATAAGGAGGATGTCAGGAGAATTGGGTTTTTGTCACTGAGGGGAAAAGAAAAGAGAATTAATATACTTGCCGTGGTTCATACTGGAGTGTTTATGTTTACCTGTTCTCATGGCTCACCTGTTTTACTGGCGGTCTCTGAAAAGCTAAATCATCAACCTAGCAAATTATTTAAGATTTCAAATTAATGGAAAACAAAAAAAATCTCAGTTTCCAAAATGCTCTTCTGCAAGTGAATTTCATGAACCTTGCAGACAGCCAGATCCAAAACCTTGAAAAGTAGTTTCAAGAAGCTATGGAAGAAAACTCTTACTTGAGTTAGGTCAGCTTTGTGCATCCGGGAAAGCTGTTGCAGATGAGGTTTCTGACTGTAAAAGGAGAATGGTCTCCTCCCACTCCAAAACTGCAGCATGAATCAAGTGGTTGCCAGGTTTATTTTGGCAAAATAAGCATTGTAGGTGGTGGCTGTTGCTAAAGGTGTGCTAAGAAAAGCTCTTTTCCATGATGGGCGACTTTAAGTTTGAGAAGTCTTTGCATACTCACAGCATTCATGTAAACTCCTTATGAGCACTGCTCCTTTGGGCACTTGCCCCTCTTCCCATTCCTGTAGCTGGGCCTAGGAGCAGGCAAGTGGTGCTCCTTGCTCAGTCACTGCCAAGCAATTCTTTCTCCTAGTGCTTTGCTTCCTCTTGTTTTGCTCTCTGGATATCTTGCACCTGGCAAGCTTTCAAGCGCTGGTAGCTCCTTCTTACAGAAGAGGTGGGCAGGTCTGACAGCACGTAGCTTTGTTGGTGTACTTGATTTTCACTTGTCTTTTCCTTGCAAAATAAATAAATAATTGACGTGTGAAGGGGAAAAGCGTGGGAGGAAAAATGTCAGGAAATTCAAAGGTGAAGCTATTTCCTCCCTCAGTAATATTTTTCTTCTACATGTTGTTTCTTCTCTTCGAACAATGGGGTGAGTTAAGAATGGATTCAAACTATTAGCCTTGCCATTGTTTATTTAAATCCTTTCATGTGTGTGACGGACCTCAGGAAAAACCCACACTTCCATTGTGAGTCCTCTGGGCAACCTCTCTGTAGTATGGTGCCAGTACAACAGGGCTCCACTCTCCTTTGGGTCCTGAGTGCCAGTGAGTTTAATATTAACAGTGAAGCATGTGAGATGGGTGATTTAAAGGTGCAAGCTGTGAAATCTGATAGATCATGCAAGGCGTATTTTTTTTAAACAGCAGATACATAACCCACATGCTCAGAATAAGGATTTCAGATGTTAATTACTTAAGCGTAAGGTGTTTGTTAACATCTTGTGTGTGTTCGTGTGTGTACACACACTTCCATTTGGGGGAAGGGGTGTTTTGCTGAAACAGGTGAAAGTCAGTCCTGTAGTATAAAACAGGAAGCAGATGGGTACTAATTAAAGTCTTGTTGATGATAAAAGGGTGACTGAGCTTTTGAAACAGCTGCTTTCCTTATTTTATATATAGCCAGCATGTACTTTATATAAGAGGCAGCCTCCCCACACTTCATTGTTTTCGTGAAGCTGGAGGAAATGCGTGTGCATGTGCGTGCGTGCTGCCATGGCTGAGGGATGGTGCTTGCAGTGCTTGCTGTTTGCTTCCTTCTCTGCCCCAGAGAAAATGGTGTTTTCCAAACGTCTCACAAAGGTGCCAGGCACCATTTTGTCTCCCTCCTCTTCTGCTTCCACCTTTCCACACTCAAGCAGGCACAAGACTGGCAGGAGTGCCTGCTTTGCAGTGGTGCTGTAGATAAAGGAGAGCAGCTTACTGTGTGTCATAGTTTTTTGTGTCTCAACTCACTGGGGAGAGCTGCATCTGGAAGGGAAAGCTATTCTTCATTGCTGCTTGGTGTTGGTCTGTCAGGCTTTTGAAAAGTGATTAAGAAAGCCAACAATCAAAAGACCAGTGAGGGTGTCAGCCTCTTCTGTGTGTGATTTGCCCTTGTCATTATGGTCTTTAATTTTCACAGGTACTCTTTATACTGCCTTTACTGCCTTTTTGCTTACCTTGGGACACGTAGAATGAATAATAAACTCATCTTTGAAAAAAAAAACAAACTACCAAAACCAAAAAACCTAACAAGATTTAAGCATAATGTAGGCAAAGGAAAAATAGCACCAAATCTGAGCAGATCTTCACATGGGAGAACTGTTATAGAATAGTAGAATATCTTGGGTTGAAAGGGACCTTAATGATCATCTACTTCCAACCACCCTTAACTATCATCTAGTTCCCACAACCCAGCCATAGGCAGGGATGCCACTCACTAGATTAGGTTGCCCAGGGACTGGCCTTGAACACTTCCAGGTTTTGGGGCATCCACAATTTCTCTGTGCAACCTGTTCTTGAGTTCCGTAACATGCAGATTCAGGGGGATGACAGCTGAGGTGTGGAAGAGGTATCTTCTCTATGGGGAGACTGTCATTGCATTGGCCAAGTTTCTTAGGGGGTGGTACTTATGAGTCAGGATTGTGTTCGGCTGAAGCTGTCATAGGAATGCTCTCTGATTGTCTAGTTGAAGCAGCACCTTTCCTATTTTGAAGCTGCTGCTGAGGTTGCAGGTTCCTGATTTCATTTGAAGCAGAAACAACTTGAATGGCAGACCCACCACCAGAGGCAGGTGCACCTGCCACTCTGTAAGCCTCTGACTGCCTCAGAGGAGCTGGATAACCCAAAGTGTTCAGGAAAGTATTGCCTGGTTCGGGAATTTGAGACTCCTTCTGTCACTGTCACTGAGTGACTGGTATCTACTGTGGCTCATTGAGCAGCTATAATGAAACTGCTGTACAATACAAGCCATGGTCTTTAATAATGTCTCTGTCAATGCTGTTAGTGGGGGTTATTCCCATCATGTCTTTTCATTCTTTTGGGAAGACAACCATAAACTGGTAGTTTCTCAACCTGCGACTTGCTCTTATATGGTCCCTGTGTGTGAGGAGCTAAAACGTTTTTCCATAGGAATGATCCCAAAAGCCTCTTGCTCCTCATAGCAGGAATGAGAGGGGGCAGCCAGTCTGCCTCTTTCCCTGTAGCTTGCTAACATTGCTGGTGGGTTTGTGGATGTCCCCTGCTGAACTGTGCACTTCTTCACTACTGCATTTCTTCCCAACTCCTGGCAGCTGAAAGCAGGACTGCCTGGTCCTGTAGTGCATGGAAGAATGGCAATGTCACCTTCTTCATTGGACAGTGTGTCTCTTGGAGGATTTTTTTACTCTGAAATCATCTGGGTTGTCTGCATTCCTGATTAAGGGCTCAGTGAGTTGTATTGCATCACTACAACCAAAACTATTTGTTGGAGTTTGGCAGATGCCAGAACCTGGTTTAGGGGAGCTTTCCTTCAGGCACAGACTGCAGAGCTATGAATTCTCTTCTTAAATGTTCTGGTTTTTGCAACCCCTCAGTGTTTGTCAAGAAGCTGTTGGTATTTGAGTGTACTTTGACATCGTACTTGTGTTAATCTTCTTTGGCCTTACCCTTTAAGTCAGCCTTTTGACAAAGTCTGGGGGCCAGGTTTAATCTTAGATGGTTCTTGATCTTTTTTCTAGAGTCAGCAACTTAAAATTGTCTGTTTTCTTCCTGTGGTGCACGTGTGTTTAATCCAGGATTACAGGAAAGCCAGTGCAAACACAGAGAGGACATTTGACTGCCACTGCCTCGCCTTGGCTACCTTCTGAAGGATTTTAAAAGTGTTTTGGAGCCCCTAAGTGTGTATGGTCTACAAGCTGAGAATAGCTACAGTAGAAAGGATGTGAATTTGTCAATAGACTTGATTAAAAAAAATTAGAAATCCATACGGTTAAGACTGTTTGAGAAGTGGGGAGCCTCTGCGGCAGTGTAGAGGAGTCATGCAAACTGATGCAAAAGATGTGGTGTGCCTTCAGCTGTGCCAGGAAGCAAGCGCCTTGTCGCTGCTGCTCTCTGGCAAGTTCTTTCATAGGCCTTTAAATCTGCTTTAAACATGTTTCTGTGGTGTTTATTAGCCAACCATACAGCACAGAAATCCCCGCAGCTGGGGGATTTGTACAAATCACAGGCTTCTCTTCAATTCTCCTTAGAAATGAATGTGTCTCTTAATGTTATAGTTGATTAAGCTCAGTCTTAACAGTTTTCACATTTAAAAACACAAAAAAAACCCAGAAAGAGGCGAGAACTGAACAAAAATTTCAATTTAAAAGATGACTTATTTTTTAAAAACAGCTATAGAACACAGAGATTTGTATTTTTTCTTGTCAAAAACTACTCAGCTACTACTCTCCTTGGAAAATCAAACACATTGAATATATATATGTGTGTGGGATGGCTGCTGTTGTTAGGCAAACTTTGAGCAAGATAACTCTGCCTTCCTTATCAGATGCCCCAGAAATGCCCGGCATTGACAAAAGTAGGCAACATGGATGAGTGAATGAGGGGTCCTTGAATAATTGACAGAGGAGGAAAAAGGAGGATTGAGCTCACGGCTGTTTTGCCAGTTTCCATCATCTGAGGAATGTGTTTTTAAGTGGTAGGTCCTGAACTTCATTGATGACTTGAGAATTTGAAAGAAGTGTCTAAGGGGTACTAAATTTTATTAAAATTGTATTTGGTACCTAGATATCCTCAAGGTATTAGGTCCAAATTTCCCTCACTCATTGCTTCAAAACCGAGTTTTGGAAGTACCTTTATCTACAAATCCAATCTTGGAAGAAATGTTCTTCTTTTCTTCATCTCCCTCTCCTTGCTAGATAAACGAGGAATTCCTAAGACTTCTCTAATGGACGAGAGATGAAAATCCTTCATGAGAATTGAATGCTTGAAATATAATGTCCAACTTGAACTTATAGAAAAAAAAAACCTTGAGAAATTTTCGAAATGTGGTTCTGTAATTTCTACTGTGTCACTGAGACTGTTTTTTATGAAAAGTGTGGCATTTGGAACGATGTCTCTTCTTTCTAATCCATAGGGCATATTCCTAGGAGTCGTGACGAGTTTAGGAATCACATACACTGCAGACTGTGATCGTGATGAGCAGCGGGGATGGCATGTAGTTCAAAGTCTCTTTTCTAACTCTCTGCCGTAGTGTCAGGGTGAATGTAGGCAAACAGTGCCTTGCTGGGGCTCTGCCTCAGCCAACTGGGTTACCTGCAATGCCTGAGTGCGTGTGAGCTGACTCCAGAAGAGCTTTGTTGGTTTTCCTATGATTTCAAAACCAGCCTTCAGCAAATATGTTTACTGTATATTCTGCCCCTTTTTTTTTATGTCCTATTTCTTGCTCTTTTTTGTTTGTGTTTTGTTCTGAGCATGCTTCTGAGTCTGTGTTTGCTTGTGAGACTCTGTTTGAGGTTGCAAAACTGTAAAATTGTGAATTATCTTGCTGTTGTAAGTCAGCGGCGGACAGGAAGAAATCTGAAAATACTGAATAGGCAGCGTATTGCTGCATAGGCACTTAATGTTGTTACAGTGTGATATAAGTTAAAATATTGCTTATTTCCTCTTTGCTGTTCAAAACAACCTGAAGCATGTTATGACCAGGACCTAAACAATAACTGAAAAAGTAAAAACAAATGTTTTAACAGAGAAAGGCACGATCTGCCAAATGCTCTGCGTAACTTATGACTACATGAATAATCAACAAACAAAATACTTGAAAATACCTGACTTTCTGGGGGAAGACTTCAGTTTCTTTTTAAAATCAAATGAAAATGTGGAAACATTATCTGTAATATCTTTAAAACTGAAAATAATAAAAAAAGTAAGCAAGACTAGCAAGGGCTGTAGTGTCTGCTGGAGTTTGCTAGTAGTTTAACAAATCTGTGGACCTAAACCCATAGACGTATCAATGACAAATTATTATAAAACTTCATAAACAAAATTCAATGGATAAATAGTATTGGAAAACATGCTTCAGTAAACATGCTTTCTTTTTTCTGTTTCATCCTTGTTTTTAAAGAGGTCTTTATGTGATCCACAGAATAAATAACTTCCTGTGTCTTGATAGCTATTGCAAATGACAGCTCCTACTGCTGACATTCCTGCTATTTTTAATCTGACATAGGTTTATGTACTGAAATTTTGATTTTTTTATTTATTTTTTGAAATGAGTGCCCCATTCTGACCCGCTCAAGAAAAGAGCTTGTGTGTCTTTGAAGCTGTGCAGGAGGCTGTGTTTTTTCTCTCTCTGAATGTCTTCAGGAAAGAAAACTAAACTGCAGACCTTGAAAGAAACAAAACCTGTCAGAAGGAGACAAATACTGAGCAAGTCCCTGTAGAGTGTCTTCAGACTTCCTCGTTGCAGCCCTTTGAATCGATTAGGGCATTTCAGCTTTCTGTGTCTGCTGTGCTTTGGCCATAGCGCTTTAATGCATATCTGCAGAAAGCTGGAGGGAAGCTCCTCTGCCTTCCTCATCTTTGGGCAAAAGCATGGGAGGGATGGGAGGTCCATGGCAGGCTTAGCAATTGTGAAGTTAACCATTGCAGTTCTTAAATCTGACTAGTTAGGCCAGCAGGCTCGGGCTGCCCAGTTATGCGTGGGATTTTCATTGAGGGGGGATGAGAGCAATGATGGCAAAGTTTGCACCGAGTGAAGACTGTGACCGCCAGGAGGAGGAAGCCTAATCTGAAAGCTGGTAAGAGCTTTTTGAGTTTGAGGGGCAAGAGGAGAGGAGAGGGAGAGGAGAGGAGAGGAGAGGAGGCTTTTCAAAAACAGTCTTTTCTTTGAGGAACTGATGAGTGATAGCAACAGGAATACCCTCTGTTGGACCTGGAGATAGGCACCTTGCTCCCAGAGCTTCCTTGTGTCAGGCTCTGTTCAGGGGAATGGGAGAATGAACGCGGTCTGATCTCTGAGCAGCTGTGGTGAGGCCAGTTTCCTTGCATATATCAAATGGAGAGAAATAGTAATGAGGGGAGATTAATTAGACCTAGTTGTCAGGAGAAAACTAGCACCCAAAATGCCTAACAAAACTAATTTTTGTATAATAGTGTCCTACTCTGGAAACTGTGTTATTTTGTGTCCAGGTCGTCCTGCATCTCTAGCAGCAGATGTATATGTACAAGATCTCAAGCCACAGTGGTGTTGCTAATCTTCTTTTTAATTTTCCCCATTGTAATATTTTACTGCTTAAAAAAAAAGGATGTTTAGGTATTGTGATGAGTGCTGGTGCACCAGAGGTCTTTGGATTTACTCTGTTAATTTCATTCTTGTCATTAAAAACATGGGGTTTTTTTCTTGTAGTTTTTACTTTTCTTGCTTGGGAAGGAGGAAAGCAAATGAATACAGAGCTGAGGGTTTAAGTCACTGTTGCCAGATGACATTCTATGGGAATGTGGAATTGCCAGTCTGTAGATTGTAAATAGTCCTTTGATTTAATAAGGATCTGTTAAGTACAGAGCACAGCCTACAGTAGTGAGGGAATAGCAATGCTTCCAAAATGGATGTGAGGGAAGAAAATGCCCTTTAGATTTCCCTCCTCTGCGTGCCCATCTTGCTCTGAGAAATAGTACTCTGCCTCCCGTAGTTGTGGAAGTGTGTCCAGGGTAGCTGTTCAGAGTTGGTGCTACATGTTTTGCAGGATTGGATGACTCTGACTTTATTATACTGAACAGATATCATAAAAACCAGTGATGAGCGCCAGCTTTTCTTGAAACTGCAGCCTGAAGAACGTCACAGAAAGCAGCATTCGAGAGTAAGATGCTGGATGAACAGTGCAACCACCTGTCAAGAGTCCTCTGAGTCCCCAGAAAATCAACTAAAATCCCTTTAAGTAAACCACACCTTTTGAAAGAGGGTGATTGCAACTGGCCAGAGAGTGGAGAGGGGCAATGCACACTGGCATATAGCCAAAGGCTATATCAAAATTTGGACAAGGGGTTTTTGTTGGCATTGGAGTAGTAAATCATGTTACATAAAATCTGCAAGGCTGTGGGAACAAACTTGAATTGGAAAGTGCTCTCCCAAAGAGAGCACGCTGATTGTCTGACCTGCTTCTGTGGTGGGGGAAAATAGTACGAAGGCAAACTGTGTTCAAGGAACTGAGGAGAAACACAATACCTAGTCTGTGTGGTGCCTCTTTGGGAGGTACCAAGAGGAGTAATTGAAAATATGTAATTGCTTCATGTAACCTTGGAGTAAAGAACAAGTATAAAACCAGAACATATATGAAAAATGAACAAATGTTGACTGCATAAGGCAGTATCCTCTACAGATCTGCAGATATGCAGGAGTTTAAAGAGACCTTAAATATGGTCCTGTTTAAGTTATTTTAATAAAAAGTTAAGAAATCTATTTTTTCCTGCTAATATTTTGTTAACAAAAAATTATATTTTATTTTCTTTTGATGTATGAGGTAGATAAAGGGTGAGTGGGCTAGAGGAAAAACAAACAGTAAAACAGTGGCTTTATACACTGGACTGTATTCACATACAAAAGAAACTAAAAAGAGCAATGTCCCTCTCTTCTTTCCTTTTTTGGTTACTAAATCAACATCAGATATTTACAACATTGGGTGAAATCCATAGGGTGGTTCTTATTTTCAATTTGACACTGTCCCCTTACAAATGTGAATCCTTCAGCAACTTAACCACTGTATGCACTAAATAGTTCCTAAAGATGCCCTAAACCAAACAAAAAAATCCACTCAATTCTGTTTTAGTTTTCTTTTTGTAGTTTTGGAGACTATACTCAAATTTTGCTAGTCTATCCTTGCACTTGCTGCAGTCAGTAAAAAGCCAAATGCATAGTGAGATGCAGCATAAGATACCATTCAGCCTGTAAATGACAGGCTTTGCCCTTCTTTTTACAAGACTTGCAGTTTCCTCAAGCCAGGGATTTCCTGTGGGGCACAGCTAACCCTGCTGCAAAGGAAGCTTGCTGCTTTCATTGACTCATTGTTTCTGAAAAACTAGTATTCAGTGGCATGCATGTTCAGAGAATTTGAGTCCTTTAGTCCTTTCATTGCTAAAGGAAGACTCCCTCTGCTAAGCTAATACAGGTGTAATAAGGATAATAAGGAAATATATTTCCTTTTTTTCTTCTTTTTTTTTTCTTCAATCTATGCAAAGGCTCAGTCAGCAACCTTTTGTATTATTGGAACTGTACATCACCCTTGGTATATTGCTTCCCAAGGTAAGAAATACTGACAGGCTTAGTGCCTTTCCTTAACATCTCTCTGCTGCTCTTGTCAAATGAGAGCATGTTGTAGGAGCTGTGGGTGCAGTGCAGGCACCCTTGCCTCTGTCTGCGGAACAGTGACTTCAAACTGGCAGCTGCTCCTTCTCTGTGTCTCTAAGGAGAGGTCTGTGGTCAGGCAGTAGGCATTGTTACAGGTCAGAAAAGTCCTCAAGTGTCTCCAGTGGTGACTAGCCCATAGGCAGCACAGTGAATGGGCAAGTGTCATTGACTTAGCCCATGTCTCCAGCGCATCCTGCATTGCTTTAGCTGACTTGGTTTTAACTTATTTTCAACTGTTGTGGATAGCGAATTGCTTGTAAATCCATCAGATCATGGCAATCATTCCAACCCTTCAGGTTATCAGTGATTTTGTGAAAGCAAGTACTCTCAATCCATGAAAATGAAGAGATGTGTGGCTCCCTAGTAAATTATCCAGCTGAAATCAAACATTTAGGGCTAAGTTTGCTTGTGCCTTTACCTCGACAAGTGGCAAAGGACTGCTTTGGTCATCATGCCGGGCTTTTAGAATGTAAAGCTTATGTGACTTCTCAGGCAGGGATCTTTCTAGTTGTTTCACTTACCCTAGTAAAGCTTTTGGAGTAATCATATCTGGGTGTTTTGGTTTCTTTTCCCACCCCTCATATTTTTTTTTCTTTCTTGGAAGTTCTCTGTGTGTCCACAAAGGCTAATGCAAAAAATGAGCCCTATTTTAAGACTGTGATGTTTTTCACTTCTGTGATTTGCATTAAGACCTTGACCTATTTCTCACCTTATTTCTTCTTACCGGTGAGAATGTCTTTCCAGTGCTCCTTTTAAGATGATCTGCTGGTCTAATTAGCATTGATATATTTAGCATGTATACACACATGTACCTCTTCATTAGAGCTAACGAATGTCAATATAAGGCAGCTTAGTTTTAGAAAGAAAAAAAAAGGGAGTGAGGGGGAAGCTTTCTATAAACAGTGCTGTAGTCTTTGTGATGAATTGGGTGTAACGGTGAAGAGTGGCAGAGGTGGAACAAGCTCTCTGTTAAACAGGAAATGAGTGATTAACATTTTTTGTCCTACTGATTGTAATTATCCCCACTGGCTGAAAAAAAAATACCCCTTAGTCTTCCTTTACTGTAGTCCCATAATAAAATTTTAAGCTATTAGTCATTCTGGCATGGTATGGATGAACTGCTACTTCATTCCTCCAATTTTTTTTATTTTATTTTTTTAAAAATTTTAATAAACTTTGCTTATAATTGTGAAACACGTTTTCCTTGCAGTAACCTGCTTGTGCTCTGCATTCCAGAACAACTTTGCCTTAAACCACTATGACTGCTGTGGTCCCTGCATCCCTCTAGAGTTGCATTCCTGCTCACTGTGTTAGAGCCCACAGTGAATAATTTTAAGAGGGCTACCTGCTTGCCATGAATCTCAGCAGCCTTCCTCACGGCTTATGGCACTACAGATAATTGTAATGCTGTTAATCCCTTTGATGAGCACACCTCAGCAGTGGTGCATGGTGCTAATCTTGGCTGTGCTGTCACTCATTCGGTCTGGCATTGGCATAACTGCAGGTGTTCCCTCGCTTGCCTTTCTTGAGCAAAAGATACAGTTTTTTGCACATGAAATGGCCTATATTCTCTGGGACTGTTTTGAAAGACGAATTATTTCCCTGACCTCTGATGTTTTATGAGTTGAATCCTTTACCAGCTTTTATATGATGGTACCCAGGACTGCAGTCAGGTCACCCGGGTTATGCATACATTTTCCTCCTTTGCCATTTTTGCATTACTGACATAACTTCATGGCTGATTGTGAAGGCTAGAGGTCTGAGAACGCTTAAAGTGAGAGGAGAAGAAGCCCCAATTGTAAGGGTATCCTGACTTTGGAAAGGTATCTGCTCCCTGGATGACTAGTGAACTTGGGAAATGCTTCCTTGTCGTAAGCTATATATATATGTATGCATATATGTATGTTCCATATTTGTGGAAAACAGAAATGTTTATTTACAAATATGGAACCCTAATATTTGTCAAACACTTGTTTTCCATCT
Source organism: Sclerurus mexicanus (assembly GCA_013396755.1). Lineage (NCBI taxonomy): Eukaryota > Metazoa > Chordata > Aves > Passeriformes > Furnariidae > Sclerurus > Sclerurus mexicanus. Next base: position 1,077,053 of record VWZF01000636.1, on the reverse strand, counting down.
GCTGGAATAGAAAGGTAACAGCATTGGTTTTGTAAAGGCAGTATTAGGATTTGTCTGGATCACAAAATATAGTTATTCCTGCTAGATTTGATTTTTTTTTATCTGATATTTATTTCTTCCCTTATATTTTACACTTCACAACTTTTAAAGTTGTTATAAATGAAGGTAATAAATGAAGCCATCATTTATCCTGGTGGCTATTTGCCTTCTCTCTTTTTTTTAATAACACTCTGCTGCATTCTTACTGTTGCCTTTCTTTCACACTTGAAAACGGATAGATTTTAGGCAAACCTGTTGGCCATCCTGGCTTCCTAGATGATTTTACTGGAGAGAGGAAGGTCCACCCAACAAACCTCATATTTTTATCTTTTCATGTGCATTTTTGTCTGTTATTTTTCCTAGTCAGTGTCACTTAGTTTCCTTGGCTTCGAAATCCTAGCAAATGTTTATATACTTGATACACACGGTGTTGATGATATATCATACCTATATTGTGGTCATATGTAGTTACAAAACATAGTATTGGCACTGATGTAGGGAATCATTAGCCTGGTTGTGGCCTTGTCTCTCTCTTGGAGGTACAGAGAACATAAGAGCGGTCATAAGAGGTTTTGGTTGTGGTCAGCATATGTGGAACACTATCCAGGAGCGTGCTTGTCCTTTGTGCATTCTTCTCATACTATGTTACCATCTCATTAGAAATGTCCAAACTGCCATTATGGAAAAGTGCTTCCAAGGAGTCTACCTAGAACAAGGAGGAGGGTATCTGGAGATAGAACCTGGGAATTACTCAAATGCATATCAGTAGAGTTGCCGGTTCTGACATGTAAGTATGCGTAGCCAAGTCTCTTAAACATCAACATCTGGAGCTAGGCATATATATTCTGTTACTACATACCATGCTCCAGAGGAGAAAATTCCAGGGATTGTGAAATCCTGTCCAGTCCCTGGTTCCACATGCAGGATGCAACCTGGAGGATGGCCAAGCACCTTCAGCGTTTGAAACTTTTTAGTTTTTTGACAGCTATGAGAAGAAAGCGTAGGATAGTATAAATCTGTGGACTTGAACGCAGAATGTACAGGGCTTTTATTAATGTCACTGACATAGTCACAGGAAGCCCTTCTCTGTGCAGGAGACATGTAGCAACCATATAGTGATAACAAGCCGTCTGTCCTGTTCTTGTACATTCATGCATGGAATAAGGGGTGCATTGCTGAAATCTTATCAGATGAAACAGTTTAAGGAAATATTCTTCGTGTTTGGAGATGATGTTTCATGGGTGGTGGTCTGGGAAAGACTCTCACTCCATCTGTAATGGAAAACACATAGAAACAGTGCAAGGTCCCTCTAGTAAGATAGAAGTATTTCTTTGCATTCCCAGCTGATACTTCTTAACTGTATAACAGTGCAGGAGAAAAAACGAAGTGAAAAAAAAAAGAAGCAACTCCCCCAAGAACAAAGAACCCAAAAAAGCATGACCTGTTTGGGAGGAAATCCTGCTCTTCCACCTTCATGCAGCTGCAGGTGGCACGTTTCCAGCGTCATCTAAATCCAACTCTTTGACCTGAGACTGTGACATGCTTTCTGTCCATGCTCTTATTGGACAACAGAGAAGGTTTCTGAGCTGTAATTAAAGAATGCCACAACCGGGTGGCAAAATTAGCTATTTCATTAGCTAAGACAAATAGGATTGCCTTACACCAGACTGTTGTACCAAAGGAAGTTCTGGTAGGTCTGGAGTTATCAATGTTCGCTTTCCTCCACAGCCTCTTCAGCCAGCCCCTGCAAACTTGGCAGTATGGTTGGAAACCACAGCAAAAAGTGTGCAGGCAGACCTGCCCTGTTTTGCCAGGCATGGTCGAACTTAGCCTTGGATAGATGCTTGCCATGGGTTAGCCCCTACTTCTGCTGTCTGGCTGTTAATGCTGAACAAACCCTGAGCAAGTGTGCTGGAGAACTTTTTGTCATTTGCACACTTTCCTAGGAGATTTAATGACGTCTTTTTGGAATGGTGCTTGCCCCCAAGGCTCTAAGAGTAGGATGATTTGAACATCTGGACCTGCTGTGAAGTCCCCACACCAAGACCTAGAGACAGATCTGATGTCTTCTGTACCACCATATGGAAATCTAGGGTCTTTGCATCTCTGCTGCAAAGCTTCTGCTTTGGTGTTGTCTGCACAGGGAGATTCTGCTGTTTGGGAATCCTGCTGTAAGCTGTCAGTATCAGGACATGTTAATATGTCTGAATTATGTGCCAAACACCACTGATCACAGCAATGGCTCTCAACAGTGATGATGTTAGCTGGTGGATCTCTTACCTTCTTTCCTACCAGTCTTCAAACCTGACTTTTTTTCCAAGCATGTTCCTATTGCAGTATCCTCCAACTATGAGTTAAAATAAATAAATAAGCAGCCTCCCCTCTTCTACAGAAGCAACCGTGAGTATTGTGTTCTCTGAAAGTTTCTCTTCAACTTCCAAATCTGTTTCAGATACTGTTTGAAGAGATCTGAGATCTACAGGCAAGTATTGTGCCCTGGTCTGCATTTGAAGTCATTTCAGTTGATGGTAGAGCAAACTGACTGGCAACTTGTGTAGACTACCCCCTTGGATGGGGTGTAGAAAGCAGTGGAGTGCTGTGATGTCTTCTGGATGAAAACTTAGTGGGCAGTCATTAGACTGTTAATTTTAATAGAAATCCTTGACCTGTGTGTTATGGAAGCAGTGTTGCTCCTATGGCTTCCCAGTTTGTTATGACTGCATCTGCCTCCACAGACCAGCTCCTGCCTTTGTTACTAGTTACTTGTGAACCTCTTTCTGAACACCATGGCATGCTCTATTGCAATGCTGTCAGCATATGCACCTTGATAACAAATCCAGTTGTTTTTGGAAAGTATTGACTGTTGCATCCATTCCCTGCTCTCCCTTTTGGTGGCTGTCCTGGGTGGCTACATGGGTGCTGCCTGTGCCTGTGGGTGAGAGTATGATGATGGGAGAGGCCATGAGCACTTACGGGTGCTTTTACAAATGTTGGGTCTTGCAGTTCTCCAGATACTCAGAGATCCACAGGTAGATCCTCCTTGGAGAGGTTTGCAGCAGGCTAAAAGAGGAACTCTTCAGTAGGAGCTTTGCTCTGCTTCCCTCTCCTTTGGGTTCTCCAAGGGCTGGAATGGAGGAAAGATGGCCAGTGTGACTGTATGGTCTTGCTTCAGTAAGTACAGTATTTTCAAGTTGAACAAAGCAACCGAGTGTTTAGTAAGACACCAAAACAATTTACTAAAAAAATAATTAAATATCTTAAATTGTGATAGGGATACAATTTTTGTCAGCTATTATTTAAGTCGAACTTAACTTGCATGGTTTAGTATTAATATCTTGGGTTTAAATGCAGTATTAGATATCATTAGAGATGTTGGAAATGCAGCTGAATGATATAGATGTGTTGATTCAAAGGAATAATTTTCTTGGCCTCATGACTTCTATTTGCTGGTATGGGCTCATCACATTGCACAGAGCAGATACTGGTTTTGCATATTTGGAATCTTTAATCAGCAAGTAGCAATAAGCACATCCACAGCTCCTGGTCCGAATGCTGAAGTATGGCATGAAGCAAGTTTGTTTTGTCTCAGAGACGGAAGCTCAATCCCAGGAAGCACTCCACAGGTGGCAGCAGCTCTGCTGCCATGCTGACCCAGGTTTTGATAAAATTCCAGCACAGTTACTCTCAGCGTGATCTGGCATACGTTGCTGCTGCGCAGAGACTCGCCTCAAAATGCAGACGCTTGCTTTTGGAGTCATTCAGGCCAGGTTTTTGGAGGCTTTGCTGCGAAGTCCAACAGAAAGCCATGGCTGAAGGCATCTTGCAGCGTGCTGGGTCTGGTGGTGCCGCCGTGTGCCCCAGCCACTGGCAGCTGCGCCATTCCTCCGGCTGCCAAGATCCGCTGCTGAAACTATACTTTTTTATCAGGTCATGTTTACATCTGGCAAAGATTTGTAGACACAACATCATTAACAGCAGTGCATATTTTCACAAGATTTACCTCTTCAACACTTTTTCCAAGTTAGTAAATCATAGCTTCTCTAATGTCCTGCTGGCTGCGTGAAAAACAGGAATTTATGTAACAAGCTCTGGGCCGCAAACCTTTTCCTGTTAGGAAAATTTTTTTTCAGTGCTGGCAGAGTTAGGAGACAGCTCTGTTACTCAAAGAGCGACCTCAAATGTCCTCAGTACAATAATACCAGATTGTAACATTTTTGATGACTAAGGAATAGCAGTGATTTCTTAAATATTTAACACTTGTGGTGCAGAGAAGCGGGAGCTGAGCCTCATCACGGTGTTTTTCCTGCCCAATGTTTCCTGTGTTTGATATGCCTATTTTGATAGTAAACAGTAATCCTGAGCCAACTGGGTATGTTTACAAAATACAGTAAAAAAAAATGAACTGGCGCAGGAGGTTTTTTAATCAAGAGCTGTGCAGAACAACTTTCTTGCGACATTTCTAGAGCTGGACTTGTGTCAGCCAGGGATTCGGCTGTGGCCCTGGAGTGAAAACAAGGGGCTGTGCCAGGCCAGCCTTGCAAGGCTTCTTGGCCAGCCCCTGCGCTGCAGGCAAGTCCCAAGATGGATTTTCGGGCTTACCCTCTCTGTGTGTTAGCTGCACCTGGTGCAAATAAAATTCCAAGGCCTTCCCTAACAGTGTTGCTAGATTGAGGGTGATATTTTGATTGCAGGGTTACCTGCAGTGAAGAGATTCAGTCCTACTTTATCATTTATAGGAGAATAGCTTCCTTTCAAAATTGGGTAAGAAAACACTCAAATCACAGAATCATCATGGGGTCATAGAATGGTTGGAGTTGAAAGGGACCTTAAAGATCTTCTGGTTCTAAATTCTCCAGCCTGGCCTTGAACAGTGCCAGGAAAGGGGAATTGTCACTGGTATATGTTTAACTGGGATAATTTACTAAAGATGGTTCTTTGAAGGAGAGGATGGAAAGGCTTCTGAGTTGAGGTACGTGGTTTGACTCATTGCTGTTGTGGTTGAACTGCCAGCTGCCTTGAGGCCATGCTCTGCTATCATCTGCTGTCAGGGAGTGTCCTGTGCCCGTGTTTCAGTTGAAGCTGCCCTTCTGTCTCAAGACACTGATGCCTGTAAGGTTTTGCATGACAACAACACCTGCTTGCTGCCCTCATCTACTGGAGGTTTCATCTTTAATCTCAGAGTCACCTGTTGAGCTCTCCAGGTGACCAGTCCTGCTTTGGCTGATTGGCTTTCTGTGGTCCTAAACATGTTGTGGCTCTTGCAAGAAATTTGAGCCTGTTGCCTCTGATTTGAGCCAGGGCCACAATATGACTGTTTTCACCTGGCATGCTTACTTACAATCTTTGCTCCTTTTCTTCTGTCAACCAGATGTATGGGAAAAGAAGTGCAACTGTGAGAAAGCAGATGTAGAGAAGTGAAGGGAGAAGAAGACATTTCTGAAGATGCTACTGTCACAGGCAGCACTCTGGGCTTGGAAATTCAGCAAAAGCAGCCAGAGACCAGAGCAGTGGCTGTGTCACTCATCCTCTGATTTCCCTCAGGCATGAAAAGCTCCATGAGCTGTATCATCCTCATGGTTTGGCGCTGTAGTGGGTGTTGGATGTCACGTTAAAAACTTAGGAGAAGATAGAATGGGAGTTAAAATCTAGGAAATAAGAAATAAAGAACAGGGTGTTTGTAGGTCTGGCAGCCACTTAAATGTTTTGAAATAATTAGTCTGCTGGCTTTTTGGTGAAGATCAACCTTACACTCGTACTTTCTAGAAACAGCCTTTCCATTTTGGCTCCCCCAAAAGTTTCTTTAGACAAGCTGCTAAAAATTAGTATGAATGGAAGGCAGGTAGTAAATGATTTTTCTGCCATTGAGGTCTTATTTCTGGTTTACACATTTCATGTATTGTTTTGTGGTTCCCTCCTACTTGTTCTGCATGAATTACAGTCCTAGCACAGACCATCTAGGTGGATCTTCATGTAGACCGTGCTACTGTTCCAACCTTCTACCAATATCCATGGCTGCCTGTTTCAGCGCTCTGTGAACTTGTGGCCTCTTGTTAGCAGTTGTGTCAAGATATAGGAAAGCTTTTCTGTTGATACAATGTTTTTTACATGTGCTCAGCAGAAAATTACATGAGGAAAAATGTGTTTATCTACGGCTTGATAATGCACAGATTAGTCTCTTATTAACAGATCACCTGTGGGCTTCTACTTTGTATTTCTTTTTTTATTCTTTTTTGTTTTTAAGAACAGCACATAGAACATTACTTATTGATGAGGTGGTAACAAAAAGCTCCAATGCCTCAGTTCATTCTTGGCACAAGGTATCTGGTGCCCTCAAGTATTAGAAGAATAAATTTTGCGTATTTAAAATGTTGATTTTAAAAGAGAAAGGTGGTTCTAAGACTGAGGTTTCAATTGCCATTTTGTCTAAGCTGTTTGCATTCCTTCCTGTCTTATTTCTTAGGCAAGTTGTGATGTTTTTTTATAAAAATCAGAACTTAATCCTCAATTGATTTTCTATATGTGTTTTCTCATGTAACACAAGTAATATGAACCTCACTAATGCTCAGTGGCGATAGTCACAATTTGCATGTTGCATGTTTGCAGGATTTAGGAATGTGCAGGATGACAATCTGTTATAAGGGCCATAGAACTGGATCTAGCATTCCTGAGCTTTGTATAAAATAATATTTTTTAAAAAATCCGTAAATGCTGTCAGGTTCAACTCATTAGAGTGAAGCCGATAATGAGATCTTCAGTTGTCTTCTTGATCTTCTGGTTTATTTTGTCTCCTTTGTGAGGAATTTTTATTTCAGAACAGTTCCTTTAGTGTTTTATTTAACTTTTTATAATGTTAGATGTAACTGAGCCAGATGACACACAAATTGACATGGTGACTCTTTTCAAGCTTGTTTCAGCCAGTTCAGTGTGGTGAGCTGGTAAAAGATGTTTCCAGACTGGCATGTTTTCTTATTTTATGATTATCCCTGTGTTTCTATCAAAATGAGAGTATATTTATAAAAGTAAATATTAGTATGCCATAAAAGATGCATGTTTTCTCTATTTCTTACATGTTATTCTGTTTTTCAGAATTCAATCCGCCACAACCTATCTCTGCACAGCAAGTTCATCAGAGTGCAGAATGAGGGAACAGGCAAGAGTTCCTGGTGGATGCTCAATCCTGAAGGAGGAAAGAGTGGCAAATCTCCTAGGAGACGAGCGGCATCCATGGATAACAACAGCAAGTTTGCCAAAAGCAGAGGCAGAGCTGCGAAGAAAAAAGCAGCCCTTCAGTCTGGTCAAGAGGGAAATGGTGACAGCCCTGGATCACAGTTCTCAAAGTGGCCTGCAAGTCCCAGCTCTCACAGTAACGATGACTTTGATAACTGGAGTACATTTCGACCTAGAACTAGCTCTAATGCTAGTACAATTAGCGGAAGACTTTCTCCTATTTTACCGGAGCAAGATGATCTTGGAGATGGGGATGTGCATTCCGTGGTGTACCCATCATCAGCCACCAAAATGACTTCTACTCTACCCAGCCTTTCAGAGATGAGTAATTCTGAGAACATGGAAAATCTTTTGGATAATCTTAATCTTTTGTCACCTAATACATCAATGACTGTGTCAACCCAGTCTTCAACTGCTACCCTGATGCAGCAAACACCAGGTTACTCATTTGCATCCTCAACCACAAGTATAGGTTCACCAAATCCAGACTACAGGAAATTTACTTATGCTCAAGCTAGCATGAACTCTTTGTCCCAGATTCCTATGCAGACTCTTCAAGACAGTAAATCAAGCTATGGATCGATGAGCCAATATAACTATCCTGCAGGACTTCTGAAGGAGTTACTGACTTCTGATTCTCCACCGCACAATGATATCTTGGCATCAGTTGACACTGGTGTTTCCCAGCCTGGTGGCAGGGCGCTGGGCCAAAGTGTGCTGATGGTCACTAACTCGGTGATGCCAACTTACGGCAGTCAACCACCCCACAACAAAATGATGAACCCTAATGCCCGCCCTCACCAAGGGCATAACCAGCCAACACCTGCAGTTAATGGCCGTGCCTTGTCACACACAGTGAACACCATGTCTCACACATCAGGTCTAAATCGCTTGTCGACAGTGAAGACTTCGTTACAAGTGCCTATGAGTCACCCAATGCAGATGAATGCTATGAATCCGTATGCCCCCGTTAACAGTTGCAACGGCTATGGAAGGGTGGGAATTGTTTCCCTCCACCAGGAGAAGCTTCCCAGTGACTTAGATGACATGTTAATTGAACGGTTGGACTGTGACATGGAGTCGATTATCCGTAATGACCTTATGGATGGAGAAACGTTAGATTTTAACTTTGACAGTGTATTGCCTAACCAAAGTTTTCAGCACAGCGTAAAGACAACCACACACAGTTGGGTGTCAGGCTAGGATGTAGTAGGAGGTAAGCTGTGCTTTTTATAATAAATCTCCAAAACAGCTAAAGGGAAAAGAGATGTCAAAATGCTTAAAATCTGGGACGTCTTCTGTGTTGACATGTGAACTGCCTCTGTAACAGTCAGTCACTTTCCAGTCCTTTGTTAGTTTGAAAATCAGGTTTGCACTGGTGCATTAGGATTGTCATGTACCAACTTTGGTTACTGCTTGTGGAGCATTTATGTTTTGTTATTGACATTTTAAACAAAAAAAACTTGCTGGTAACTAGCGAATAATGAATACTTGTTTTTCTCCACTTAAGGTATCTTAAAGATAGTTTGAGTACATTTTAATAGATTTAATCTTCTGGTGTGGATGTTAATTTGTTCTTTTTGTTGTTTTTTTCTTTCTTCCTAGGCTATGGTTAAATTCTCCAGACTTGTCTGACAGCAGGAACTGAGAAAAGCAGTACAAAGATGTCCTTCACCTTTCTTTTTAATTTTCTTGACAAAGCTGTGCACATGCACTGACCTTTCTTTTTTTTGTCTTTTTTTTTTTCTTTTTTCTTCCTTTCATCAGAGTTGGCAGCAGAGAGAGTATTTTCCTGTACAGGATGTTTGCCCAAGGTTTGCAGGTTATGTGCTGCTGTAGATAAGAACTGTGCCATTGGAAATTTCATTACTCTGAAGTGCCAAATTCACTACACCATATAATCACAGCAAAGACTATTACTTACATCATGTCGTGCTTTCAGTTTTGTACAGTATGATCTGTAGAAGAAGAATTGTTTTCTAAGACTATCTGTTTTGGTCCAAGAAAAATTTATAAACTTTTGTAAGAATACTGTGATGATCTCATGCCCTAAGTAATTTTAACCTTTGTTGATGTTACCTGTGTTTTGATGAATTGAGATGACTGTGGACTTGCCTTGCAGTAGTATGAACTGCTTTATTTTACTCAAAATTGCCACACATTTCATATGGGAGTAGAATAGCCTGTTAAATATGATCCTACTAAACTCACTGACTATTCAAAGCAAACAGTAGGTTAAATGCCATTTGGTAAGTTACCTGTATTCATGTAAATTTATACAAGAAAATATTTCATTGTCTGACTAAGGACTTTATTGTTGGGCTTAAGATAATTTTTGGAGGACTTTCCAAGCTATTTTTCTTATAATTAAAATCTACTTTTGTTACATAGGCAACTTAAAAATAAATCTGAGACCTGGCAGCATTCATAACCTCTTAATTTTGTACAGTATTTTAACTGGATTAAGTACATGTTTTTATAAATTTCCCTAGTGCTTGGGAGTGCTAATAAAGAAAAAGCTTAATAAGGATCTTGAATACAAAACATTTCTGTTTTGACATCCCTTTTTTTGTTGTGTGATGTATAAATATAGACAACTTTATGTTTAGGAAGTATTTAATCAGTTTTATATATGCAGTTTTAGAAATGTCATCTGCTTCTATTATCATTTTCACTCTAACTACCACAAAGTGTTAAGTATTCATTGTTAAAATGCTTGTACAATGCTTCACATTTATATTTATTTCATGGAGGTCTCATAATGTTTGTGCACTCAAGAGCAGGACCTTTTCATGGAAAATTCATAATTGTAGTAAAATTAATGACAAAATTGTCATTTGTCTTAATTAGCACTAGTTGTAGGGTTCATCAGTGTTTCTATTGTAAAACAGTACATTTGAAGAGGCAAAAATGCTACATTTGGGTGGGAGGCTAAAACTTCCATGATGCCTTATTGCAGGACAAAACATACTTTTTTTTCTTTTTTTTTTAGTAAGAAAGACAAAGTAAGTGGCAAAGTTATACAAATGCATGAGCTTTAGGGTAGGGGGGAGCATTAATGACAGAGATCTTCTTTCTATGGAAAAACTTGCTCTTGTTGAAGTAGGCACAATGACAGCTACCAGTGCATTTTCACAAGTGGGTCTTGGAATAAATGATTTCTGATTTTTTGTAATTGCACAATGCAGTTTTTATGGATGTGTGGACAACAGGCCTCACCTGTCTTTTTCTTTGGTTGCTACACAACATTTGTGTTATAGAAGTCCTTGGAGGTTTTTTTTTAATGCACTGACAGGATGAACAGCTTTTATGGAGGGGAGAATCAAATATTTTTACACTGAATTTTCTTTTTGTCTACATAGCTTGCAACTGGAAAACATTCTAATTGAAATTTATCTTCCCTGTAGTGATGGTGTATGGTGCAGACAGAAGTGGGATGTGCCCAGTAAATGAAGTTTAGTAAAAAGCCATGTATTTAATGATCCTGTTATGACTTTCCTAAGGCTCTGCAATGTATTTATTGATGTGCTAGCATTTAGCTCCCTCTTAGGCTTAAATCACTACTAATTACAGCTGGTTCTACTTTTTTAGATACAGTATTATGATTGTCAGCAGTCCAGAGGCTGATGTTAAGCTGTCCTGTGATACAGGATCTCCCCCAGTGTGAAATCAGTCTTCGAACTTGTTGTGAGCAAAATCAAGTGTTCTTAGTGCCAAAGCCTCAATGAAGCCACCCACTTTTACAGGCAAATATCTCTAGTAGGATCTTCACCATCAAATTCATAGTCTCTGAAATGTGATAGCAAATCTTGGCAGTGGAGCAAGTGGGGGGCTCACATATGGGTTTCTGGAGATCCTTCTTTCTGCTGCGTCTGCAAAAATGTTTGCTCCCAAATAGGCATTGATACACATAGGCCAAAGTAGTCATAAAATTCATCTCTGCCTGCAAAGAAAGCAGTACTGAGTGCTATACTCTATGGGGATGCAGCTGAACATGCTACATTTAACAATATACCTCCTGTTTATTAGTTACTGCTACTGTATAACTTGCTGTAAACAGATATTTTATTCATGTCCTTTTATAACTATGAATAACAGAAATGTAGCCATTCCTTAATTACAACAGTCTGTAGGAAGCCCTTTTAATTATTATGAGAAAACAGTTATAGGTAATCAGAGGTTTGGATGTGTGGTCGATTTTTTTTTTTTTTTTTTTTTTGTGGTGCCATTCTATTATTTTGCAATTGTAATTCTGGAATACTGTGAAGTTTGGTGAAGGAGCATGTTGTCTGCCTTGAAAACAAACATTATGGGACCTCTATTAATAAATCCTTTTTCAGTAAAAGTACCAAGTTTCTGGAGTAACTTAGTTTGTCAGAATTGTTGTAAATGATTGGTTTGTGAATTGTGCAGATGATCTTACCTATGCAGCCTTGTTTTTGACTTTTCTCTGGTTTGTACTGTTATTAAAAGTTTATTGTATTATAGAGCTGTTCAGATATTTTAAATATAAAGATGTATTGTTTCCATAATATAGCTATATGATATACGTTTAGGTAGTAGATGCATTAATTGGAAAGCTCTGCTTTGATAAACTGACAGTTTGCCTACACTTATAAGCAAAAATCATATTGCTTATTATTGGCTTAAGTCAACAGAGCATCCCTGAGAAGCTAAAATTGGACCAATTATAAAACAGTATAAAATTTGCACTTGTAAAACCACTGGATGTATGTTAGTACTTTTTTATTTTTTTACTGATTTGAAATTCCTATTTTCATTATGAAATTGCTAGGATTCTTAATTTATGACTGATTTTAAATAAGGTATTCTCATTATTATTATTATTTTGGTAATCATAATGTAAGATGCAGCATGGTTTATGCAAGCAAAAAGCAAATTATTCGACATTAAAACTGGCCTCTTTTTTGAAGGTGTTCCACAAACCAGCAATATTGTGAGATTGGCATGTACATACTGCTAGTTCTATTTGCGAGTGGTGTGACAGCTCTTCAGTGCTTCACTGCTCTGACTTAGTCACATTGCAAAATTAAAATTCATATGTGGATATTTTCAGAAAAAGTGCCTGCTGTACTTCTACAGACACATGAGAACAATCCCTGACAATTTGTTGTATAAAGCCATAAATGTATATAAATTATGTTTAAAAGGTTTTGTGTCCTTTCTTGTATACAGAGAATGAGATTTGTACCAGGATTCTACTTGTGATTAGTAATCCTTCTGCTGAGATATTATTGTAATCACTTTCCTTACAGTGTAATCTTTTTAATGATGATGATCCCATTTGGACAATCCTGATGGCATTAGCAATTTTATACAGAAAAATACCTCATGGTACCAAGTCTTGCCTGGCGAGATAACATATTAATGAGCAAACACTAACAGCAGAATAGTTAACAAATTTTCCATTACTTGGTAAAAAGGAATTTTTCTCTCTTGGCAGTGCTTCTGGAATTGGAACTGCAGCAGGTACAGGAACCTAACAGTGCTGTGTTACCAGTGTTTTATCACAACCTAGTGTGCTAAAAGTAACTTGTTTACAAGTCTTTGAGACTAAACGCAAGAAGAATCCATGCCTGACTCCTAGGGCTCATGAGACATCTTTATGTAGAGATGTGTTGTTACTGGAAGCTGCATTAGGCAGCATCAGACTGTGTTGCCAATGCTTCAACAAGCGTAGTTCAGAGAAAATTACAAAAAAGTCCTGAAAGCCTTTCAGAATGGGTATTTGTAAGTATAAGCTCTTAATAAAATTGCTATGACATGAGATGGTAATTAGTGTATCAGAATGTTATGTAATACATTATTAAAGACGAAAAAAAAAGGAATGCTAACATCCATCAAACCACAGGAAAGAATTAGTCTTTGAGTCCAAATTACATGTTAGAACCTAATGCTATTAAATGTGGGAGAGAGTCAGCTCTGGAGAGAGATTTTTCTCTTCCCTCTACTCCCCCTGTTAAAGCAAGACAGTCCACAAAGCCCTCATGGCCCTCTTTTCCTTGATTTTCACCTCTTGCCTTCCTCTGCCCCTCCGGAAGTATGTACCTTTTCTCAGAGTGCGTGTTTTCTCTGGAACATTTGCAATATGCAGGCCAACCTGCCCCGTGCCACTCCTTTGGAAGCCGTGCTTTAGGCTGTGGCGGTGGGAGCACTGCTGATGTGAGTAGAGAGAGCAGGAATGTCTAATTTTTTTTTTTTAAATTTTTTTTTTTAAATTTATATTGTGTTTCAAAACAGAGCTGGAAGAAAGAATGAGAGGCTGCCAAAACAGACAGCCAATAACACCCACGCCACAGTTGTCTTGTGAGGCCCGGATCCCTGCTTGCCTGCAGGTGGGGAGGGAGAGTGGTGGCAGAGAGCAGGCTTTAAATGAATTGCTGGCAAAAAAAAGCCAGTTTGATCTTAAAGTGAGCAGAGATAGACCCAAAGTGCATGAAAGAACGCATTGCATATAAAAATAGAAATTTTTAAAGATATCTAAAAAAATAATTTCTGCTTATACTTTGCAGTTCCATCTTTATTTTAGCTTTCCCCTTCTTTCTTCAGTGCACATTTTGGAAGGGTTTTTTCATGTTAGGGGAAGCTGAGGATATCTTCCCTGACATTTTGAAAAGCCTGACTTCTGGAATGAGAGGGTTGTAACATCCAAAGATACTCTGTTTGGGTGTTCATGAAGCTGTTCTTGGAAAGGATGCACATTTAATTGGTACATGACTAGTTACTTCTGTCAAGAGGGATAGTCAAAGCTTGTCTCTTGGGAAGGGACCGGCTAGCAATTTATGCCAACCTGGCAACAAGGGATTTGAATCTGCTGATCAAGCACAGGAACCTCAAAGCATCCCTGGGCTCTGAGTCAGTTCTACATCATTGTAATAAACATGTTTTTGTGCTGAAAACATCAACTACTATGTCACACCAATTAATAATCCAATTAAAACTACAAATGACATTAGATCTTGCAGCCATTTTTTGTGCAACTGGTGTGCAAAGATGTGGTTTGTGAAGATCCTTGGAAGGAATAACTTGCAGTGATCAGAACCTGTGGTCATGCCCACTGCTGGATTTGCATGCAAGTCCCTGTTTGTTACCTGGCAGTGTTTTGCTTGGAGTAATGTTCTGACATGTGCCGAAATGATAGCTAAAATGAGGAGGCAGGGACAGCGCCCCGTGTTATTTTAGATTTTTCTACTTGCTGTTGGACCCTGGGGCATTCAGAAATTTTGCATATATTGTTTGCAAGTAAACTTCTTGTGTGGGTGTTTATCACTGAGGGGATGGGAAAAAGGATGAGGGCTTCTTGCAGTACAACTGGAGGAGCTTTGCTGGAAGCTTCTGATGGGTCTAATAGGGCTGTAGAGTGAAGAACCAGACAAAGAACTCGTTCATAACTTGGAACCTCAACATTTTACATCCTTCCTGTCTGCTCATCTACAGTTGCTCATGCCATTCTTAAATGAAGAGGTCTTTCCAAGCGAGATGAGTGAGTGTTGGCCTCTTCTCCTAAGTAACAAGAAGAAAGAGGAAATGGCCTCAAGTTGCCCCAGGGAAGGTTTACCTTGGTTATTAGGAAAAATTTCTTCACTGAACAGGTTGACAAGCATTGGAACAGTCTGTCCAGGGAAGTGGTTGAGTCACCACCCTGGGAAGTATTTAAAAACCATGTAGATGAGTCACTCAGGGACATGGTTTAGTGGTGGAGTTGGCAATGCTAGGTTAATGGTTGGGCTCAATGGTCTTAAAGGTCTTTTCCAACACAAATGATTCTATGATTCTATGGTTGAGTTTCCTTCTCAGTATCCTAGAGTGACACTACCTGAGCAGGCAACTGCCCAGACCTTCCACATGAGTTTTGCTGGGTTTTCAGGGAACTGTGTTTGGCAGGAATGTCTAAATTGTTTCTAAAATATTCTATCAACTTCAGTCAAGTCAGAGGAGTTCATAGAAAGACCGTTCTAGAAACATATATGCATTGGAAAGGGAGAGGGGGTGAGAAATTCTGGGATGATGAAGCATGTTAAGTGTTTGCTTCAAAGGCTGAAGAACTCTGGATTTCTTGGGGTGAGTGCTAATGCAGCAAATCAAAGAGCTTCCTTTCTGTTGTCTTTTGAAGTTGTGTCTAGTAGCAGCGACAGATGGCACAAAATCCTGGCATGAATTGTTGCTTGAGTTTTTTTGACCAGGTGAAAACAAGTGATGAGCTGTGAAACCCTGTGAAAACTGGAGTTTTGTTTCAAGAGTCCAAATAAGTTACCACTTCCTGCTCCTCCCTCGCTTCCTCCTTCACCCCACCAATTTACAGCACTTGAGAGGAGTGTTCCTATTTGGTTTTGGGGTTTTTTTAAAAGTATCATTCCACCCTGCTCAGAGGAGTTGTACTAGGCAAGGCTGTATGTTCTTTCATCCCGAACAGCAATGGCTGAGCTATGCTAGGGAAATTCTTTGCCTCTTCCTTCCTCAGCGCTCAGTTTAACACCCAAACGAGCCTCAAAGCCAAAGTTGATTCACTTAGCGGATGACTGCAGGAGCCCTTTGAGGTGGGAGGTTTTGTCTGCCTGTGACTGTCCTGCTAGGGGCCTTCTGAACTTGAAAATAGCCTGGGGATGACAGGGAAGGCCCTGGGAACAGGGCTTGGCTTAGAGCCGTTCAGCAGTTCCACCACTGGCCCTGTCTTGCCCAACCTCAGTGTCCTTCAACCCTCACATCCTTGTTGATCTTCAAGGCAAGGCTTTCTGAAGAGGGCTTTCTGAGTACGGTTTCCACATCCCATTCTGCCATGAGCAAACTCTGCTGGTACAAGTGCATCTGTCTGGAAGCTTATTTTCAGCAAAAAGAAGTACAGTCCTCTTGCCTACAGACTCCTTGAGAAGCTGGTTGTCTTCATCTCAGTGGTCGTGGTAGGTACAGAAAGTCAAGAGCCTGCTGGTGACTGAGAAGAATGCCAGTTAGATGGGGCTAGTATTTACTCCAAAAATAGCATTGAATAATAATATTCAATATAATTATATTGGATATGCTGGACTCCAAAATAACTGCTGGGTATCTGCTGCTTAAATAGGACTCCATATCAGATAAATTAAGTTTAAAAAATTACGATGTTGGTTTTTGGAAGGGGTGCTAGCACAATCATAGGACCTGTGTTTGACTTCCATGTGGGATAACTTCACAGAATATGTGACACACACTCAGTAGTTGTGTGGAGTGATTGGGGGGAAACAGTGGCCATGCTCCCGCTGGAAGAAGCTGTGCTTCACAAATGTGGTTGTCAACCAGCGTGGGAACATGAGTGATCAATGTGACCTGTTCAGATTTTCAGTGGCTTCAGAAATTTTCCTCATTGAAGTTCCTCAAACAGCTGGGACATAATGGAAGTCCTCAGTGCCTACACTGATTTAAAGGGTTGATCATGCAAGTGCGAGTAGTACTTAACTTTTCAAAACTAGGGAACCTTGCCTTTCCTCAAGGAACTGAGTTGTTCAATGAGTTTGAACAATCAGCAGTTGTAGTTGATAACCTAAGTCGCTGAGGACATGGTTATACAGAATACTGAAATGTCAGGCTGTGCCAAGAGCTGCAGGAGGGTTTCAGCAGATAAGATAAATCAGCAGATGTGATTAAGTTAAATGTGGACTAATGCACAGGGGAGAAGCAAAAAGTGAACTCTGGATGAGATGTTACCACCTTGAAAAAGATCTTGGAGGCATTGAAAGTATTTCTTGTAAGTCTCAGCTCACAATTAGCTGTGGACAAAAAAACCCAGTAGAAATAATAGTAAGCCTAGCAGAATCCATAGCAGAGACAAAATAGGAGAAAAGATGAGGGAGGGTGGGTGATAAGGGTTTGTAAAATTGTGGGTGCTGTGGAGAAGGTGAATAGGAAGTGATTAATCACTATATCTTGAGGCAAAATTGGAGGCACCCAATGAAATAATCAGGCAGCAGGTTTAAAACAAACGAGGAAGTACTTCTTCACACAGTACGTAATTAAAATTTGGAACTCATTGCCATGGGATGTGGTGAAGGCCAAAAGTATAACTTGATAAAAAAAAATCATACAAATTAATAGAAGGTACATCTATCAGTGGCTATTAAATACAATGGTCTGGATGTGGCCCCTAGCTCAGGAAGTCTCTAAATGTCCAGTTGCTGGAAGCTTGGAGCACGTACCAGGAAAAGGGTTACTTGGTCTGTGGCCTGTCCCTTATGCTCTTTTCTCCTATGCATCCACTGCTGGCCACCGTAAGTGACTGGACATTGTTGTAGGTGGACCTTTGATCTGTCTTCAGAGTCTTCATTATGCTGGGAATATGTACGGTCAGGAACAGCTGCCTGTCAACTTTTCAAGCATCCATGTGTCCCTTTCCAATTCTCTGTCAGTGATCATGAACACTATGTTGGGAGTCTTACTTTAAACCATTCACTGGGAGGCATCAACTGAGATTATGTTGTCACCATAATAAGCTGTGACATCGTAAATCCAAAATACCTGGTTAGATTTTTAAGCTTTTAGGGCAGAAAAAAAAATGCACAGAAATATGTCAGAGGAAGACAGAGCAGGAACAAACAAAACCTCTGTTCATCTTGAGCAACTTGTCTGTAGCAACTCTATGGAAACTGTGCTCAGGGCAGGGATAATATAGTGTGTTACAAATCCCATCCTCCCTCCCATACCTATGACTAAAGCAATGCTTTTTTTTTCTTCTTCTTTTTTTCTTAGTTTATTTTGTTGGCCAGTAAGGGGTTAAAGTAATTCATGTGTACCTTTCAAAGATATTCAACAGTGATACTGAACAGTGAGCCTAGCAGTACTGGTCCAGAAGTAATGTTGTGTGAGCAGTAGGAGCTTCTCCAGTGCTGATAGCCAGGGTCAGTCAGAAGGGTAATGTGTGTGAAATATGCAGTTTATTGCTTTTTAAATATTTTAATGATGTAGAATGGAATTCCAATGGAGAGAAAAACAGCCATTTCTTGCCAGATCCATAGTTTGAGCTCTTTGCTTTGGATGTTAACAGAATGGCACCAGGCTTGCTAACTCACAGTAACTGATTAAGAAATGCTGATCTAAAGATGAAGGAAAGGTATGTCTTACCCTGCCAGGAGCTTAAACCAATCCATTATAGGACTTCATGTGAAGAGACACTGAGTAGACATTTCAACTGAGTCTTGAATGCCAGCAGCTATAAATACTGTGTGAGAGTGAATTTATGCTGTAACTCACCAGTCGACATGCAGGAAATCACAGACTTCATTCAAGTGTTGAAACTATAATGCTAATGGACTACCATATGCATTGCAAACATAGCTTTCTTTCCTTAGATCTGTGTCCAAAGCTGCTTCCTCTGTGAAGCTTTGAAATGTGAAGTCTGATCAATGCTGACTCTTCTCAAAATATTCAAAAAGAATTTTTAAGAAAGCTGTCACCTCTATGTTTCTCTTCAAGACTGTGGTTTTTTTCTCTAGATTTCCACTGTTAAAAGAAAGTGGGGATATCTAAACCTCCATAAATGCAAACTGTAAGGTGTTTAAATTAACATAATGTTTGGTACCTCAGCTGACTGAAAGCTGGACTTTTTAATGTATTTCAAATTGAACAATAGTGAACCATGCATTTTATAAAGCACTGATTAGGCTTTATTATCAAGCAGATCCATTCCTCCTTCCCTGTCCTCTCTCACCCATCTTTTCCTTGGTGATAGGTTTGGCAATGCTTTAGTGTCACCCAAATCATGGTTACAATGTCAGAAACTGGGCATCCAGAGTTCTTTCCCGTTTATATTGACATCTACTACTATTTAGGAGTTTCTCTTTAGCCTGCTTTGATTAGCAGTGGTCACAACGTGTGCAGCACTTTCCAAACACGATGAAAGTATTGCTATTTCTGAAAAAACGTGCAACCGACAATTTGTAGTAAAGCAGTAGTTTTGTAGGACCAGTTCTGAAGGCTTCCATCTCTCTCCACAAAGTTTCCTAGTTTGTCCTGAACCCTGTTTTGACTGCATTAGCCATTAGCAGCATTAAGATGTGTTAAGGTCATTATGACAACTTCAGGAAGCTCTCTGCCACCCACTCCAGAAGCTGTGCAGATACTCTGAGGCTATTACAAATGCAAAGTGAAACATGTAGGCCTACTCCCTCTGAATAAACTTAATCTGGAGGTGATTTGTATCAATCTTTTTCTTTCCTTTTTTTTAAAAAAAATTCTTTTTATTTCTCTTTTTTTTTTCTATTTATTTTTATTTATTTTTTCCCCCTCATATGCAATGGTCTGGTGGTACTTGCACAGCCAAGTGCTGCAGCTCTGCGGAAAAATTATGACTTCTTGCACCTTTGACCTGGTAAAGGGAACCCAAAAGGTAGGTGACTATGAGAGCTCCCTTATTCACTGTGTTACTGTGCATCCTCACATTTGACTGAGGAAGGCCTCATAATTCTGTAATTTAAGAGGCAATTGCATACCAACATTACAGTTGCCTTTTGTGCATTGGTTAACTGAGTGATGATACAAAGCTGTTCCTGGCAGCCAAGGGGATGAAATCCAGCTGGCAGATCTGCTGGCGCAGGGTCTCAGTCAGTCAGCCCTGCACGCTCTGCGTTCCTGGGGCTGCTGTGCTAATTGCTGGAATGTGATTCCTACCCACGGCGCAAGCGGAGAGCATGAACCCTGGCCAACAAAGGCTTGCCTAGCCCATTGCCAAGCCCATGGCTGCCCCCAGCTCTGAAGGTTGCTCTGTTTAGGTAAGTCACTGCTGCATCGCAAGTGCTTGTGAGCTGCCCACCCAGAGTCCTGAGCCCTCCCTGCTGATGGCTGCATGAAGGGAGGGGTCCTTGTGGGGCTCACGATGGCACTGATTTTCTGGGGATTTTTTAAGGATTTGGTTTACCCAGTTGGAAAACACTCATCAAAGGCAGGATGTAGGGAGGGTGATCTCTGATTCTGCATGTTCAGGTTCTTAGAGGCTTTAGTGGTGCAGACATAATAAATTGTGCTCAGCAGCTGCAAGAGCAGCCTCTAACTTCAGTGACACTGGAAACCATATGAAAACAGCATCTGTGTTTTCTTGGGGTGCTCTCTATCTGTTGAAAAAATGACCCACTTCTCTAGGGGACTATAATTTTTTTTTTTTTTAGGGCAGTACTGTTTTAAAAATTCCTAAGTGTTATGTTTTTAAAGTGAAGACACATTAACCATATTTGAAACTTATTTGCTTATTGCTCAATTGAGAAAGATTCCGATATACCAGTAAGAACATGTTCCATGATTTAGACTATTTTTTTTAAAGCAATACAAAAACATGTCTCTGATCAGTGAATTTAAATAAAAAAGAATAGTCTCTATTCTTTTGTGATCTTTTAGGTTATAGACAATACTGAAACACATTTTATCTGTACATTTGAACAAGACATATCTTAATTACTAGGTTTGTGTGGAGAAATAACTGACTTGCTTTCGGTATGACACAGTCCTAAAGAAATCCAATAATGTGGAGCTTCAATATAAACACACTCCTTGACAGATGAAGGAAATCAAGGGGGCAAGGCTTCTGGGTACCTGTTTTTTAATATATTTATATGGTCCTCCGCTCTTTGAAGAGATTTATACTCCTATTTATCAGCATTGTATATGACAGAATGGGGTCCCATTGGGCTGGGTGTTGGAAAAACCTTTTCCAGGAAGTCATCTCTGATTTGCAACCTCGATGGTCTTTGTTGTGAAAAGGGAAGTGGAGTGGGAAAAAGGAAAACAAATGGATTGAATAGCATGCTGGCAACTAGTGTTATGATCCAAGTCTTTCATATTTGATTTCGATGGCTTTAGTAAGAAAGAAGGGGAAGGAATACTGATGTGAGCTGCAGAAAGGAAAAGAGGTAAATGAAAAGGAGTTAGGGAGGAGAGGTGAGGGCCAGGCAGAGAAAGAAGTTGCTGGTCAGTGCAGAACAGAGAGATAGGGGCAGCTACCAGTGATTTAAACAGTGGCTGGGCAAGAGGTCCGTGGTCTGAGAGACCCTATGGGGCAGAGAGCCAGCAAGAATTGCTGGTTAGCATGTTCTCTGTCACACATCCAGGTGGCTTCTCAGCCAGTTTGTGCTATGTGACAGTGAATGCTCTCTCTGCCAAAGCTGATAAAGTAAGTCAAAGCAATGAGCTTAATGGAGGTATTCATAGCTGAAGGAATAACTATATAATATTATGGAGTGTATTTCAAGTTCTGTGTAAAATGGATAGTCTAGACTACGTATGGTCCTAGGCTGCTGGGAACCATGAACTGCCAGTTCCTGGAGGAGTCGTTAATGGAATTTGTGTGTCTGATCAGGTATGAACCATAAAAATGAAAACATTGTCAGTCACTGGAACAGTCTGACGCCAGCTAAAGCCATTGTCAGTGCAAACTTGGTACCACTGGAATCGAAACGCGGCCGATGGCAATGGAAATGGAGATTTTTTCAGAACCAAAAGCAGTCTTCAAAAGACAAAATATTGCCGGAATCCCTAGGGCTACAAGCAGGGCTATAACTTGGGCTTTGTTTCCAAGACATCAAATCTGTTCTCAGCTTTTGCGAAATACGTCTTTGCTTGCTATATCAGCTTCTGAATCTATCATCTACTTGCTCACAGGATTGGGGTGAAGCAGATGAATTTGTGGTGTCTAGGCAGGTAGTTTCAAGAAAATAGTGGGTGCATACACAGCTGCTGTCAAGGCTATGTGTGGGGCTGCTTTTCTGCCTGTCTTTAGGGAAACTGGAAATGAGATTCAGCTAGCCAAGTGCTGAGTTTTGGGATGGGGCTATTAGTTGTCTGTGCAAACTGGCAGTCACCTGCAAAAACAAACAGCTGAGACACACCTTTCAGCTCCAGCCAAACCCAACACTGTCTGTGGCTCCACATGTTAGTGACTGTAGAGCCTCAGAGACTCTGGCTACTTGTCCTGACCCTTTTGCTGACCATGCAGGGTAGCTGCTCAGGGAACTGGCTCAGGGAGCTGATTCAGCCAAAAAATAACTTGCCAGAAAAGAGGTCTTGGAAATTACGGAGTTAGCAGCTGTGGCTAAGAGATGGAGCTATGCTAGGTCAGCATTTCCTCCAAAGCAAAGCACAGGGAAACCCAGGCATTGCTATCTACCCTAAAAGGCAGGTACTGAGACCTACACCACTGGCTATGCTTGTGAACAGAGAGCACTGGCCAAGCAAGAAAGCTTTCACTTTTGGGAAAGGCCTGAAGGACCACACTTTAAACATTATTTTGTCCGTGCCAGCTATATCTTTTTTTCTCTGCAAAGTCAGGCCCATCAGAGTAACAGAACTCCAAACAGTGCTTCTGGTCTAGAAACGTTGGAATAATTTCTTTTTTTTTTTTTCCCTGTTACCAACCTATTTCAGTTGAGAGTGAACTGGCTGGAAGCTAAACAAATGCTAAAGAGGAAACCTTAAAACTGCAATACAGTTGTGGGTTTAGCATCTTAAATTTTCCAACAAATGCAGTAAAGGCCTGTCTAACTTGCGGTCTAAACTTACTCCTGGGATGGAAACTCTCCATGGACTCTTCTTTCAATTCTGGTTGAGAAGTCTAGCCCTCTTTATGGTGCCAGCCACCACATTCCCATTTTTTGAGAGAATTCACAACAACTAACATGTCCTGTCCACCCACTCTCCCACTCTCTGGTGGCTCTGGTCCACAGTTTAAGCCACTAGAGAAACTAGCAAAAAACAACATATGCAGAAGTTGCAGTCTAGAAGGATTTCTAGGAGGCCCTTTACTTTCAGGCACGGATGGATCTGTGCAAAATAAGACTATCTGTATACGGTCTGATGCTCAAGTTGACTCTCATAATTATTTTGAAGAAGAAAGGCTTCTTGGAGGAGAAGGCAGTCTTTTTGCTTCTCCTATTTCTTTCCTTTGCTTTTGGACTGTGCAGTGTTGTTAGGTGTAGCTGTAGTTGGTGTACAGTGGATTTCACTTACAGAGAGTTCAGTTTCTCCTTGTAATGGACAAGTGCTCCACAACCAGGTGTAGCAAGCTGCTGTTTCCAGCCCAACATCTTGTTCAAACATGACTTTATGATAAGGCATGAGCACGCCCATAACACATGATACTTGGAATAGGTCACTGTTGAGATATTTTGCTGTGCTTTTATTAAACTGGCTGATGTCCTCAGTTTGAACTGTCTGGTTCTAGCAATAAAACTCAGCAGCTGTGAAGTATATCAGGTGCTGAGGGACCTTTAAGCATAGGTTAAGCCTGATGTCTTTAAGTCTGAGATGTTCAGCATTGGAGAATTCATGCTATAAAACTGCATTTGTTGGAAAATTTAAGCTATTAAATCCACAAATGTGTTCCAGTTTTAAGGTTTCAGCTTCAGTATTTGTTTAGCTTCTAGCCTTCTCACTCTTAGCTGAAATGGGCTGGTAAAATTTAATAATAATAAAAAAAAATTACTCCAGAGCTTCTATACCATGTCCTCAAACCCACGGGGCTACCTACCTATTTCACAGGAGATTTTAGGAGGCTACTTAATGACAGTTTATAAATATTTTGAGTTTTTCACATGAAAATACATATAAAGACCTAAATGTTGTTCCTACAGAGGCCATTTACTTAGGCTAGAGCTTTCCTCTCACCTTTGTGCACATTGTAAAGAGGAGATTTGTGTGTACAAGAGCACAGGAAAATGTGAGGAGCCCTTTGGCAATCCCATGATATTTCTGAGGAACTGACCTGATAAACACAGCAGGTGTTTGAGCTAACTTGGAGTTTTGGACTCAGAGCAAACATGGTTAAAAAAGTGCCTGAGAAAAATCCTCATCTTACAATCTTTTTTTTTTTTTTATTGTCACCTGGTACTACAAAAAAGTGACCAGACATCCTCTACTCTAAGCGACTTTGCTTAGTAACACTATCCTCTCTCCATGTGTCAGCTCGACCATTTGTCAGTGAATTGGATTCTTGTTAGGCAGCTGTTCTTATTTGGTTTAACAGTGACCCAACAAATCTGAGCTATGTGCTGAATAGATTTACTTGATAGTTTGAAAATAGCCATGTCACTTTCTATTTCTTTCCCTATTGCTTTATTATCTTTATTGCTAGGTCTGCCAGGACAGTGAGAGTCCCAGACCCAAACTAGCATGGACAGGTTAAGCTGATTGTTTGTGTCTTGGTCACGCATGGAACTGTAATAGCCCTTGTCTTGATTTCAGAAAGCAGGTGTGCAACTCTGTGGCAGCTCCACCCCAGACAGAGATGAGGGAATTATTCTCCTTAATTTACAATAGTGAGAGCAAGCGTTCCCTCCCACAAAGTTGCAACACAAGGTGTGAACTGGCCTAACTAACTCCCGTGTTTCATTTGGCCTCTGCTTCTCACCAAAGCGGAACCTAAAGAGCAGAAAAACAAGAGGCAGGCATGAACGCTGTTAGTAGAGATACTAGGCTGGCATTTGTAGATATCTTCTTAAAAAATCTCCATTTTTACCAGTAGCATGGACAAACCAAGATGAACTGCTGGCAAAACATTATGTCTAGTTACTGAGCAAAACAATATACATGGTCTTTTTTGATGTGTTTCTGCTCTTCCTTATTTCCCTCTGGATTGACAAAAATGGTCCCTGCTTCACAGGGGAGCAGCAAACAGTATCAACTAACCTTGCCTATTTTTTTCATGCTCTGTGTTGACAAACTGGTAACTCTTCACCGCTGTGTCTATATGGAAACTTCTACTGCTGTAAAGCAGGGCTATGCTTGGTGACTCTGCTTGGTGAATCAGAGAATCATTAAATTGTAGAATGGTTTGGGTTGGAAAGGACTTTAAAGATATCAAGTTCCAAACTCCTTGCCATAGGCAGGGACACCTTCTGCTAAACCAGGTTTCTCAGAGCCTCATCCAGCCTGGCCTTAAACTCTTCCAGTGACAGGGCATGCATAATTTCTCTGGGAAACCTATTCCAGTGTCTCACCACTTTCACAAGGAAAGAATTTCTCTCTAATATCTAATCCAAACCTAGCCTCTTCAGTTTAAAGCCATTCCCCTTTGTTCTATCAGTACATGCCCTTACCAAAAGTCTCTCTCCAGCCTTCTTCTAACCCCCCTTTAGGTACTATAAGGTCTGCTACAAGGTCTCACCTGAGTTTTTCCAGGCTGAACAGCCCAAACTGTTGCCCTGAATGTGGAATCATTACCTGGTATGCGGTGCCAACTCACACACCGATGCAACGTATTTCTCTTCTTAATTCTAGTTTTTGCAAAGTAGGGAGCTGGGTGGTAAGCCACAAAAGGCTGGCTCTCTGATTGTCAAAACTTTACATTTTAACAAAGGCATCAGCAGTTATTGCTTACATACTGTGTAATGTTTTTATTAATTATTACTCAACCCTCTATTTGTAGTTATGTCTCTTGCTTCTCATGCTAATTTATCCTCATGTGCAGTTCTTCCCTCCATTTGAGTCTGGGATCTGTTTTGAGTAGGTGATCAGTGAGTTGGGGGTCTCAATCTCCTGCTGCCAGAAGGACCATTGCACCAACTACTGCTCAGTTCTGCTGACTTCACTCCTGGTGGCTCTTGTCCAGACAGCCCATTCATCTTGGGATTGTCTTCCCTTTTCCTTAAAACAAAAGATTAGCCAAGCATACAACATTCACAATGCAATTGCTTAATCATAACTGTCTAGTTATAGCTACTGATTAACAACTAAAAAAAATCTGCAAAGTTTGACTTGAACCTCTATTCAAATTTTGATGGAGTTGATATCGCAGTTATCTCATCCTGTCTTCATAGGAGAGGTGCTCTGTCCCTCTGATCATCTTCATGGCCTTCCTCTGGACTTGCTCCAGCAGGTCCATGTGCTTCTTTTGTTGGGGGCCCCAGAGCTGGATGCAGTGCTCCAGGTGGGGTCTCACTGGAGAGGAGTAGTGGGGGAAAATCACCTCCCTCGACCTGTTGATCACCGAAGAAAGTGTCAGAAAGACACCAACAACCTAGATCTAAGCATACTATAGTGAGCAGGTATCTCTAGCTTGTTTGTTGCTGGATCAAGATCCAGACATAGATATAAAAGTTCTGTGTATGTATACACACATGTGTTAAATATTTATGTATGTGTACACAAGCACTCACACAATGTTTATTTAAGCCTGCATAATATAGCTGTTGTTACATGACAATAGGCAGTGAAAGAAGACTGGTGCTTTAAAAGAAATGCAACTGCTCATGTGAGGAATTCAAGCCACCTCTCAAGAAATTTAGCCAAGTGTAGATCGATGGAAAGCCAGAAGGAAGCACTGCAACAGCACTGCCTGACCGCCTGAATAATGCAGGCCATGGGACTTGTCACAGCAGCAACGCACCTTCTGACCCTGACTCAGATGCCGTAGTCAAAGGAAATTGGCTCTTGATACATTGTCCCAGTGCTGTCAAAAGTGAATCTGATTCCCAGTTAGGCTGGGTGGGTTATCTCCCTCGCAGCTGCAGGTCTCTGTAGAAGGAATATTCAAGCTTTTTTCCCTCCACTCCAGATTCTCTTGCTGGTAAGCAAAGAGTTATAGGCATTTTTGGGGTATGATGCATCTCATGCAAAGTTAGATACCTAAAATGTGTGTAGATGAACTGTAAGACCCTATTTTTGCCTGCTGACTGTAAAGGGATTCCAAAGTAACCAACCCTGCTGAAGACGCTGCATCAGTTGCCTAACCTCTGCCTTCAGCCTGTGAATCTTGTCCTCATATTTTCTGATAGAGTGGGTGAATTTCTACTCACTGGTAAAGTTTTATCTCTTAATCTTTTTGAGGAAAAAACTAGAGTGATTGGCTGGAATTTTCATAGGGTACATATTTAAAGCCCATTAGCCATTCTTTGTTCCTCTCTGATTTCCAGTGTTCCCCTTGACAACAGAGGTGGGTACACTGAAGCACCATTAGTACTATGATTCCCACAATGGATTTGATACAGATCTGTTCAAACATCATTTGTGTTTTGGCCAAAGTTCAGCACTGCAAGTTTGCTATCAAATTATAACCCATGATCAGTCAAAGTGAAGGATGCCTGAGGGGATTCTCTCCCTATGGAGCAGCCTTAAGACTGTTGCTTGACAACTATTACTATTGGCATTTTGACAATATGGTTTTGATTAAACTTATTGCACATTTTACTGATTTCTTCATCTTCTCTGTTTCTGGTGTAAATGTCCATGACTACCAAAATCCTTTATATTTACCATGTCTATTACTGCTATGAAAAACTGTCATGCTAGGGCATTAATTTAATTTGTTAGGATTTATTTTCCATAAATATATGGTGATTATCATTATCTATATTTAATTCTAAATAGATCTCAATTCTTTTGTCAATCATTTTGATATTTTACTATGATCAGTATCAGAGTGATAGAATGGAGTTGACCTATTTATTTATCCATTAACCCGGGCTACTAATATGACATTTCAATTTGTCCATGCTCTTCCTCTTTTCCAGTTTTCTTACACCCTTGAATGCTGAGGGTTTTTGAAGTCCTGATGCATGTCTGTCTTCCACTTGCCTAGTGCCTTGCCTAGCAAAGCACTAATATTCTGAGTGTAGTCACAAAGAAGTTGTGGTACAAAGGAATATAAGCATTTAGATTGTCTTGATTACCTTACTCAACAAATGTTGTTGTTGCTTAAGCATTTTAGTGTTAAACATTTACTTCCTTTGGTAACCTGAGAATATTAGGTGGGAACATTGGAAACCAGGCTTTAGGATGTGAGCAGTGATGGCAAGAAAAATTGTTGTCTGCAGGTCCATAAAGATGAATAGTTTTGACAAAAATTTGAGCCGTATTTGGACTGTCTATTATTAAAGTTAGTGGTTCTTAAATTGCACTTTGTGGATCTTAACGATGTCTAGGACCATGGTAAGAACCCTTTGTATTTCACTGGCACATCCGATTTGCCCCTCGCAATGTGATGTCTTCACTTCTGTGCACACTGAGAGTAGCCCTCCTTTTTCAGCCCCTTTGGCCACAATCTCCCTGAGTGCAAAGGATCACAGCACACTGATTTCTTCTCCGACATACCTCTCAGACCACCAGATATGATGGACTCTGCTGCTACACTCCTCATGGCTCTGAAATAGTCCATGGGAAAAAACGTTCAGGGACCTAGATGTGTAGAAGAGCTGCTTGAGAGTTGTCCTGGGACCTGAGGATGATCTCTTGAGAGGAATGAGCTGACTGTTCCTTGGCTGTTTGCAGCCCAGAGACTCCTGCAAAACAGGCTTAATTATTACAGAACAGTCACTCAGAGGCATTGAAAAGCATTGTTGTTTGCTGTAAAAAAAGGGTGTGGACCAAGATGTGCTGCTAGATTTTTGGAGACTTAATTAAGAGGCCATCTACAATGTAAACAGTTCAAATAAATTTGGCAGAGTTGCTGCCAGAAGCTAGATAGTGAAAACCAACCTAGCTTATGTTAGCCCACTGACTACATGAGTTTATTTCCTTGAATTTAAATATTTTGCAAAAGATTTAATGATGTTGTGGATATTGGCTTTTTAGTTGTGCCTTTGGGTTATATTAGGCTAAAAATATTTTTCAGAGAAAGGAATCAACCTATAGACCTGTGTGACTGGTTGATCTTGGAGGCAGCACAACTATCTGAATGAAAAATATCCTTCTAAGGATATTTTTTGATGGAAATTGAGTTGTTTAGTGGGAGGAAATAGATATTATCCGGTGGAAGTTATTGCCAAGGTCCTTCTATTATTCACAGAATCAACATATTCCTAGCTCTAGGGAGAGGTACTCCACCAAGCAGGGTTATAATCCAGGAGTTACTTCTCTGGGAACAACAGGAAATTCAGAAATGTTGAGAAACCTGTAGAGGGAATGGAACATTTGCTCTCCAGGATAGTTGTTTGCGAACAGCTTGGGTCCTCTCTGTGGGAAGATCCAGGCGTGTCTCTGCTGGCAGGATCTAAAGCTCATGTCACCCTGAACACCTACACAGCAGGATGCTGTTGTCAGCTGGGGACTCCAAGTCTAGAGCGAAGCCACTGAAGTTGGACCTGTGTTGCATATGTGAATCAGGTGGACTGTTCCCATGGTTTGGCAGGAAGATTGAGGGCTAGGAAGGGAGAGCCTGTGGCTCCAGGGTAAGACCTTGCACTACTTGGATCTCTTTGAGCTCACACTGTGGAGTGTTGATTGCCACACCAACACCCCAAATCAGATTTTAGCTCTGGTGAAGTGATGATGGAAAAAGCAAACGGGGCAATAGAAAGGTCATACATGGCCTCCAAGGATCTGCTTTGAAGTGTGTGTTGGTTTCTGGCATATAATACTTTGAAAGCCTACCTTCACTGAAAGAGGGGCTTAAGACCATCTTGATGCTAATTTTCAAACAGAATATCAACCAATAGTGCATGTTGAGTGAGGCAAAATGAAAAAACCCAAACCTAAAACACACTTTCGAAACTGAGAGCTTGCTGGTGCACATACTGCTCTGTTGTGAATTTTATGTCTGCCTATAGATCAGAACAGGAAGCAAGGCTTTGAGAGCTTTTGTCAGAAAACCTCAAAGCTTTTGATGGTATTATAAATGTCAATGCTTTAAGAAGGAGGAAAGTACCAGACTCTGTTCTTTACAAGACAATAGGGACTTTATAACATTACGGGAAGCTGCATGTGAGAATTACAGAGAAGTTAAAGTCTGTGGTATTAACACAGTGTAATAACTAAGGTCTCATAGCATTCAGTTTATCCTTCTTTCAGTATATTCCCAGGCACATGCAGTATCACACTGGTAGAACTGTGGACTGTAGACTTGTAATTTTAAAAAGCATTTAAAGAGCATTTTTGCCCAAGTTCCGGTCCTCTTAAGTAAAAAAGTTGAAGCAAAATAATCAAAACCAAGCTTTTATGCTTAATTGTGCATCAAATAAGTTCATCAGTAGAAAGCATTGACTTTGGCATTTGGTCTTGGAAAAAAAGAGAGAAACAGTAATGTTAGAAGGACAGAGAATGGGAAGACAGGCTATATCTTGCCTGTACACCTGTACAAGAGGTGAGCTGGTAATCACTCACATCTCAAAGAAGTTTGAATTAAGCAGGAAAGTGAAAACTTCTACCTTGGACCTTGATATGTGCTGAACATAAAAAGTTAAGATTACAATATGCTTGGACACGCTGTAGGAAGCTCAGAATACAACTGACCCTGAAAATACTTCAGCAATCTTCTACTCCTTGGATGCTGGCCTTGTACCAACCATCTAGGATTCTGTCTCAACTGAACTGAAGCAGAACCTATTATAATCCACCCAACACTAAATTGTCTGCAGATAATTAGACAGTGGAGGAACTGAATTATGAAATACAAATATGCCCATGGGAGAATATATTAAGGAGGTCTGAACAAGTGTTCTATCTTATTCAGCAACCATTTGTGTTTTTCTGTTCTTACTTTCTTTCTTGCCATAGATTGTTTTGGGAAAGATTTCTGAGTTGATAATATACATGGCCCAAAAAGCACTATATTTAAACATTCAGATTTTTTTTTGCCCTATTTTATATCAGTAGACCAATGTTGACTGTGTATAAAGATGGATATGTAAAATGTAAAAAAATCCAAAACAAACAAGCAAAAAAACCAAACAGTTGAGAGAGAGAGAGAGAGAATAACAAGTGGTGTGGACTACCAGAGCTGACTGGGTCAATTTCTAGGCATTATTTTCTTGCTGTGAAATGTTTATTCAATCAAATGAGTAGTAGGGGGAGAGGTTATCCTGTAAACTTAAGTAACATCTTGCCTTTCTAAAAGCATTCTTTTATGAGCCCTAGAAGAAGGCTCCATTTTTCACCTTTTTCAAACATTATCCTTCCCCACTAGCCCCGCTAGAACATGCCAGCTCCCCCAGACCAATAAATATGAGAACAGTACATGTGATGAGTATGAAATTTTCTGAATTACCAGTGAGCATGAGGCTAAGCTGTTGCTTACAGCTGTCTTGTGTTCTCATCACAAGACCAAGTGCCAATCTGCATGGCAGGCTGCAGCATGGTTCGGGATCTCCAGCGCTCCTTTTCTTTGTGTAAAGATTCTTTCTGACTATTGACTTTTTTCTGACCACATCCCACTTCGTCACGGGAGATGTCTCCTCAGCAGACTCAGTTACCTGCTCTGCCCTGCTTCTTGGACACTTGTCTGTTCTTCTTGCTACTCCCTAGTGACCAAAGCAATGCCCAGAAAGGGAGTTGCCAGCCTTTTATGACAACTGTCTCAAAGCTTGCTTGTCTCTGCCTACCTTTATGGTAATTAATAGTAGCATTCTTTTCAGGTCTAAATCCAAAGATTCTGCAGCCAGTAGCAAGTCTGTGAGCCTTCTGTTTTATGGATATTATATATCCATCCATACTGCAGTTTAGCTGCAGAAATAAATGGACATCTATCTATCTATCTATCTATCTATCTATCTATCTATCTATCTATCTATCTATCTATCTATCTATCTATCTATCTATCTATCTATCTATCTATCTATCTATCTATCTATCTATCTATCTATCTATCTATCTTCATTTATTCCTGCAGCTAAACAGAAGCATATGCAGGTCAATGCCTAGGGAGTGAACATAGGAACATGAAAGGAGATGTCTACAGGACAGAATGCTGTAAGAGAAACAGTCAAAGGGGTAGTTTAGAGTG
Organism: Sclerurus mexicanus; assembly: GCA_013396755.1. Classification (NCBI taxonomy): domain Eukaryota; kingdom Metazoa; phylum Chordata; class Aves; order Passeriformes; family Furnariidae; genus Sclerurus; species Sclerurus mexicanus. The sequence continues at coordinate 1,045,105 of VWZF01000636.1, read as the reverse complement.
GTGCAAATTTGAATTAATTTCCCAGCTGGCATTAGTGGGACTTGGTAGTGGGACTTGATGGTGTCTCATTGTACGTGCATGTGTAAGTGCTTCTCTGAACCATGTCTCTTGTTGGTAGGGAAGGAAGAGCTGAGAGTAGAAAAAAGAGCATAATTTCCAAAAACTATTTTGAAGCCTTATAAAGCCAGTCTCCTTTTAAGTCCAAGAAATTAAAGTTCACAGAGATATTTTGATGATTTACACTTGCAAATTGAGATTTATCATGTCAGTGACTTTTACTTGCTTAGTATTACTTTCCTCACTGTGCTGAATCTCTGTATCTTTAGTTTTTATTAGTTAGATCAAGATCCTGGTGCCTTGAGTAGGATTTGTGTAGGCAAAGAGTGAGGAAGATTGAAGTCTGGATAATCATTATTATTTCAGCTCTGCTTTCATGCCTTCAGAGGTCATAAAAATCATCCCTTGCCACAGATATTATTTTTCAGACAGTAAAAAGAAAGATAAAAGCATTTTTTTTTGTCCTGAACTTAGCAAAAGACTTTCAGGAAGTATGTTTCCTTTTCTTAAAACAAAAAACAAGGGGTGATTGAAGTGCGGGGTGTAATTTTCATATTTTTCATTTCCCACTGCAACTCAAATGATCACATTTTGGAGCTCCCCAGATCACAGAGGTTTAGATAACATTAAAGATATGCTCAAGATCCAGTTACCCTTGAGTTAAAAGGATGCAAACCGTGCCTAGCAAACATGGCATTTCCATAGCAGATTTGATTTGGTTTGCTTTTGTAGTGCTGTTGCAAAACAGGCACTCAGAACCACCTCACAAGCAAAACAGGGGCATCAAAAAGACAATATACCTTCCTTCCTGAGGCAGATATTTCAGGAGGTGGGGAAACACAGCTTCCTGTGTTCTCACATGGATTTAGATAATGAAACTTTTGACTGATTCAGAAAGAATAGAGCATTACACAGTTGCTTGAAAATATTACGATGTTATTGTAGAATGTGCTGTAGCATGAAACAGCCAGATGTAGTGAAATCTTCTGTGTGCATGTCCTAGAAAACAATCATAGCCCGCAGGCTGTGACTGGTCTTTTCACAATGTAATCAGGCTCAGCTGGGAGGAGTTAGAGTTGAATGACAGAGGGAGAAAAAAAAAGAAATGTGTAGTAATAATGAACATAAAGAGGTTAGAAATGGCTGGTTCATTTCTATTCTTTTAAAGATGTGATTATAGGTGAGACTGTTAGCTTTGGTTATCATTAAAGTCATGTGATACCTCGCAGCTCAATATTCTGTTTTTAATTAATGCTCACGTTCTCAAGGCTCAACCATGTAGGCTGAAATTTTCAATGTAGTATGCTGCCATAAGGTAAGTATAACAGGCAAATGAGGCCAGAATGGATATTTTTCCTGAAAGAAGAGCTCAAGGTAAAAAAAAAAAAAAAGAAAGAAAGAAATCAAACGAAAAAAAAAACCAACCCCCCCTAAAATTATCATTATAGTGATTTTTTTTTTAAAATGTTCTCATTTCCATTCTTCCATCTGCCTTGTAGGAGAGATTCAAAGCACTGTAGGAAACTGTTGCTTTTCTATCAAAAGTGGCTCTTTTCCACCCTCTGAAAATCCCTCCAGGTTTATTCAAGTTACAAGTCATGTGAAATTTGACTTTTGCACAAATTTGAGGTAGAAACTTGCAGGTCTTTTTAGAATGCAAATCTCCTGAAGACACCTTCCTCTCTGGCCGTCTTTCAGCCTTGGCAACGTCCTCATGTGCACACTCCATTCCCCTGCAAAACATCTGAATCTATGATGGGCTGGAAAACATCTCCTGTGCCTGTGTCTTGAACTGCTGTGGGCAGCTGCTGGAAGTGAGAACAGAATTGGAAAACAGCTCTCCTGTGCATGATGCTTTCCTGATGCCCCAGTAGCATGGAGGAGAAAGGTGTCATTCAAATATGGAAAGGTTTATAAGGGCCTCAGCAGGTAAAGGTGGCAAGAGGGAAGAGAAACAATGTTGAGCGGTTGAATGGGGAGAAATTCGGTTTAAATCAATGAAGGATTTGGCAAAGAGGGAGGTGGATTGGAAGGCAACTAGAATCAGATATGTGGCTGAAGAGGAGCTGGGGCAAGCTGAACAAGGAAACTGGAATCAGTGAAAGGAGGGAGATGGTCTGGAATATAGAGTAGGATCATTGGGTTGCAGAAGCATGAACTAGGTAGCCAAACATGATGTAGCTTGATCCAGGGTTAAGGAATGTAGATCTGCAGAGGCATATTGGAAGGGTTTGAAAGGAATATTGGCCATTATATTCACACTCACCTTCAAATCCAGAATTCCTGAAGTTTATCAGCTCTCTTGCTACTGGCAGGTCATTTCTGTGCTATCCAGTCTGCATAATTTCAATTCTGTCACAGTTCTTTTAAAGAAGGTTTATACTGTTCAAAAGGAATAAAAATCCTAAAAATTTCAGACTTCCAGTATCATGAATTATAAATGATAATGATGTTATCTGAAAGTTGATTGCGTGTAATTCTCAACCCAGCAAATACTATACTGTACAAATAGATGGGTCCATCTCTAAACTTCTTTCAGTCCAAAGGCAAGATGAAATGAGAGGCTAATGCAATAAAAAGGACCAGGAAAGTGCATGGCAGCAGTGACTGCAGATGGGGATGACAGAGGTTGCATAGGTGAGATACGGTTTTGTTTTTTTCACCCTCCTGATTTTCTGCAAACCTCTTTATCCCTGAGAGTGCAGCTAAGAGCACTCTCAGGATGGCCATGAGTCTTTGAATGACAGCAGAAGTTAAAACTTGATGTTTGAGGTCCATTTGGCCCAGGTGCTGTGGGAACATTCAGTGTCCAAGGTTGGATGTGTTCTTCTCCATGTGACTGAGGAGAAGGGTAAGAGGCTTTTCTCTTCAGACAGGATTCTGAGCTGAGAAATGTTTGTTCTTTACCAGGGTTCTGTTCTGTTTAAAAATAACCATTTTTTTCCCAGGCATGTGAGAATATGGAGAACCATAACCACTCATACTAATGTGGATTTGGCAGTATGATCTCTGAAGACCTGAGGGTTTCTCAGTGCAAGATGGCAACAGTACAGTACTTTGGGAAAACAGCAGAAGAATCAGTCTAACTGGAAATTAATTACTAGACCTCTTGAAATATTGGTCTGATATACTACTGATGCATATATGTAAGAGAAATGGGAATTTTTGTCTTTCACTTGATTCACAGCAGAGCCTTGCTGGAAAGCAAAACACAACACAGTTGTTATCAAGAGACTTGAGTTCATATTCAGTTGGAACATTTGATACACACCGTGTTGAGCAGTGCCGAGACAGCATTGCATCAATGGCACCACTTGCTGAGCTTGACATTGCCTCTCAGCATCAGGCCTGACACAGCTTTCGAATAAACAATTTGTCCTGTCTTTGAGAGCATTGCCATGTCATGTTTCTACCTGAACAGAATCAAGACCTTGCTGAAAAACAGCTATTGAACTTGGGTTCATGGCAAAATCATGGAACTAAAGCAATTGCAATCAAAAGACTGCCTCTGAAGAAGTCAACCAAGGTAAAGTAAGGCTGCAGCCGTGATTTTCTGGTGGGAAAGTGAGTCTGTTTAGGATGAGGTACCTCTAATTTTAATGGGTGGTCCCTGTTTAAATTTTCTTCTCCCATTTCCTTTTTCTCAGTTCAACAGAATTAGAACTGATGTGTAAAGTGCTTATATTACTAGGAACAACAGTAGGAAACCCTTTGTTAACCTTAATTTCCCATCTAATATTTCTCTGCAGCGTCAGCCAGTCTCCAAGGTGATGGGGTTGTTGATAATAACTCTGAATTGCTATGTAACTGTCAGACTGTGCAGCTGTGAAAGAGCAATTTGTTCATTTTGTCCCTGTTCATTTGTTGGTGGTTGGTGGTTTTTTTTCCTTTTCCCAGAGATTGTGGACTATCTAGAGCTTCTCATATCTCTCTAATGTTAAGTAAAGGACAGACCCGAGTTTTCTACCTAAGAAAGAGTGTATTTTTATCAATGAGTGAATCCAGCAGATTGCTGAGAATCTACCATAAATCACTGAGAGTCCTGCACTTCTTAGGAGGCCAAGAGAAGGCGAGAACACTCAGTACCGCAGGAGCTATACAGTTAGTTGTAGAATATAGACCTCGTCATTTAAGAAGAAATAATAAGATATGTAGGAAACCTGCTTAGCAGCACAAAACCCTGAAGATGTCCAGCATCATCCATGATTCCATTTCTGGACAGCATGGTGGTGGGTTTGAGAGTCCATATAGCTCTGCAGAATGTACCAAGAAGAAGCTCAGGTATCTGTATCTGTTAAATTCTCTTGGTAATTACAAGACCCCAAAATGTTTGTTTAGTTTTGCTATTATACATAGTCGCTTTGATGAAAGAAGCATAACAGTTCATGTTATGCTCAGTGAAATGTCAAGTGTTCTGAATGCATTTGGTTCAACAATTGTAATCTTCCAACAGAGCCTGTGTCATTTTCCTCACCACCTACCTAAAGCACCTGCTCTCCAAAGGTGTTGGTATGACTTTCATTCTCCTGGCAGCAGGAAGTGTCAAGACTTTGAAACCATAATATTTAATTTTCATTTAGAAATGGTAAGAAAGTGGCCTGCTCAAGATGTTTCACCCATTGCTAAGGTATGAAAGCAAAACAGAGGCCCAAAATAAGAACAGGTCTTATCTCTATGTCAGAAGAGCTTTTTCACCCTCTGGAAAAGTGGCAGGTGAAAGAGGAGTTGAAGCATCTAAATTAAAGCTCTAAATTGTCGTTCAAGTTCTATCCGACTCCATGGAGAGTGTAACTCCCCAGGAGTGACATTTTGTATCTGGTATTTTCAATTTTCTTAGCCATTAAATAGATTTTTGAAGGCTGGAAAACTCAAATGTAGGTTTTGGAACATCAACAAACTCTTGACAAGGAGAAATAAAATACATAGCATTAAAAGGAAAAGAAGCAAGGTAAGAAACATAACAAGATTGAAATATTCTTTTGCTTCATTCCTGAAGGAAAAAAAAAGTGAGGCAATTCATAGAAACAGTGACTCAGAGCAGTAACAATTAGTGAAAGAAATAATTGACTTATGATTAGCCTTTTTTTCCTGTGTGTTCTCATGTTTGGGTAAAGTATATTGTTCTTACAAATGTTGAGCGGACATTTATCACATCCTCTGTCATAATTACTAGTGGCAAGTCAAGCCTGAATGAAAACAAATGGAAGAAGTAAGTGTTTATCTCACTGTGAATTCTTTCTGATAATGTCTCATAAAATTCTTTCCATCTTATACTTGCAGGAACTGAAGGGGCATTTTGACCCTAGAACACATTGAGTGTATTACCGCTGTTAATTGGAAAGAGCATCCCCTTTAAGTTCTGTAAGAGTAGAAGAAAGAGGCCAGTTTTGTTCCCAGCAACTTTCCACTTCTATTGTTTTCACATATTTTTAAAATTTGAGTTGCACTTAGTTGAATTGTACAATTCAACAAACTGTACAGTGAGTACAACTTCAGTCCCTCTGATCTGTTCATAGAACAAGCACACAAAGCGTTATCAAGTTTTATACTGAGGGAGTTAAGCCTCAATGAATTTCCCCCCAGTATGCACTGTGTCTTTTTCAGAAGAGGAAAAGTAAGAGAAGGGGTAAGATTCCCTCTGGTGGCGCTCAAACTGGGAGGTGTGGAAGTACATTTTGAGGAGTTCCCAGTGCCCTGAAAGGTGAGAGGAGCTGAAACCTCTGGCACTACTGCTCATTCACAGTCTTTCCTTCGAGTAGTGAATTGTTTTTGTACTGCCTAGCAGTGGAGGAAGGAAACCAACCTGTTTGGCAGAGAAGCAGATTAATGCTATTACCATGTGTTTGCTCCTAGAGACTAGACTGGACTATGACAAAAAGTTTTCAAAGGGGAAATCTTCAGAAGAGCCCAGTAATGGTCAGTCCCTTTGACCCTTGAGATGAAAAGCCTGTTAGTTTCAGTGACAGCTTTATCTTATCAATCCTGAACTGATCTTTCATTTCTGAAACCAGCTGGCCCTGGGGAACCCAAATCTCAAAGAAAAGGATTCCAAAATTGCCTTAAGGAGCTTTCTTAATGATTATTTAACATGTTTGAGGATTTATTTTTTGATACTCTAAGTTTTACATTAAGAACAAGTTGAATCAATATTTCACATGGGTTTAAAAAATGAGGTTCATGGCCACTAGATACTGTGTCTAAAAATAATGCATCAACTTGGTTGCTCTTTATGCTGTTGTGTGAGAACCACTGGAGATCACTCTATGGACCACTGGAACACTGTAGGTGTTTCACTTTGGGGAGATAAGGTGTGTTCATATGGATCATATGAGTCTTCCTGAGCTTTCATTAATTCTTCATTGGAGAACTACTGTCCAGAACATGCCGGTTGGACTGGGGGAATGCAGAGACCAGGAAGAAGAAACAATTTCAGAGGAACAGCTCATGGTCTGGGAAATGAGGACCAGAGGCTGGCTGTTAAAAGCAGTCTGCTTTGAAAGGGGAAGGATGAATTCAAAGGCAGGACCAGGAAGGACGTTTTTCATATACAGAATGTGCCAAAAATGTGAATTATCTTCATCTGCTTTGAAAACTACCAATCAACATAAAACAAGTCACAAATTAAAAGATTTCTATGGCAATTACCCTGAAGCCAAGTGCCTTAAAATCTCTACAGTTTTAAAAATCTCAGGAGCTTAGTTTGGGCTCTTGGAAGTTGAGCACACCAATGATAAAAAGTGGTCTCTTCTCTCCTTAGGATGTTAAGAAATGTAGTTGGTATCTTTTTAGCCTCTAGAAATGCAGATTTCTAGAGGCCTTTTTAGGGGGTGGGGTTGTTGAGATTTGGGGATGGGAGAGTTGGGAGCCTGAGTATGTCTGAAACTTAATGGAAATCAAGCCTATGTAGCAAGCCTGTGATTTAGACGAAAATTTGAGCAAGTTAGGTAGAGATTATATACCCAGAGCATGAACATAAAATCTGAGTCCTGTCCAGCACAGTGGGCTGCTGTGTAGCAATGGGATCAGGTAGGTCAGGTAGTCTGTGGGTGATTGTGGTTGGACCCCATAATGTGTCTGTGGTGAAAGGAATCACCTCTGAGACTTGGTTGCTTGTCTTGCTGCTTTGGGATCTTTGTATAACCCTACTCCATAACAACATTCTTTGTTTTGGTGGGATCACTGGTTTCCAGAAATTTGGTGCCAGTAGTATACAAAAGCAGTGGGAACATTGTTGGAGCTGATTCCAATATTTTTTCTTTCATTTTTTTTTTCTTCTTTTCTACCTCTTCTTTCTTTCACCTGGCTTGAGAGCCGCTCAGAGATTCCTCTCCCTGCATTCATTCATTTGCTCCTGTATTCAGTGCTTTGAAGGTGTATTTATGTGACTGGTCATGCAGCTTTGCCAAGTCAAGGCCAGCACCCACTTCTGGCCCATACATAAACTCAGGGGGAAATTTACGGATGCACCCCTGGATGCTGGTGTGGGAAGGAGCCCTCAAGACTGACAGCTAGCATTTGGAGAGGGATTCTAACCAAACTCCCAAGCAGTCACATACACTTGGGGACAACGAGAGGCTGAGCATAAACTTTTCATCTTTTAAAGCTAACTGCTATTTAGTTTGCTTGCTTTTGGAGAGGTTTTCTCAGCAGATTAATTTAGCTGGGAAAAGAAAGCAGTCTTCTGGTTTTAGGCTACAGCCACTCTAGAAAAAAAAAGAGAGAACTATTTGATGTTGAACTATGTGAGACTGAACTCAAAGTAATTTGTGAAGCAACGAGTTTCACAGTACCAGCCACTGAATCTGTGGAATCGCACCGGTTTGAAATGGACAGGTCCATATTTCAGAAAATTTATTACATAACAGCCCATAGTCAAACAACTTTCCTGAGATGAATTAATGGAGATTACTTTCAGGTCACACTACTTTTTCTTTAATTTTCCAGTCCTTGCTGAGCTGAAAATACAGTAAAAATAGGTTTTTTCATGCCATATTTCAGTGTTTCCCTCCCAGTCTGAGCAGAGGAAGCAAAGAAGAATAGAAAAATAAATAAAATCAAGTAAATTATTCTGGAGGATCAAAAGAGTTTAATTTGAGTTTTGGGGCAGAAGTTTGAATTGCTTTTTATTTTCTGTGAGTTTATTTTCCTTTCACCCTGGCTCTGAACACAGTGTACTTTCAAGATAACATTGTTCAAAATCTCATGAAATTTACACATAAAGTGTCTTAAATGAAAGGGAATATTTAAGTTTGGAGATAGTTGTAGAGTGTTATGATCTACTTACAATAGCATTTTTGAAGGATAACAAACGTCAAAAGAAATAAACTGGATGTTATGGAAAATAAAAGTAGGGCCAAGAATCTAAGGCTAGCCAGAGAAATTAAACATTGAGGCTTTTCCTCTGGAAGGTTTTAAATCAATTTACTGTTGGTGAAAAGTGCCAGATTCATAGCAGAGGAAAATGATGCCTTTTATTTATTTACAGGCGAGGCAGGCAAGCGCCAGTGACAGCACCTCTGCTTTAGACTATCACTGTACTTGGACTCTCAGCTGACCACCAGGAAAAGTGGCTGAAAAGTCCTTCTGTCTCTCTTCCCTTCTGTCCTCTAAGACTGCCAGCAGCCTCACTACACTTTGCTTTTGAAAGTGGTTTTGATCATGTGGATCTATCCATTAGGAGCTATGCTGAGAAGAACGACTCCTCGCATTCAATTCCAGGAATAGCTGTCAGAGAGTTAAAAAAAAAAAAAAATCTCAACTTTTTATTTTTTATTTGCACACAAATTTGAATGCCTGTAGACCAAGAGATGGACTCAGGGCAGAGTTTCTCTTTTGGGAGCACACAGCTCATGATGAGGTTTATTCATGATGTATTTCCACCATGTTTTGGGGGTAACAGGCAAGGAGATCCTCCACAAATATTAGCTGCTCTCCAGTGAGGCAACATGGTGAGGGGACTAGCAAAAGAAAGTGTTGGTTTTCAAACTGGTTGCAAAGAGTAGAGGTTTTTGATGACAATAAATGTATCTTTTAGTTCTTCAGAGCAGCTTACTTACACAGCTGAGTCTTCACAATTGGCTGATGCAGTAGGATATACAAAATTTGTAGTCTCTGTGGGACTCCTTGTGGGAGTCCTCAGGTGGTAAGTTGGAAGATCAGGAACTGTTTCATAAAATACAATTTTTTCATGAGGTTTTGCCTCCTACCAAATGTGGAACTGGGGCTGAATGAGGGAATTCAACTTCTGTTGGGTGTTCAGTGAGTAGATAAAAAAAGAATCCTTTCACAGGGTCCTGGATTTGGTGGTGGGGCTCTATCACACAGTGAGGAATGCCTAGCTACCTGGAAGCCTCTCTGAAACACGCAGTTCAAAGCATCCTACAGCTCATGCAGAAGATGTTAAGACATCAAGCACATCTCATTTTGAGGGAGATGCTTCAGCCTTGTAGGCTCAGACTTCATATAGCTGGCTGCTAAGAAATCAGGTCAGAGATGTTTAATACTTTCATGCCATTCAGAGAGTTGCAGGCAGCAGAGGAGAAAAAGGCAGTGCTTGTCTGCAGCTGCAGATGACACAACTTTGAATCACTGGGGTTAATGGGATCCACTGACTAACTGGGTGTTTCCAAGAGGCAGCTATTTGCCAAGGAAGTGAGGGGAGGGAAAGGAAGGTGTCTGTCAGGATTCTCTCTCTCTCTCTCACTCTGGCACACAGTACCACAGATGCTGTGAAATTTGGCCTGGGATAAGGCTGGGCAGTTGCATAGAGCCAGTCTCTGGCTGTCCAAGGCCTGGGTAATAAAACAAAGGCTGAAAAGGAAATAGTGATCTGGTTTGAAAGTGAAACACAGATAAGGCATTGCAAGGAAAGTCCAAAGGGAAAACTAGTACTCAGAGGGCTGTTCTCAAGCATCTGAAATAAAATTTCTAGGAAAGAGACAAAAGTAAACAGCAGGGTGAGGGGTCTCCAGGACCTGTTGTGAATGAGGAAAAGGAGGTTGGGGTCAGTTTTTTTGCTGCCCACTGTAGTTGATGGAGGGGGGATCCCTGCCCTCCATGTGAGCAGCACCCTCGGCTCACAGGCCCTTTCCGCAGAGTTTCTGTGCTGCAGCAACCATGGCAAGCTCCCTGTGACTTGCAGCTTTGGGGAATTGTTTTGCTCTGCTGAGCAGAGAGAAAGCCTTGCTGCAGGCAGCCCCCAGTTCCTGCTTGGGATGCTGCCGCAGGGTGGCTGGGCAGTCAGGGCTGCTGGTGGGAGCAAAAGGGGCTGGTGGCCGGCAGCCTCCCACGGGGGTAGAGTTTTCATGCAGAAATGTCACAACTGGGTCTTTCAGGAGAGAAAGATGGCTCCCTGAAGAATTCGTGAAGAAAAAATGAAAGTATTCCCCCCAGGTTTTGGGTATAATTTTAGGCAATAATAAACTTGAAATGGCCAAAGGAAAAAGTACTTAGCACTCACAGAAAGGTCTGGCTCACTGGAAAACCCCAGAGACAGCAGCACTTGACTGGTTTGTATAGAGGCTCTGCACTGGTAAAGGGCTTGCCAGCTTTTATGTGCTGCCCCAGCAATCTAAATTAATTTGAGATCTTTGGGACTGACTCCAAAGGTGATAAAGTCGGTCAGCTTTCATTTCCTCTCACTCTTTGATCTCTCTCCTGAGGCTGCCCTCAATGGAACATAATGAATTGGTTTTATTGTTATTCTTGATGATGAGATGACACAGCCCCAGTGGGAATAGAACAGAAATCATGAGGGGTTTTTTTGGGTTTTTTTTGTGGTTTTATTTTTTGGCTTTGTTGTTGTTTGTTTGGGTTTTTGCCTTTTTTTTTTCCCCCCCCAATCAAGATTTCAATAATTTTGATTTATTGAAACTGTGTTTTAGAGAAGTTGCATTGTGCTCTGCTGATCTCCATGCATGTGCAAGCTGGGGCTTTTTTGGGAGGTATCTATACCTGGGTGATGTGAATCTTTACCTTGAAACTCTGCAGCTGCCTTTGTGATACACCCCTCTTCCACTCTTGAAAGAACAATACAGAGAGAGATTATCAGACTCACATTTGTGTGTTACTGTGATGGGCAATATATATTTTTTGTTGAGAAAAGAATGATTAGTGCACTGCCTATATATATCAAGCAATCAAGGAAATAATTTTAAACAACATTTATATACATTTTTTCCAAGCACCTTATAGAAAATTGACAAATTTTTTTCATATTTCATATTTTTATGTTGTAAGATTATTTAACCAGATCTACCAGCTCTAAATCTTTGTCCTTCTGGACACTATGTTTTCCTTGGGTGACTTTGCACTAAAGCATGCATAACAACCAATGTCACAAGGTTGAATCTTTTGACATTAAAGAGCCTGGCAGTTGTTTGACAGCTGAAGTAAAAAGAGTTTTACAGGACTAATTTCAGTCTTTTGAATCAGGGTTGTCATCTCTACTGGCAATTTTGTAAGGAAGACTTTTAATCTTCCTGCCTGTGAGACAGGATTTCTTTGAGCATACGGAAATGATCCTCCCAGTTTGCTGACTTCCCAAGAGAAAAGAAATGTCTTAAAGTTGCTTTACACTTCTCTGAAATGTGCCTGTGTTATTCCAGTGTATACAATAATACCTTTTACTAGTTAGTTTTCTAGCATGTATGCTCTAGTGTTTTAATGATATATCAAGTGATAAGGAAAACAGTGGTCCTGAAGACTTCTGGCAGCTGTCTTTTTTTTGTCCTTTTTTTTTTTTTAAGCTCTTTAATGTGGTAGTAGTCTTGGGTTTTATAAATGCTGATGCTAGTGAAAAAAAACCAACCAAACAAAAAACCCCAAATCCTACCAAAAATCGCCTTATCCCAAACCAAACCAGTTTCTTTGTCCATCCAGTGCCTAGTTACACACTGCTGTTATCTGACCTATTATAAGCTCTGGTATTTGCTGTAATGGTTACTCCGAGATTGTCTACACAAAGAACAATAAATGAGGGGATTAGTCAATCCATAAATAATTGCTTAAATGATTTAACTATTTAATAAGTATTGAATTATTTAAATGGTTAGGGATTATGTAGCCTGCTCCTCCCACCACTTTGCTCTGCAGTAGGATTAATGTAGGTTTCTTACTCCCATGTATCTGCTCAAGCTAATTCTTCATCTGGTAATGGCTTGTAACACTAACCAGCAGCAAGCTCTACAGTCTTTCTTGCTTTCACTGCCTTTAATTGTTGTGAATGCTTTTGGTAGATCTCTGAATGCCTGTGTGCAAAGAACTGTGCTCTGTCCTAAAAGGAAAGCAAGCAGTATCGCCATTGGGAAGGCCTAAATACAGCCATAGAGTGAGCTGATGTGAAGTACCTCATATGTTATTAAATGCATACCTAGGTGGGGCCTTCCTGTGTTACAAATCTCCTGGTACTGTAGGTAACCATCCTTTCACAAACTGACTCTGCCCCATCCTGGAACTAACTTCATTTTTAACACCCTTTTCTGTTGAGAGGCTGTTCCAGAGTCTCCCAGTCTCCAGGCTTTGTTCTAAACACCAGTATGATTATATCCAAGCCTCATTTACATCTGAACCCAATTTATATCTTTGTCCTAGCACTGTCTTTCACTCTCAATAACTTTGCTCATTGCCTGGTACTTTCAGTGATTTGTAAAAAGAAGAATCATAACTTTTCTTTTAAATTGAACTCATACGATGGACTCTTCATGTCACTCATATTCTTAGTTTGATTTTGTACTTCTGTTCCTCTTCAAGGTGAAGCTAACATTTTTGGGCATGGATGAATGGATTAGACATGCAAACATTAGATTTATACTCATCAAAAAGCAAAAGACAAATCCCCATCCACATCAAATATAGGAACTATTAGGAGCAGAAAGAGAACACAGCATCTTTATGACACTGTTTAAAGCTGTGGCTTGACCATGCCTTGAAATCTGTCCTTCTCTTCTTAGTTTAGAAACGGTCTACTTAAACTGAGAGTTGGGCAGCAGGGATGATCAGGGATATGGACTGACTGAAGACATGGGACCTTTTTGGCCTGGAAGAGAGGCCACTTGGGAACATATGACAGAAGATTACAAAATTTGGGAAAAAGTTGATGGGGATTGACTGTTTCTTGTTTCATCTTGAACAGGAATTAGGGGACACATTATGAAACTGTTTGGAACTAGGCTCAAAACGATAAAAAGGGGAGTAATAAGCAGTAAATGTGAGGAAGTCCTTGCAGAAGGACACAGTGGATTCAAGGAATTTACACTGGGTCATGAGTACATCGAAAATCATTTGGAGTCAAAAAACATTGTGGGTTGCTTAGTAGTCTAACGAAGGAAATCCCCTGAGCTGAAAATGTTTTGAGGCTGTGAGTATCAGAAGGAAGTCTCAGATGTGCTGGTCCTATTCTTATTCTTCCTGTTCTTACTCTGGCCACAGCTGAAGAAATGGTAGTAGGCTAGGAGGACCCTTGATCTGAATCAGTACAGCCATTTGTGTGTTATTACCATTCCATGTTGCACCACTGCTTTATGTCATGACAACCACTATATGTCTTCTCTGGAAATATGTTGGTTGACATATCCTAGGATGACATTTGCTTTTTCTCATAGTTGCATCACCTGTTAACTTAAGTCATGCAATAATTACCTAGTGCTCCCTGCTTCTTCTCCTTCTCAGTCATCTCCAACTAATGAGCTCTCAGCTTATGGTAGCAATTCTCACTATTACTCCATGAATTTATGATCTTGTGTTGAGTAGCTTTGAATTTCATCCCATTTTTCTGTCTCTGGTTACCTTGCTCCTCCAGTTCTTGGCTTTGTAAGCATCTCCTAGAAAATGGGGCCTGTCTCCTTTATACTATGAGCAAATACCAGCAGCACACTCACTTTGCATATCAAGGTCACTTGCAAAAACATTAAAGAAAATGGAGCCAAGGCTGCTTTCTGAATATTTCTATCAGTAGTTTCTCTACAGACTGATAGTTCCCCTTTCATCAAAACTCGCTGCAGCGTCTTCACCTACTTCCTTCCTGCTTGAAGTCCTGTTATTTGGGCCCTGATTTTGCACAACATGTGCATGTAAAGCACCTTCTGGGCAGGGTCTGAGTGTTTAAAGACAGGTAGCACTGGTTTAACCTTGCTCTACCAAAATCAGCTGTTTCCCCATGCCTTTCACTTCAGTGATAATGGTGATGGGCCAGCATTAATATAACAAAAAAAAACAACAACAACAACAAAAAAAGCCTCTCAGGTCTTTTTTTGAAAGAGCCAATCTACTTTTGCAGCCAAATGTTTGTTTTCTTTAATGAAAAACATGGAAAACTGCATTAGTTTCAAATTTTGGTGTTCACTTCTCTCCCATTTAGAAAGAATGACACAGTGACATTTATCAACTTTGGTCAAACTTCATTTGTCTCTGAACTGTGTTTGCCTATGTAAGAGTAATTGGTGGGCTGTGGTTCATGTCAGAAGGTTTTGCTGTTGTTCCATGTAATGTGAGGTCAATTACAGGCATGCTGCTATATTACTGCAAGTTAAAAGATATTTTTGAGAATGCATTACCCTCAAAAGAAGGATGACTAGGACCTGATTATTTTGCAGATGAAGATGAGGACAGCTCTTGTGAAGATTCCCCAGAACGTGAAATTTATTTTGGATTGGAGTTGCAGAAGTATCTAGCACCTGAAGATGCACTTGGGTGTTGAAGATGATTGTTGCAGGGACCTGATTTCACTGTGTAGGGAACACCTCTTGCACTTGAATATCCATTTCCTTCCTTCCTCCCAGCCTTTTGGATACTTCTCTATGTTGTGAGAGACATTTGAAATTGTCTAATAGATCTGTTTGTAGGTCCTGTGCAGTTATTTCTGCATACATGGAGTAGTGCTACTTGGGCACCAGTGCTTTATGGGTTTGTGTCAGAGGACCATAGCAGTGTAGGCACTTCCAGATGCTAAGCCAGGTTTTTCCAGATTCTCATTTCCACGTACCACTCCTGTGGGGTTGCTCCTAGCTAAATTGCAACCCATCTATAAGACTTCATTTCTCAATCACCAAGACTGGACTAATAAGTGTGTTTAATATAAAGAAGTCAGTGTCTTTCTTTGTCTCAGCAGAATGTTCCCCGTTTCCTGAAAATCAGTGTTCTCAAAGAAAAAAGATGGCAGACCTAGAATCTGCCATCCAGGTGCTTACTCCCCCAATCCTTATTTACAGAAACTGGCCAAAGAAAAATTGTCCTTCTATGAAGATGCCAAGAGAAGTACTGTGGGGCAGGTCAAATGCTGGAGTCAGACAGCAAATAGAATTCTTTAAAATTTCATCATGTGCCAGCTGCTTTTTTGGCAGGAGCATGTAACATAATTGTAGCTTTAAAAAGTGTACTCAGTGGATGGGTAGTTAAGGAGGTGAATGTTCCAGAAACCTGTTTGCATGCACGAGCAGAGCTGCAGGACGGCTGCCCTCCCAGCCAGCCCCTCACTGTCTTGTTGGCACTGCTCTCTCTATGGACTCAACAGCATGGCCCCAGGGAAAACTAAATTACTTGGAACTTATCAAGAGGTTGCTTGGTTACTTAATCATTATAATAGCTCACTTGTAATTTCCTCCAACCTGTGGTATGTGTGTGTGTTTTACAGAGTCTTGAACAATGATATGCACATTGATCATAATTGGATAGACTTTCCATTGGCATAAATAGACAGAATGTCAGAGGTCTTAGGATAGGCACTTTCTAATAGCAGTGCAGGATCTATAGTTTAAACCACCTCCCTGCAGAGAAAGGGAATTTTCTACTGTGTACATTCAGTAATCAATTTCCCTGTGGCTGTTCGCTGAATGAATACAAACACATCCCTTTGAGAACATTTGCATTTAATTTGTAGAATAGAAACTGTTTCGTTGCATTATCTGTCTTTGCTGGTGTGCATGGCAAGAGCTGTAATTTTACTGTCTCCAGTTTAAAAACAACTGTTTGGAACACTTGGTGCTAGTGACACTGATTTCTAAGCAAGTTTAGAAACAGCACTTTTTCCTCCCGTGTCATCTGGTCAAGGATGATTTGCAATTATGCTTTCAGTGAGTGAATAAGAAAGAGTTTTATTTTCCTTCTCTACTCACAGCAATGACATTTCCTCCTTGCTAAAGGAAGTTCCGGCAAGGTGGCAATGTCTTTTCGTAGTATTACAATCCTGCAGCTAATACTTAGCACTTATCTCATGCTTTTGTGTCTGTAGATTTTCAAAGAGGGTAAATATTTTCACCTCTAGAAATGAGGCTGACAGAGACCTAGCCAAGTGAAGTGATTTTTGCTGGAGAGAAAACACGGTCTTCCTGATGTTTATGCAGTTGCCATCACTTCCAGCTCATTGTGAATCACAGCTCAACTCCTAAACGGATTAAAGTGGATGAAGCTCAGCACCTCAGAGGGAAGCAATATCTAATGAAAACCAGCTTTGCAAGCAGGAACAAAACTAAATCCTACATGTAAGGTAATACATAAGGTTTACACGTTTACACATCAAGACAATTAGGAATTAAGTGTAGAATTTTGGGAACAGATGCAATTGGTCAACATGCTTCAGCTATAATCAGAGAAATAAGTATGCACACTGCCCTGGTTAAGGTGTTCTCAAGGGCATCTCCTCTCCTCTCCTCTCCTCTCCTCTCCTCTCCTCTCTGATATCAGAAGGTCTGGGTAAATCTGGGATCATGCTACTTGTGAAGGGTAATTCCTGCTATTTATTGCCTGATGAAGCTGAAGGGCTGGGGTCCTGGTTCTTAGTGGTCTACTATGTAATAAGTGCCTCTCAGCATTTCCCTTTATCTAGCACAGTCTTCTCTTCCCTCTATACTCCACTGAGATACAAGGGCAATTCTTTATGCAACACCATGGTGGCTGCACAGGGCCTCCCCAAAACTGTGATCCTTATGTATATATGTTTCAAGTGAAGAAGAGGGTATGGGATTTCTTGCAGGCCTGCTCCAAGTCTCCCTGGAACTTTCTCTTTCCAGGCTGAACAGCCCAAACTCTCTCAGCCTGTCTTCAAAGGAGAGGTGTTCCATCCCTCTGATCATCCTCCTCATGGTCTTCTTCCGGACTTCTTCCAACAGGTCCATGTTCTTGTGTTGACGGTCCTGCAGCAGGATGCAATACTCCAGGTGGGGTCTCATGAGAGCAAAGTAGAGGTGCAGAATCACCTCCCTCCACCTGCTGGCCTCACTGCTTTTGATGCAGCTCAGGATACTGCTGGTTTTCTGGGCTGCAAGTATGCACTGTTGGCTCACATTGAGTTTCTTACCAACCAACACCCCCAAGTCATTCTCCTCAGGGCTGTTCTCAATCCATTCCCATTGTGCTTGGGATTTCCCCCCTCCAGGTGCAAAACCTTGTGCTTGGCCTTATTGAGATTCATGAGGTTCACAGAGGCCCAGCTCTCAAGCCTGCCCACTTCCCTCTGGGTAACATTTCTTCCCTCTGACATGTCAGCTGTACCACACCATGCATTTCAGCTTAATCTGCAAACTCTCTGAGGGTGCACTATATCCCACTGTCCATGTTGCCAACAAAATATGCCTCAGTATTCAAGATGTAGCTCCACTATGATCCTGTTTTCCTTGTACTAAAGATACTTTGCATAGGCCTGAAGGCATGGGGTTCCAGGGATTCAAGGTATTCATATAGCAGTGTGCAGTATGTTGCACAGCTTTGAGGCTTTGAGTGGTCTTTTTTGGCTCCACCTCCCTGTTGGACATGTCTGTGTGTCCTGAGAGCAAAAAATAAGAGAACAGTGCTTGCAAACTTTCCCACTTGGTGTAGCAACAGAAATGCTCGCTTTGCTCTTCACTCCCTGTCTGAGACACCTCCAGAGCCTGGGTAAGTAGGTGGTCACCAGGGAAAGAGGCCTGGAGGATGCTGGGGGCATCATAACAGGGACGTACAGCACAGCCAGGGAGACCTTCTTGCTCTGAACAATGGCATTTGATATCATCATTAGTCTGTAAATAACTGGGGGTTCTGCTCCTTTGCTTCCATTTAACCCATTGTCTAAGAGAGGTGAAAACTGTGCTTAGAAGTAGATAAAAGTTCATCCTCTCCACTGATGGTGTTGTAACCAAGCCAAATTCTCTGCTGTCCCTGAGTGAAATATAGTGCCCTTTGATGTGTCCCACTACAGAACAACTTCCTTATTCTTTCAGCTAGTTAGAGGAGCATGCTGTGTTTGCTTTTCTTTTGAAAAAGGCAGGATAAGAGAAAGAAAAAGCCTCATGCCCATTCACAGTGCTGCCAGATAATTTTGCTTGCTTCGATTTTGCTTAGTAAAACAGAAGTTACTGTGCTCTGCAGCCCTGGCCTTGAAGGTGGGAACCTGACCCACTGTGCCTTGATATCATTAAAGCACCATTTTAATAAATACTCGTAGTAATAACACAAATTAGGCACACCATCTTTTCTGCAGAGTATAGGGTTAGCTGGGAAAAAATATTAGCAATTGAAAGTAAAGAATGAGCTTTGTAATGAATGAGATGAAACTATTCAAGGAAGTTGTAAGAATTATTGTTCCAGATTAGGTCTAGGACAAGTAGTCAACACTGGGATTGTTAATGCCTATTGGATCTATGCAGCAAAAGGCCTGTGTATGCAGAAGAGTACATGGCCTTCACATTTCCTCATTATGCAAAGGAAGTATTTTATGGAAAGCTTCATTTAATCAAGGTTCCATTTGATTACTTCAGATCACTTATCAGGACTAATTTGGTAGAAAATCTGCAGTTTCAGGTGCTGAAAAGTGTGCATCTGTACACACTCACCAGAGAATAGCTCCTGGCTGATGCTATTAATACTGATTCTGCTGGTGTGTTCCTTTGAAGAGAAAGTCTTGAATCACAGAAACAGTATAAACTCTTCACCAATGCAGATGGGCGCTAGGCCTGACTAGGTCAGGTGAATCACAGCCCATTTCTGTTTCTTTGTTTCGTAGTATGTAAAATGTGACAAATACATTTCTGTGCAGGAAAGAGTGCTGTTGCTTATACCAGCAGGAAATGCCTGTTTTCTTGACAGTTAAATCCACCCAGCTGAGGCTGTTCTTGGGTGATTCTCACAGAGCTACTATGGTGTGCAGATGCGTGAGGTGGAAGGTCTCCCTTAATCAAGGGATCTCTGCTTTTTCATCAGTCATGCAAAGGCATTGCAGTCACATCTCCAAGTGCTGGAAACAGGCCAGTCCATTCTACTATCACTGCAAGGAGTGGAGTTTTGTGCATGTGTAGCTGAAATTGCCCTCTGCCCAAAATAATATGGTACTTCTTTTTCCTACTATCATGTCTACCCTAGACATTTATATTTCCATATAAATACAACACAGTTTCTCTCACTAACACAAATCTTGAAAGCCAAAGCAGTAACTAGGAATAAGTCACTGGGAGCTGCACTTTATTTTTCACCCCAGATGACACCTGCAGACCATGCCCTTCCTGGGTAAGAGTCAAGTAGTCTCATAACCCAGCACACCAGCTACCCGCTCATCCGTTCTGCACACTATTAGTGTGTTTTCTAAAAACACATTGTACAGTTGCTTTGTATGGAGACAGTGGGGAGGGTCTGGCTGTAGGCTGCAAGCAGCAGCCATGAGATGGGTTTGCCCACGGTGCTGAGGTTTGTGATGGTGAGGTTAGCAGTCTTGCAACCTCACCTCTAGGTTACGAAAGGTTTTGCACAGTAACTTGTCGTATGAGTTGGCACTGGAGCTGATATTCACACAGATAGGTACCGCATGTAGAAGCAAGTCCTTCACCAGATGTACTTCTTTTGTTACAATCTCATCTCTACTGCTTCTCCCAAGCATGGGTTTGGCACCTCAAAGCAGTTTTGTTTCAGCATCATGCTGTTCTCTGACTAGACCTTGTAATTTAGCAGCATCAAACAGCTGAGACCATAATGGGGCCATTTACTAATTTTCTCTTATTGCTGCATCGCTTTTTGCTCCTGACAGCAGCAAAGGTGTTTCCCTTGCATATATTTCCCCTGACAGACTTGGGATATTTATATTCTCAGGAGATACAGACCATCAACAACCAATGGAAACATCTTTTAAGTGTCCCATATGATGCTTCTCACAATGCCCTGTGCAGGAATTTCTGTTTCTACTAGATGATCAGGGTAGCAAAATTTTCTGCTGCAGGCTGCTCTTGTCCCTCATTGCCTAAAATCCTGAGGCAGCTGCTGGGCCAACTGATGGGCAGTAGCACAGAACTGTGAACCAAGATCTGCACTAGGCTTCTTCTCTTTTGTTATTTCATAGGGATACAAAGCAGGAATAATTTCTTAAGGGGGTGAGCCCAGTGCTATCAAAGCTGCAAGAGTGCAGACCACTCTGGCAGAAAATTTTTTGGGCAGTACAATCTCTCTCTTGTGTCAGGTGCAGATGCTAGACCACTTTCTGGTGAAGAGGTTCCTCCCACAGTCCCTCCCAGCACCACAGTTTGTGGTTTTTCAGGTCTGCTGGCAGCAAGGGGAGGAAATGCACTTGCTGTTCTACCTGCTTCCCCAGAGCTTGCAGACTTGGTCCTCAGACATAAAAAAGCGTGCGTGCTCCAGACCGCACATTAGGATCTAGGTCCTCCAAAACTGGCCAAAGAACCACCCCAAGACCTTGGCAGGGTCTGTGTTTCAGCTCCTTTTAGCTCTCTGTTATCAGCATATCTGCTTTTCAGAGACATGCCAATGTGAGCTCATGGTGGCAGGACGAGAGCTTGTCTTTCCAGTAGCTGCCCTAGGTGAGATGAAACTGGTCTTGTCATGCAGGGACGGTTGGAAAGTGTGGCATAAACCATCTTGGCAACCAGCACCATTTGCTCCTGAGCTCCTAGGATGCAACATAAGGAGAGGCAAAGGCATGATCTTTACATTGCTCCACTGCCAAGGTGCTGGGCAATCTGTATTTACAATGCATGTATCCTCTCCAATTCCAGCTCCCTGAAGTAATCTGGAAAGTTTACTGTTGCTGGGGAGCCTTTTGCTTTATCTGTGGTGCTGCTGTGTGTTGGAGAGCAGCAGTAACTTAGGGGTCCTAGACATCACAGGGATATAAGGCTGTGCCTTAAGCATGGTTGGGATACAGAGCTGCTCGGAGCTAGGATGGTTCTTCATGTAACCATAACCTCCCACATGTACCACGTTTGGGCTCAGGCACCTGTTTTACAAGTGGGTAGGAGATCTCTTTCTTTTACTGTACCTAGCAGAAAGAACCCATCAGTGAGGAAAAATTTATGATATACAGGGCAAATTTCAATCTATGGGATACAGTTCAACTATAGTTTCGCCCACAAGCATTTAGTACCACAAGATTTTTTCATATATTATTTTTATGTGACGTCAGAATCAAACTGCAAAGATTAAGGAAGGGAAGGAGAAGTAGTGGACAGAAAAGGAGGTTTATTATGTTGACTGTCCCAATCACATTGAGGAAATTTGGCCCTTTTGTGACAAGTGGTAACTTTAATCTGCTCTAGCAGAAGAATTTGGTCATTTTTTTTTTTACAGTGTGAGCAGTGTGGGGTCTGGGACAAAATAGGGTCTTCAAACTGGCCTGCCTCATGGCAGCAATAAGGGACTGTGTCCCAAATCAGAGGCGAAAAAGGATGTTTTCCACAAACTGTTGACGTGAGGCATAGACTGAGATCTTTCTGACTTGGGAATGAACACCTTCAGCTAATGGAAGAAAGGATGGAAGAAAGGGAGGAGATAGGTCATTTGGCTAACAGAGTATTTTGTACTGAGCTTTCACAGGAATATTATTTGCCATGATCGCTAGGCTTTACCATAATCTTGCTGTAGGAATGAATATGTTTATGCTAAGATGCTTAGCATATTCTAGCAGCTCTTTATAAAGATCATTATCTATAATTAGGTAAGTGTGTGTAACTGTTATTGCTCTTGTGCTAAAAATTTCTGCAAATGGAGATGAGGAGGGACAAGATTCTAATTTAGACATCAGATAATTGGGCTTAATTTGCTTAAGAGAACTACTAGTCATGGCCGCTTGAAACATAAGTCATAAGCTCAGAAACAAAATGCCTTTCTAAAAGTATTTAGTGTCACTGTTTGTATTTGTGTCAATATTTCCACTAGAGATAAGTGGTTTTGTTAATGAAACATGAAAATACCAGTCAGTGCACTGCTGAACATGATGGTCCTGATTCTGCCTTTTCTCACAGATGTCTGAAGTTGTCAGTTCCTAAACTTTAGTCAGTTCTGCAGAACTATGCTGAAGTTCATTTGTCCCTTTCACAGTGATCAGATTTTGGGGCAGGGTCTAGAGGTACATTTGCTGCCCTTGTGATCACAAGTGTGGTAGTGGTGGATTCTGATGTAACTAATAAAGGTAACTATGAAGCTAATGCTGTTCCCTAAAGGCTGAACTTCACCTCTCTGCACAAACCTGGCCCTAGGTTTGGATTTCACCATCAGTTTTTTGAAAGACTGTGCTGCCTTTATATGTTTTTGGAAAGGAATTGCTAGGTCAGTGTAACCATCCACAGTATCATTTGCTGCATTGCATTGGTACCCAGTTGCCCTTACATGTCTTAATCCTGCTCTGGAACCAGCACTGCTCCTGTGTGGGGTGGCTACCACAAGTGCAGAGTGTTTGTGTTACAATGTGTGTGATGGAGAGTACTAGGACTGCATGGACTGTGGGCTTTAGTACAGCCCAAATTTACTGTAAACATCTTCATGAGGGTCGATTTTGCCCTTGCTCTCTGTATCCCAGGTCTGCAGCCTGTTCAATGCCTTTTGGAAGGTCCTGATACACTTCTCACTTCCAGAAAGAATGGATCCAGCTCCCATGTTTTCAAAGCAACTATTTTTAAATATCTGTGCCGCATTCTCAGTTTTGTCCCTGAAAATGTAGCTGGTTCTTCCATGCTTTTTGTTTTACTCTTATGAGACTGGAGATGGAAATTGACTGCTTGTCTTAGTTGATGTGTGAAATAAATAAAAACTCATCTATACTGCTTATATAGATCTGTCAGTGTGTAATATTTGGAGCTTAGTGTTATACTCTGAGTCCTGTGCGGACTACAGAGTTGCTTAGTTTCTTGAGTTCCTGTGCTGGAGCCTAACTGCTGAAGTGTGTGGGCAATACAGGCTGATGGGCTTCATGGACAGGCCAGCAGTAGATGCCAGTGACCCCCAGGGATACTGGCCTGTTGCATGCTGATACCTCTGCAAGCTATGTGACAAGGACATGTTTCCATGTGAGACTATTCCAAGGACAGGACCTATAAGGACTTAAGCTCTGTTACTGAATAAGCAGGCAAAGCATGGCATGAAAGCCATGGAAGTAGGAGAACGGTACTTGATGTGGTGCCTTTCCCACATTACCAGAGTTATGCATGAGGACTTGAATCTAAAGGTATTTCAACAAAATTCTCTTGGTGTCTTGAAAATTATGGCTACCAAATCCAGAAAATCAAATGCTGAGCATGCACACAGGGTGGGTGCTGCACTGGCTCCTCTCATTGGGGCAGACACTTTCCAGTCAAACCTAAAGTGTGCACTCAAACTGTGTCTTGGTGAAGGCTATTTGTCCAGAAGGCAGAAAGAATGGAACCTTGACAGTCATAAGCTTCTTCCATTAGGTTCAAATTCTTTTCTTTGATCTATATAACAAGGTGAACTGTTGTCTGTGGAGAATTATGGTGTGAGGCTTTCTAAATCTTGTCTGAACACTGTACAAATGGCTTATGAGGAGGATCTGATCCTCGATCTCTTGTACCTCAGATGAAAACCCCGTTGAGCAGATTATGAAGCCAATTACCAATTGATATGGGTAAGGGAAGAAGAAGTGAAATAGCTCTAGCTAGAAGCCCAGCCCAGACTGTCTGAAAGCTTAAGAGGAGATGTGTTTGGTCTGCTCCAGCTCAGGTAGAAAAATCTCAGACTCTTACTTACCAGATAAGTAACCAAGGAGATTAATGTGAAAATATAGTTTTTAAAATACTGTCTTCTGAGAATATATTCTGCATGTATGTTCTTGCTAGCTCTTACCCCCACCCCAGTCCCCAGCAAACTTTAATGCTTTATCTAATTTCAGTCAAATTAAGTGAATGGAAAGAAGCCTCACAGATACCAGATTTCTTCAATGGTCCTTTACCCTGTATAGCCTGGACACCATGTGTGCTCCTGGAGCCATTTGTTTGCTCCACAAGAACAGCCTGATAAGCTTAGGTGGAAGTCACAAGAGAGCAGCTGGGCAGCTAGTGAGGGAGAATACTAAGTGGTCAGCAGACATGCGCTGCTGATCCATTCAGCCTCTTAGGCTATGTCTGCCCTGATATTACTGTGTTCATGTTTCATCTTGTTGACTTCTACAAAAGAGATCCCAGGTGTGAAGTAAAGTAATGTGAAGTAACGCAGGATGGGTGCAAGAGGACGAAGATGAAGTAGCATGGAAGCTAATAGTAGGATGGAAGCTAAACTATTAGATAATAGAAACAACCCTTGTATACTTTAAGCACCATGTCTTTCCTTTGTGTCTTTGCTAGCTTAAGGGAATCCCAAACTGCCTGAATCCCAGAATTTCTTCTTTTAGACAATCCACATTCCTTGAGCATTACATGCACTTGAGAATGAGGATTCCACCAGAGCGGGGTGTTGTGGGGTCAGGTATCACAAAAATAAGCATTGAATACCTCTGAGGACTTCGTCTGAAATGAATGGTGGAATGACAGATGTGAACACAAACATTTAATCTAGAAAAGATTCTGCACATCCTTTTTCTTTTTTGCAGCAATGATTTTCTTATGACTCTTAATGCCCTGATTAAGTGTGGCCATGGCAGGGAATGTTTCATCAGCCAGCCTTAGCTATTGCAGCCTAGCAGAGAAATGGTTGAAAACATAAGATAACTGTCTACTCCAGAACCACTCTGTGTTACCATCATCTGTGGAGAAGAGATACACGACTGAATATCCTTCTGCAATAGTCATTATTGGCTTATTGACTTGATTATTCTCCTTGGATATGTATTCACTCAATAGATCACAGCAACCCCAAAGAGATTAATTACATGTATTTTTAAATTCCCTAAGTGCACATTTGCATAACTAGCATTTTTAAATATTCATAAATACATATTTGCTTGATAGATTGTAGCAGCATCATTTGCAGCTTCAAAAGGGACCTTCACTTAATCAAACCAGAAATGTTAATCATTTCTCGAGGCTTAGACATATGATCAGTATATTGTAACACAATAAATACATTGAGTATCAGCTAGGGCACAGTAAATGAGTGCATGCTCCTACCCTTTGGCACATGGGAGGAAATCTGACCCAGCTTAACCCCCTCTCACTGTGGTTTAGACAAGCTTTCTTTGTGTTTACTACAGGCACAGAGCAGACTTATACCTAACTGTTATGGATTGGCTCGTTTGGGTTAAGTGGATCCTACATCATTACCAGGTTCACTTTCCCAATGACAAAAGCCTTGCAGGCATGCCACTGTGGACATTCCCAGAAAGGGAAGGGTGTGTGTCTGCATGGCACTCCACACCCTCAGCCACATTGAGTATGTCCATAGTGTTAAATAGAAAAGGCCGGGAAAGAATGGTGGGCATCAAAGCCATGGTTGACTCTTCAGCTTGACTTGTTCCCTGGCTCTCTTTTGAAATCTTCCATTTTGCTGAGTCCAAGATACAGTTCCAGCCAAGTCCTGGGAAGAGCTCCTATTGTCTACCAGGAGAGCACAAGGTGTGCATGCCTTCACCCTGTGCTGTCATCTGGTGCTGTCTCAGAGGGCTATATGTTCTCAAACATGCCTGCACACCTTCTTGTCACCCCAGAAGAACGCAACACGGACTCTCAGCACCATGACAGCATATGCTTGGGCCAGAGCCAAGTCCTCATCACTTCAGAAAATTTCATTTAAGAAATGCATGAAAAATAGTAATACTTGAACAGTGGAGCAGGGTCCCCAGGCAAATCACCAAGCCTGCCAAGAGTTCAGGAACCGTCTGGGAGCCACTTCTAGTCATATGGTTTAGCTTTAAGTAGTCCTGTGAGGAGCAAGGTCTTGGACTCAATGATCCCTATGTGTCCTTTCCAACTTGAGATATTCTATGATCCTGTGAGTCTGATACTGTTACAGGGAACCACAGTGACAGTGATCCAGGGCCGTGGACTGTATAACATAGACAGAGCCTCTCTGTCATCAAGGGCTTAGTCCCAAAGAGTCATGAATGTGGGCTAGTCTGTACATCCCCCCACAGGCAGTGCTGCTCAAGCCAGAGCAGCTTGTATCTCAGACACTGACTGATGTGCAGTTTCTCATTCCCCACTCAGCCTGGCTGATTCTTTTTTTAATTCTGGTTTGCAGGGAAATAGTCCTGATTATCTTCAATTCAACAGAAAGAGGAGTGTAATTTTAATTCACGCAAGCAGATTGTGACCAGGTGTTACAACTAGAAGGGCTTCCCCCCACTCTGCCTTCTCTTTCTCATTCCCTATGAAGAGTCTTTGCAGTGTCAAAGCAGGAAACCTCAAAGGAGGGTGATAAGGAAATTAACTCCTTCTGGGTCTGCCTATGAGGTGGTGAGTCAGATGTGAGGCATGATCCCTCATCAAGCAACAGACAAGAAAAAATAAAGAGGACATTTTTCCCCACCAGCTGAGTTTTGAGCTCAAGTTCAGGAAAAGAGGAGTGTGAATTCAAAATACAAGAAATGTTAAAGTTGGCACTTACACATTACAGCTCATAACTTGGAGGTGAAGGAAATGGGGCTATGAGGAAGAAGTGAGAAATTCCATTCGTGATGTGGGTCTGGTGGATGCAGGGTGCAGGGGGAAGGCAGAGGCACAGTGGTTTTGAGAGAGGGAAGGAATAACCCAGAAAGAGGGATGATATGATTCACATGCAACAGCATTCCTGAACTCACAAAGAGGGACTCTAGTGTCTGGGCTGTTGGTTCCATACCCATAGGTGCATTTTGGGGTCAGTAGTGACTGAATGCTCGAACATCTGCTGTGCTGCCCTTGCTGTAGTAGCTGCCAGCTCATGGACTGTTTGCCTGGGAGGAGGAAGGCTGTGAAGGGGTAAACAATGACCTGAACTTGTGCGTGATCCCTCCTCATTGGACCACATCCCTGAAATCCTGTTCTGCTGAGTCAGTGTGGGACACGTGCATTTTGGTTTTCTGCTGGGTGATATTGCATAAACTGTGACATCTACACCGAATCAGATGCTCCCTGGCTTGGCAAGTGGGAAGCAAGGCTTTGAAAACAGAGCCTGCTTGGCAGATTGCCCCAAAGCTGACCTTATGTCCCAGTGCTTGTATTTTGAAACAGTTTCATACCATTGCATTTTAGCAGAAGTGATCTCCTGAGCTCCTTCAGGGCAATTTAGTTGGAGGTCCAAAGTTCTGGGGGCTCAGTAGTTGACAGTTATTGAGAATTATTGTGGTTTGGTCCCTTGGGAATAAGAGCCAAAATGCAATTACAAGTATATAATTTTATTTAAAAATGGATACTCCATTATAACTGGATACCAGCCTCTGCCCATTAGAGCATCCCCTGTAGCTAGCCATTTATTTTGGAAACACACAAATTCCAGCCAATCAAAACAATGGTTTGATCACCGAGGAATAAAACTTTTTACAGTACCAGAAAGCCAATCTTAGCTTGACTATTGTATCTGCTTGAATGTATTTTGGTCAGGAACCTACTGGCCTTTCAAACTTCACAGAGAGGAATGGTGGAAGATCCCAACTCCTCGAAGTTTATGACATTTGTATTTCATTGTTGAGAGATCCTTTCTGCAAGGATAGAGCCACCTTTAATTTTAATTTGAACTGTAAAGAAAAACTATCCCTGCAGTTTTGGTTGAGTCAAGATTGTTGTGGCAATGAATGATTAATATAAATCCCTGATTCAGTGGCACTGAAATAAGCCCCTGACATCAAACAAGAAAGCAGTTTCACATGGAACAAGCTTATGTGACCTGTCTTCATTGAGGAGCAAAGAGAAAATGAAATACCAAAGTGGATTTTTGCTTTGTATGGGCTTCATATCTGCAGGAGAGGAATCTGGAGGCTAAGAGTTACCAGACCTATTAATTAATTTGAGTTCCCACTTGACTGGCTTCCCTTTGGATGTACCTTTTATACTTTGGTTGTATCTTAACTTGTAGTGGACCATAGAGCTCTAACCAAACTCAGACTGTCAGATCTGCAGCTGGGCTGGTTTTCACCAAGAATTTAGAAAAATAACTTAATGTCTGTCATTCAGCATACCCTTTTGAGGACATTATTACTTTTTTGGCCACTCTAAACCCTTCTAAGTTCTTACCTGATCAGATGTATTTTTATCATTAGCAAGTAATCATGGCGCAAGATTAAAGTGTGTATACTTATTCCTTCTAAAATGAATTTTTAACTAGCTCATATTAGCATAAGGAACAAGTTCTGGATGACTTTATGGTGGAAAAGAAAAAGAGAGACATTGACATTAGTGCCAGGGCAATTTTTGTTGTTCAATATATGGAAAACAGGCCAATTGACAGCTCTAGGCTTATCTGTTAGTTATGTTATATTTGGTTAGGTTCTCAGTCAATAAAATTCAGTATCCCTGGTTCTGTCCATCACTGAGAAATTGAATCTCATGACAATGTACAGATTGGTAATACAACGCTTATCTTAATTACTAGTCATGCCCAAACTGAGATTAAAGAATTCTTATAATTTTTTGAGTTCTTACAGACTGAATAGTTTGGCGGGGGGGGCGGGGAAATTCTCTGGAGAAATGAGGACATCCTGCTTTCCCTGCACTCACATCTAGTTGCTATTCCTTTTTGTGCTTCAAAGAGGTGACTGATTTGAGATGAAGGATGGAGATGACAGGTAAGGTGCTCCCAGACCTACAGTGCCTGAGGGGTGAAAGGCCTTTGGCTCAGTCAGGTGCTTGCTGCCCAGCCCGACAGGGGCTGCTCCTTCAGGGTTGCAGGAGAAAGTGGCTTTCCTGCTTTCTCCCAGGCCACACTGCTCCAGGGCAAGACAGCAGCTGCCCTCCTGGAAGCCCCGTCTGCAAGATAACACCAGAGCTGCTGCAGCCTAAAATATCAGCCTCAGGCCGGGGACAGTGAAAACAAGGTAGTCTAACAGGCAACTGAAAAACCACAGGCTGAACCATAACCAGCCCTGACTGTCCTTGGTAGTCTGGAAGGGTTGAGTTTAAAGGATTAGGGGATGCTGCCACAGTGTCTCCAGGACACAGCCTCAGTGCTGCAAGATGAAGAGGTCTAACAGGGAATCTTGCTTGCAGACAACCCTAAGCCTTTTTTAATTATCATGTCTGAAATGTGCAAACACTAGCAAAATGCTGACTAAGTTCCTACTGCCAGAAAATGAGAGGTTTGATTTAAAACTTAGGATGCTTTATTTTGGGACAGTCTTGACTTCAGCTTTTCATGTCTTTGGTGAGGAATCCACAGGGAAAGTTACATGCAGACATGTCTATGTGCACAAACCTACAAAAGGTCAGAAAGTAGACCCTCAGCTAGGTCTTTCTTTAGTTTTGCTCTAGGACCTACCCTGTTGACAAATTCTAATCACAGCTACAGATATGATCATCTGGCCTGCCAAGATGGGGACCATAAGACCAAAATCAGATGGATCTCCTCTGGATGCTCCATGCCTTTGTGATTACAGCTGTCTTGTAGGAGAAGTGATCTGAAATGCCCTCAGGCTAGAGGAGGGGTTGCCATGGGCTTCTGGTGTCCACAAGGAGTACTCTGGTCAGGGGTTTTTTGCACAGCCTTTCTCCAGCTGAGTCTTGAGGGTACAGGATTGTCATGTTGTCAATGTCCTGGAGAATCTCAAAGAGGTGAAAAGCCCTTTCTGCATTCTGAAGTCAAGCTCTAAACTTTCTTAGAGGTTATTTCTTAGAAAAGCTTACAGGCGCCCCCACTCTTTCATGTGTCCCCCAGATGCCATCATACACTGCACAAGGCACGAAATTGCCTAGCTAAGATGCCCTGTTGCATTCCACTGTGCTGTAAACTTTGATGGTATCCTTATCTAATTTTTCCTTCTTAAAGGAAACATCTAATTTAGGAACCTGGATGCTCTGAAGTTCTATCAGCAACGGTGGAAGAGTGAGATCTCTGAAAGCAACACAAGACTTGGGTGGGCTGGAAATATCTGTCTCCCTCCACTGATTAATCAGGTCACTAAGGGGGAAGAGGCACTTCAATTATGTGCCTGAGTTAGAGAGGGTGAAGTCAAGCATAAGGCCCTTGGAAGTCCGGAGTGGGACCACTGAAAACCACTGCAATGTTCATCTGCTATCACATCTGTAATGTTTTATGTGCCATCTGCTTCATTATTGGGGTTGTAGGGTTTTCTCATACATAGCCTCTCTGCATGTGTTTGAGCCTCCACACTAGCACAGAACTTGCTGATTTTCTTGCCAGATAATGGAAGAAAAAAGTGGGTGGCTCAGCAGGATCTCTCAGGCATCATTTGGATGGGGACCAAGTGAATGCTAGGATCTGAATAGAATAAAATTTTAATGGAGGGTTTGTGATTGAGATTTGGAGTTTCTGCTCATTTTTTAAAATCTATTTCTTTTTCTATTTTAACTCTCATTATCTGGTTTCCATGGAAAACTTTTTCAATAGAGCAGGAGAACAGCTTCAATGTTTTTCTTACAAAAGTTAATGAAGAAATAAGATGCATCTCTGTCTCTTTCTTTTTAAAGTCAAGAATCTCAAGCATGGAAAATTGAATTAGCCAAAATGTATTGGTTTCTTCTGGCCTTCATTTTCCTTCTTGAAATGTGCAGAGCAAATAAGAGCTGCTAGTCAGAACAGCATTGAAAATGCCCCTAAACAACTGCTCTATTTTTTTGCTTTAGAAGAGCCATGTATGAAATAAGCACACATTCACAAGGCTGCCTGTCACTAAAGAGGTTTGATTATGTTGCAGGGAGTGCCAGTTTAAATTGCAAACTCAGTAGGCCTTCTTGGAAGCTTCTTTTTATTCTGCTCATTGGCAAAACAACTTGGAATATATATTTGGCTTAATCCAGCCTAATCTGATCTGTTTCACAATGCCATCTGGATCTCATCATGGGCTGAATGCTCTCAGTATTTGATCCAAGCAATTTTTTTCCCCCTTAATGGCTATTCTTTAAGAATTAAGTATTTTGGAGAAAAGTTGTTCCCAGTTCATTCTTATTCATTGTGTGGGAGACATCCAGGAGCAGCCATGGAGATATTTATTGCCACTGAGGAGCTAATAGCTAATTGTATCTGAATCAGTTGCTATCAGTTGTTGTCTTGGGAGTGGCTCAAAAACATTTCTGTATCTTTCAAGGATGGCATATTCCTTACCAAATGTTAAGCTTAAGTAAGCACCTGGTGGATTTGGATGACAGCACAGTGTTATCTCAAAGCATTTCTCAGTGACTGATATGTCTTCCAGTAGATGATCCTACTTTCTGGGAAGAAAAACCTTCTAATGATAAGGATAGTTATGCTCTGGCACAGGTTGCCTAGGGAAATGATGAAATCTCCATCACTGGAGGTTTTTAAGAACCAGTTAGACAAGCAGCTGCCAAGAACACCTGATGTATAGTCAATTCTGCCTTTGGGCACCACTAGATGACCTCCTGAAAGCCCTCTGAATATTTTGATCTGTGAGCTTATAGCTGAACAATGAACCAATCAAGAAGAAATCACAACAAGGGAATTGGAACAAATATTTTGTTTGTGTAACAATTAAAAGTACAAATAGAATAAAAAGCACACTTCATTTAAAAAAAAAAATCTGAATCATTAGAGAGATGTCTACAAAGATACAGACTTAGCAGTTAGGTGCAAATGTGGAGAATCTTCATTCCAGAAAAAAACAGACAACCAAAACCAACTGGAGAAAGCCTAAGTACTGTCAAGAGATTTCATTTATAGGGCTTAAGGGAGACATATACAGTTGGAGAATGTGTTTTGAGATGTTCAGTTGAATATTTATATTTAGGTTACACAAGGATACCTGCCCTTCACTTCTTACTCAGACCTTCCAGGTATAGAGGGCTACATGTTCCAGAGCCTTAGACCCATGGTTTAAGACAGAGCATGATGAGGACAGAAGTTTACTTCACAGCTTCCTGGATATGAGCCCCTTATTCAACATATGTGAAAGAAACCAAACATCATATTGCATCCCAAGAGTCTCTGACAACCTAAGGGCAACAAAGATATTAAAATATAGATCTGAGACTGTTTATGTGGCAGTTGGGGTAAAATTCACTTTGTGCAGAAAACCACGGGTCATGTTATAGACTATGTTCCTCTCCAGGTCCCAGGGTGTAGGATGGCTCTTACCTTTATCCTGTGGCAACAAAGCTTTGAGTGCAGGCTGACCTTGTGTGTGTCCCACGTGCATGCCTAAGGTATTTGACAATGTGCTTAAAGTCTTGTTCAGGAACATGTGAACATGTTTCTAGGATGCCATATTCATAAAGTGTAATTCTGTAATAAACATCAACCACTGCACTAATCCTACAGCCAGAACTGATGTTAGTTGTTCAGTTGGTGAAGATCTTCACAGATTACTGCATTTATGCCAGAAACAACACATGACAATCTTGAGAGTGAATTAGATTTCTTCTCTTATAGTTTTCTTTTCTTCTTTTTCTTACCTTTTCCTCCTTTTATTTTTTCTCTTTTCCCTTTGTCTTCCTCTTTCTTTTCTCCCTCTCTTTCCCCTTCCCTTTCATCTTTCCTTCCTTTCCCCTGTCTCTTTCTCTCTTTCTTTTTCTCTTTTTCCTGTCTTTTGTCTTCATTTCCCCTCACAGAAGTCAAGTCTGTTTTGTGCATGACAATAATTGATGAGTATTTTCCCTGTCCTTATCTTGATCCCTGAGGTTTTTCATCTTATTTTCTCCCTGATCTCCTTGGGGGAGGGGAGTGACAGAGTGGCTGAGGACATTTGATAGTTGGCTGTCATCAACTTGTCACACTCCTGTGGGACATCCAAGCAGGGGGCCATGGAGCACTTAGGGCATTTGGCCCTGGGCGTGGCTATCTGCCTTTTAAACAGTGCCTAATGGACATCACAGCACCTGAGTGGAAGGGGGTCCCTAGCAAGCCAAGAAGTGACTCGTGGACTCCTGTCAGTGGGGCAGGGTGGTATGGGTGCTCAGGGTGAGTGTATGGAAGTACCAAGGTGGAGAAGGCACAGGTGTATGCCCATCTCCATCACTTTCTCTCCTGAAGAACATGGTGCACCTCCACAATGAACTGAGGCAACTTGGAGGTACAGATCTATTCCATCACCAGCAAGCAGAAAGTACTCCCTGGTTTAGGTTTTTTTTTTCTTTTACTTCATTTCACTATCTGTACATATATGTTTATCTGTACATGTATGGTTTTTTAACTTCTAATTAGAGGGTTTCCAATTTAAAACTCATATTGAAAATGGTTGCATTGATTACCTGACAAAAATTGTTAGCTGTGACCAGAATGGTTTTGTCCCGCTTCTTCTCACTTATCCACCTTACCAGGACTCTAGAACTAGGTCACACACTTTCAGGAAAGCTTTCCCATTCCTGAGCCAGGCCTCCTTACTGTGTCCCTGGGGCTCCTCACTCATGTATGTTTTCCCAGGCTGATAGGGTTGAGACATGTGGGTGCAAATGATATAAAGAGAAGACAAAGTGAGGGAAAGTCATTTGCTAAACACCACAGTTTGTGGTGTGTGTGTAATACATGTGTCTTCATTATTCAGGAGGAGATTTTGTTCATTTTTTATTTTAGGTAGCTGCTGGTGTTTCTTGTTTTGTGTGAAGATCACAGCAGTAGGATGCTGAAGAGGTGTTTGAGTGTCAGGATGGTTGCAACCAAGCAAATCAGAATAAGGATGAAATTCTGTGTTTATGGCTGGGGAAGTAAGATGGCAAAACTTCATGAAGACAAAGGCAAAATCTGACTTCTTTCAAACATCTTTGAATGCTCATTGAGGAGATCTGCATAGTTAAAGAAAGATGGTCATGATACCTCTATATTTCTGCTCAGTTGCTAAATGTTTTTTGCCATGCAAAAAAGTTTGTCATTCTGACTGGATATGTATGTTGGGTACAGTGTCTGCTCACTTGCAGCCACAGCCTGAGCTAAGATGTGTCTTAGGAGTCTGATGGAAGTCCACATGAGCCATTATTTGCTTTAGAAAGCAGATATTTGCCTATGAGACTTCTTCATCTCTTTCATCCCTACTGCTGTTTACCTTTTTTTTTAATTTATTTTTTAATAAGCAGAAAAGAAAAGATTTGAATAAAGTACCCTGATTCTAGTGCAGATAGGAACATGATTTGGTTTGCTACTCATTAACATGGGTAAAAAGCTCTCTGTTAACATTTCTGAGATGATCATGTCTCACTGCACAGATTCTTCTTTCTTTTTCACATCACTGCTTTCTTTTTTTCTTTTTTTTTTCTGTATACATTTCAAAAGTTTTTAAATCTAAAAGGCCCATTTTGGAGGGGGCCAGATTCATGACCAAACTAAAGGTATAAACAAAGGTTCATAATTTAAAAGTGAAATAAGAAGTCAGAAGCAAAAAGAAGTTATTATTTCTGTTGCTGGTTGAATCCGGGCCCAGAGCCCTAGCTGGGATATATGAGCAGAACATCTGTTTCACTTAGCAGGTGCATCTTTTTATCTTGAATGAAGTGATGGTCCTATTCCCTTTGGTTTCACTCAGCAGGTATAATGGCACATATGTAAACCACAACAGCAATTCTCACTCAGGTTTTCCTTTTTCTTCTCCTCAACATAGATTTCAATAACTGACCCACCACCCCCTCCCCGCGCAAACAACAAACCACCTGAATTTATTTCAATTCAGTAATAGTTTAATTGGACAACTATTTCCATTTCAATGATTTTTCCTCCTGCCTCTTACTCCCCTCCAGTCTTCATCTTCCCAGATGCATGACCTCTACTCTGCCTCACCAAACCCTCCTCCAAACTTTTTACCTTTCTCTGAGTGCAGCAGTCAGTAGTATCTACACAGACTGCCTTCTTCCACTGCAGAAGATACTGACAAATCCCTGTATGGGGCTGGCCCCAAAACTCTATGTGGACCTGGTCCCTGATTCCACAGGAAGGTGGGAGATTGGACTGGTACATGGTCTGAGTGCAGCATCCACACTGAGCTTGCCTCTGACTCCCCTAGGCTCAGCTAATCCTTATGGCAAGAAACTGGGAGGAGCTGTTGACTCAGTCAAAGGCAGAGACACCATGCAGAGAGACCCTGATAAATTAGGGGACTGGGCAATCAGCAACTGTGCCGAGTTTAACAAGCGCAAGTGGATGGATTCTGCACCTCGGATGGCACAAACCTGGATGTACATACAGACTGGGGAACTAGACATTGGAGAGAAACATCATGGAAAAGTACCTTGGGGGTTCTGGTTGATGGAAAATGGAAAATGAGTCAGCAGTGCCCTGTCAGCCAGGAGGGCCAACCGTGTCCCGGGGGCCATCATCACCAGCTGGTCAGGGGAGGGGATTGTCCCACTCTGCTCTGCACTGGAGTGGCCTCACCTTGAATATTGTGTGCAGTTTTGGGTGCCACAAATAAAAAAGGTATTAGGCTATTAGCGAGTGTCCAAAGGAGGGCAATGAAGATGGCGAAGGGCGTTGAGAGGAAGCTGTATGAAGAGCAGATGGGGTCACTTGGTCTATTCAGCCTGGAGAAGAGGAAACTGAGGGGAGACCTCTTTGCGGTCTACAGTTTCCTCATGAGTCCAGGAGCTGGACTTCAATGATCGTTATGGGCCCCTTCCAACTCATATTTTATTAGTCTTTGATCCTCAGGGGGCTATCAGAGAGAGGGAAAAAGGGGCAGGGAGTGAAATCTGGATAGTCTGCTCTTCTTTCCCCTCCTCCATTTTGAAGACCACTGAACTAGAGAATTCTTCACTGATTTTTGCTTTGACATCTAAGATCCTTGGCCTTCCGTAGAGAACGCATAATCTTTTTATTTGTTACTTCTGTTGAAGGCTCTTAAAATATTTCTCCAGCGTGTTAGTGGCCCTTCTTTAATTTATTTGAATAGCATTTCTATGAACTGACAATGTCATCTGTATTTTGCTGATGTATCAGGTTCTTTTCTTGGCTCTTACCCAGTCTTTATTGAGACGTCCCACTGAGTCACAGAAATCAATATGAAGTAACATTTTATTTTTCCTTTCTTATCCTTTCATGTGCTTTTATGCCTTTGAGGTCTGATTGTACAATGAAACTACTCTGATTAGGCCAGGCCTAACTGATTACACAAATCTCAGAACTTGTAGCAGCAGGTCCGATGGGAATTTAGCTAATTAGTGGCTAAAAAGATGTCAGGCTTTAGCATGAAGTGGATAACCCATCTTAATAAATGGAAGTGAAAAGCAATGCAGAAGAAGCACTGTTGCAACACTGAAAAAGTATTTTAGATTCTTCCCCCTTCTTTACAGAGTGTCAAGAGGTACAACAAGGGGTAAGATCACACATGCTAAGTGGCTCATTAGCACAGTCCTCTGATCCTGTCTTCATAGTAGACCACCATCCCCTAGTTATAGACTGCAGATTATTCCTGAATCTTTATAATCAGTTCATTTGTGTACCAGCATTTTGACATCATTCATCTGGTACAAATAGAATTCTTAATACTGTAAGATTTAGTCTAGAAGGATCTTGGGCATTCAAGAAGAAACAGATCTTCTTTTTATCTGATGGAAATTTGACGTTCATCATTGTCAAACACACATTCAGTTTTATATCCTGCACAACTTGTCATAATCAATGTGATAGTGGGACTAAGAGGTGATAGGCTTTTTAATCCTGTTACTCATGTAAACAAATGATCCAGTAATACAATTTGCAAAGGCCATTAAAATGAAATCAAATGCTTTTATGGGTTATGCATAATTATTGCTTTTAATTTGCAAGCAGGCCTGGGCCATATTTAAGGCTTAAATAAATTGGATTACTTCTTCCATCTCATCTTCCATATTAAATCCCAGGCCCTAAAAATCAGTTGTAGTTTAAATCCATCCCTATAGTCTGAAATACATTTGCCATTGCCTATTAAGTTTCTCGCTGCCTTTCATGCCTTTTAAATGCAAGGCTTTTCTGGGGTGTGCAAAGCTTTGACACAATCTACTGGACTCTGCTGAGGGGATATTAGTGTGCCAATGAAGACCTATGGGAGTGAGGACTGTAGCAAAAAATCAAGAAGGACATAAAAACATTAAGAAGCAGAGGTGTAATGAATCTGAAGATTTTGTCAAGAGACAAGAAAGGAAAGTTGGTTGCAAGGACAGTAAACAAGAAACACATTGTGCAAGGATTGTGTGTGAATGAATGGATGGAGACAGGAAAGGTGGTTTTGTAGGTTGTGCCCTGACACACACGATTCTTAGAAATTACTCGGTCAGGTATCTAATATTTCTGTCCCTCACTTTTCTATCTATAAAACATGGATGATAAAACCATTACTAATCAGGATATTTTGTGACTCATTTGTGCTATTTAGAAACAAGGTGTGTAAGAAGGGGCACAAGTGTGGCAGGAAGAAGGGAAGAAACAACCAAGATTAAATAGAGAGAAAAAACTCAGAGAATGAAGATCCTGGAAGACTAAATTAAGGCAGGCCAGAGGAAATCTGGCTGGTTTTGCACCCTCATTATTAATTTTTCCTCCAAAGATATTCCACATGCTCAGTGTGGCTGTCTGAATTGTCAGCTGCTTTGGAGGGAGAGGGAGGGTGGAAGAGTCAGGGCCCTCAGCAGTTCAGCTGTCTTCTTTACAATACACCAAACTCTTGTTGAAACCAGGGATTCTTAGGACAGTCTCCAGGCTGTGGTTTTCTCTCAAGGATCTTACAGATTTAACTATTTGCAGTACTTGTTTCTTTTCAGCAACAACAACCAATGCAAGTTATGTTTGTTATTCCCCTCTACCAACCCTCCAGCTTCCCTTTCAGCTGTCATTGAAGTTTAGCTTCAAGCTCTAAGCTTATAAAGTCTTTGAGAAAAAGCCGTAATGAGGACCTGATCCTTTTAAACTCTGATCTAATTACTGTTAGTACAATGTTTCTATTTTGGATGCTGCAAACAGATCAAATTTGCATGTTTGAAGACAGCACTATTCAGAGGGCAAGAAGCAAACCCCACCCTGTAGGTTAAATAAATTTTCATACATAAATAAAAACATGAATAGCACCTATGTAAAGCAGCTGGCATAATTTCAGAAGTTTGAGAGCTGAGCCTGGGGAACTACAGGAGTACAGAAACATTTTTTTTCCTTGCTGTATGTTTACTGGTTGAATGGTAGCAGAGGAGATTTGAGGCCACAGTGGTGTAATCTGTTAAATGTATTAGTAGGGAATAAGGGCAGAGAGGACTGAAAGCTAAAGACCCAGCCATGAAGATTGTTCTGGAGTGCACAGGATTACCCAGAGCATGATTCAAACCTCATAGGCTCTAACTCAGTGAGAAAAAAGGAAGGTGAGTCGTACAAGCCAACACTTTCACTTTATCTGTTGCTGCAGCGTCAGAGTTTTGTGTGCTTTTATCATGTGTTTTTATCACCACTGGGTTATGATTCTATGCACTGAGCTCCAGACAGTGTATGAAGATGCTCTTCTTGTCACATGCACTGGGTAGGTAGCTTTGCCCATCATGGAGCATATGCGTGCATATTTCTGTACAATGAGTGCTGACAGAGAAGACCTATCTGAGCTGCAGATACGGACATGGTCAATTTACAATCTTTGCCTTAAACCCCCCATGCTTTTTTCAGAAGATTGAACAACGTTGCTTGTTCCTGGCTGCAAAACTGTCCGTCACTGCAATGGATGCCTGTGCTGCTGTTTGGCTTGGCTGGAAGCCTTCGGAGTGTGAAATGCTACCACTGGCAAGCCAGGTGTGAAGTGAATTTGCCATGTACTGCTTAATGGGGTGTTACTGTAACTTCAAACCCTCATGGTAACCACTTCTAGGTTAACACCCTTCAGAAACTAACCAAAAGACAAACAGTAAGCAGGAGAAATGTTAAAATGCTATTATGAGCCATGGTTTTGTCCAATTAGCAGATTCTGCTTTAGGCTCCACTCAAGTGTCTTGTCTATATAAGGATATATTAGTCATTTTCCTTTTTTATTTTTTTTTGACCATAAAAACAACAGATGTGATGCTCTGTGGTCAGCATAGACAAGAATGATTCATGGCTAGGCATATTTAAACCTCCACTAGAAAACTATCCATCTGTGACCCTTTCCACCTCTTCCTCCTCGTTTCAGACAATCAGAGCCAAAAGCACCTGTCACATGATAGATCTCAAAATTCATCAACAATTCTCTCCATATGTCTTAGTTTTGAGGTGGCTGGGAGGTATCAGCTGCTCCTGCCTAGTTTTTTGGACTTCAGCAACACTAAGGCAAAGATGAAGAAATTCTTGTGCCGCAATGATGTGGGTGAGCAAAGGAGCTGTTACCGCTGAGCAAGAATCAATTTGATCTTGTGTAACATGGCAGCTTTGGCTCTGATACTTGTTTTATAGCCGTCTCTGGAGCATTTTGGTAAGGAATTTAGCACATGTTGGAGTCCATGCTTTCAGGTGAAGATATGAGAGAAGGATGGGCTCAGAATGCAGGCAAAAGGGACTGTGGGCATGGAATATGGAAGAGGTCAGCAGCGAGTGCTCTGCCTGTGAAGTAACTGTAGGAAGAGCTGGGAAGTAGAAACTGAACCACTGAGGCTGTGTGTGGAACAGTATGGAGTTTGAGAAATGAGGGAATCAGAAATTCTATTATATATGGGCTGAGGATCTTGGCTTGGGGAGTTGCCATTTGAAGAAGTGTAAGGAGAGGGTTTTCACTGGAATAGGTAGGAGAGACGAAAAGGCTGTTATCCCATGAGCATTTTGGTGGCAACATTGAGTCTACTTGGCTACCCCTAATTCATAGTTAGATCTGTGTGGAATTCCTTGCAGCCCCAGGGCAAGTCCTCTGCTCAGTCTGAGAAGTGACTACACACCACTGGGCGCTATATGAGAAGCTTGGTCCTGCTTGTGAAGCAGGACTGGAAAGTTGGGGCTATATGTACTGTTACCCTCCTCTTAGTACTGCTGTCAGATCTGTTATTCTGTCACTTCAGTAATACCTGGCTATACAGTGGCGTCCGAGAACTGCACACCCAAGGAGTGGCCTGCTAAGGATTCTGCTGAATGGTAACTCATGACTGAAGGTGACATCTCCAGAGGAAATTAAACTGATGATCTGAGTCCCACTGAGTAAAAAAAACCAAAACAAACCATAAGAGGTATATCAGTGTTTAAAATATGTGGAAAACATAGCGCAATGAAATTCAATGTAGGTAAAAATAAACCTGTGCTCTAGAGGTGATGTAAGGTCTCCTCCTACAGAAAGGAGAAACTGATGGATTAGTAAGCTTGAAAAACTGGGATGGGGGACAGGTAATAGAGATGAGACAGCTCTGATGAACCTTGTCTGACAACTGATCAGATGTGAGATTAGGTGCTGTAATGTGGAGCACAAACAAGACAGGCCAATGAGCTTTTCCAGCTGAAGCGTCAGAAGTGGTAAATCACAAAGAAGGAAAGCCTTGTTTTCGCACTCCTGGCTTCTGGCATGGAATAGACTGAACCGCTCCTGTGCTCTAAAGTACAAACATATACACATAGAAAACATGTTACAAGAATGCCAAGGCTGCAGAATTCAGCTTTTCCAAATTAGACCAAGAGAGAAGGGTCATTTTGGATTTTTGACTTAATAATAATTTTCTATATCTATTTCCTGGTCTTTAATTTCCTAATGGAGGGCTCAGAAGCACTGCTTACTTCAGTGTGCAGGATCAACACATCCTTCTGCCTCATCCTGTGATGAATCTGGCTGCTTGTTCCAATCTTTTGCTCTGTGACCAGCTTCATTCCGGCACATTAAGCTCTTCTATCTCAAATTCCAGTTTTCTTTTTCAGCTGGTCCTCTAATGAATATTCCCTGCAAATTTCCCAGTTGTTTTTGAGTGGAAGCAACCTGGTCTAGTAGAAGGTGCTCCTGTTCACAGCAGGGTGGTTGGAACAAGATGATTTTTAAGATCTTGTCCAACCCAAACAATTCTATGATTCTGATTCCCACTTGGCACTGTAGCATTTTCATTTTGTCATCAGTTTCTCTTTGCTGATGAGTTCTTCCCTTTCACCATTCCACATCTTCATTTTTGCTCCTGAGCATCTCTCCAGATTAGCTCCATGAACCAATCTCCTTCTGGGGCTGCTTGTCTGATGTCAGTCTTTTGCACACTGTGAATCTGCCCAGTTAGGCCCAGTTTTCATGTGCAACATGGGTCTTTGTCAGGTTGTCCATTGCCTTTCCTTCAGTCTTCCATTTAATAGCCAATTGTGAGAAGGGGGGTGGGTGGGTGGGTGTTCCTTATCCCCTTCTCCAGTATCAGGCTTTTTTTGCCATTCATTTGTTCCCCATAATCCTTCCTATTTTTCTACACACTTTCAATTACTGTCTCTTGATCTTGCTCATTCAGTCACCAAGACATGGAAACTTTTGATAGAGCCTTGCAAGGGAAAGAGCAGGACTTTTTACAGTGGAGAAAACAATTGTTTCTTCCCTTTACTTGAAGGGGTAGAATTTCCCACTACACATGGGTTCCAATGCTATTCAGATTCACTGGGTTGTTTGTGATCTGTACATACCTGGGCAAGCTGTAAGCAAGGGCGTGGAATCCTGGCATACTGTGGGGTTTGTGCAGAACAGCTGCCTGACATGAACTCAGCCAAACACGTGCGTGTGTCCTACAGGAGAAATCATCCATGTCAGAGGCAGGGGCTACATGGTCAGTGAAGCATCACATAGTGTAAGAGTTCCTATGAAATGAAAAAGTTCAGCCATTTGTAGTGTTGCTCCTCCTGTACTGCTACCCAAAGCCTCCCCTCTGCAGGGAGCAGTACGGGCCATCTATATCCACTTGGTCCTACAACCCTGATTACTCTATTCCTGCCTATCCTGCAGCCCTGCTGCTTGTGGACTTACGCAATTGG
The DNA here is from genome assembly GCA_013396755.1 of Sclerurus mexicanus. Taxonomy (NCBI): domain Eukaryota; kingdom Metazoa; phylum Chordata; class Aves; order Passeriformes; family Furnariidae; genus Sclerurus; species Sclerurus mexicanus. Next base: position 1,002,940 of record VWZF01000636.1, on the reverse strand, counting down.
TTGTCTACTCATCACCCAAAAGTGTCAGTGTTCTACTCTGCCTCTTTCTTTCCATGTTTAGGTTGGGGTAATGTTATACATTGTGGCAATTTTAAGGGAAGAAGTCGGAAAACTAGTGATTCCAGTAAAAACTGTATGGCATTACATCAATTTTGGGAGTCTGAAATCCGGTTGCAAGTAGGACCCAACACTGAAGATCTTCTCTATTTTTGCATGCATTCTTTCCAGTTGTTGCTAAATTAATTAGGTCTTAAACCCATCTTCTTATGAGGTTGATATTTCAGTTGCTGTTTAGTAGTCTTTAATGGTTCCAAAAGAAAATTCATTAAATCTTGGTCAAAGGGTGAAGAACCATTGTTTTGTTCTTGTTGACTGTGAAAACTGAAATCTGGGATCTTAGGCAGGTTTCATTTACTTTTAGAAATGAAGAACATAGTTTAATTGATCAGAAATGATCATGATGACATAAGAACTGTTTACCTTCTAAATCTATGTCAATAAGTTAGAAAGATGGCACTGAGCACCTTGAATAAGTTCTCTAAAAATGTTTTGAAAGTGCGTGACTGACTTTACTGATTCTAGATGCAAACTTAGCTAAAATTCTACTCTATGTGAATGTGGCCCTTCAAGCAGTATCCTGTCTCCCTTTTAGAGAAGCTCACACAAGTTGTGCTTACACGTCAGGCACAAATTCTAAGTTCAAGATAGCAGAGAGTTGAACAAGCTGCTTGATACCCAGGGCCACAGGGCTGGCTTTTTGTCCAGCCAACAGAGATGTAGGGGCTGTATTTTCTTAACAAGTACTTAAAAAGTGCCTAATGTGGACACTGTGACTGTTTGTCTGCAAAGGCTCTGTGGGGAGCCAAGCCAAACTTCTCCTGTTCCCCTGGGCTTTGGCTCCAAAGCTGGAGTGTTAGGGGCTATTTTGGGAAGTCCACAAATAGCCCTGAGCAAGTGTTTATTATGTTAACAGGTAGCAAATGGCTGGAATTAACAACGGTACTGTGAGCTGCAGTTTTTATAAGCTTTCAAAAGTCCCCTATTAGCCTAGTACTGTCGGAATTTTAAAAAGTATATTAGAAACTATGCAAATATAACCATACTTTCAATCAGAATTTTTGAGAGAGTAGGCAAAGAAGGAAGAAGGAAGACAAGGATGAGGTGCTTGAGTTAGTGTAGCCTGAGAGATAAATAACAGGACAGATGTGCCAGGTATTGCCTGCTTGACAACCAGAATGTTGTTTGCCAGGTATCAAGAATGATGAATATACAACAATCAAACTAATCATTTTTATTTATCAGCAAGAAAGCTTACTGTGCTGTTCCATGTCAATAGGCTACTGTGTAACATAAAGTGAATTTTGTTTTCGTACATGAGTGTTGACATCTCCCACACTCCTCTTCCGAAGCAGCAGCAACAACAGGAGACTGATGAAGGCTGAAGGGAGCATGGGGGCTGCAAGTGACTGGGAGACCTAAGCAGGTCTTCACATCATAGAGCTTGTTTCTGCAGTGACAGACAGGTGGGGGACACACACATTCAAGGTCACCCCTAAAGGCAGTTCTCTTCTCTCCTATTCAAGGACCTCCACAACACAGAAACTCTTGAGCCAAAAGCAAGCTAGGAACCATCCTTGTAGTGTAGGTGACTGAAATTTCCTGCCTGGGAAAGTTCCCTGTTATACAGGTGCAACCTGCACGTCACCGTTGGCAGGACTGTGAACGTCCTTAGGACAAAGGAACCTCAGAAAGCACCTCCCTCTTACATGAAACATCTATATGAACCAGACTTAGAACCTCCTTAAAACTGGAGTTATTTAGGTTTGAGGTTTTGCTTTGGGCTCCTCTCAATATTGACTTTTTCTTGCATTTGGACTGTCTAGGTCAATACTAGATTTTTAAACCCTAGAAAGCACATATTTTTAGTAACTGAAGGAGATAGTCTTGATTTATTTTTAGGAAAAAAGGTACTATAAGGATAGGTTTAAAGCTGCTTATCCAGATACTGTCCTTTGGCACTATTACAAATACATTAATGCTCAGTGTACTGACTTTTGTCAGCCTTTCTGATGAGCTGTTAGCAAATGAGCTGCTTCTTCGCAGACTAACATCCATTTGTTTAGCAAACATGACACAACTCATTCCTGCATTTCAACCCAAAATGCAGGAGGTTTCCAGGAATCTCCCTTTAAAAAACTCATTTTTAGTTTGGTTGTACTTATTATTACTTTACATTTGTAATTATTGCTACTAATAATAATTTGGAGTATTGATATAAGAGCAGTATAATTAGTAACACTACTAGCTTTATTGAAATACATTGCTATTTTAAGTATCCTATTTTCTTTTCAGGGCACCTGGAAGCCCCAGATACATTGGGACACCACAACATAGGTCATTACATAATCAAGCAGAAAATTCTGATTTCTGCTACAAAAATCTTGTGATCTTGCTTAGGATTTGTTTGGTAACATCTATAAGCTTGTAAGAAACTCTGATTATGATTTTTTTTCAACTGAAGAAACATATTTACCTTGAAAAAATGTCTTACTGCATTGTAGGCAGCATAAATGCCAGGTGGAGGGCAAAACTGCTTTGGCAAGGGTGGGAAGTGTTTCACACAACCATCGGGTGTGGTAGCATTGATGGTGCCCTTGCAGATGTGTCCAGTGTCATCCCCCTTTGCAACTGGAGCTGCAGCAGAGCAGGAGGATCACAAGCTCTTGTAGTGCTGTCACATGAAACAGTGACAACTGCAGGATGCTGCTACAATGCCTGCACTTTGCTGAGCTTCCCAGGAATCTGATTCTGGTCCTTGAAGTCATCTTCAGCTCCATCTGTTTCTAGAAGGTGCAGGTTGGAATTACACATTCCCTCTCCCTTCCTCTACCTGTTTGGATTTTCTTTGTGAACAATGATTTAATAACTCAGAAATTCAGTTTTGAGCTGACTCCAATATTCTGTAAATTTAAATTAATGGAACAGATGTGATGGAAAACTCCCCTTTGAGAGATATGCAACATGATGAGGGAGCAATGTGACACTCTTCTTTTGGTAGCTTTGGATATTGCTCCCTTTGCTTTCCTATGGGACCTGAATGTTCCTCCAGTCACCAGGTCATTGAGCATTTTGGAATGGTTTCTTTCCTATTTCTCATGATCAGACTGTTTTACTTTGCATGGAGCGATTAACTTGAACACTGAATGTTGCCTGGATCCCTCATATATGATCTGATGTAAGGTCAGTCTGGGCCCTGTCTCTTTCCATGGAGCACTGAGCTGTTTCACAGTGAGGAGCTTCTCTGAGGAAGACTGTGACTGAGGAAGACCTCCTCAAAGCTCTCCCAGGACCCTTGGGCTGCAGTGCATGTCTTGGCCTCAAAACCCACACAACACCAGGCTGCAGGTCACACCACCCATGCAGTGTTATCATTAGTTTCATTAATTCTCTGCCTCTCTGCCAGTGGATTTTAGCTCTTCAAAAATAATCCATTGAGTCTCACAAAACTGACAAACGGTAGGCAAATCAGCCTTGTTTGCCGCTCAATCTCTTCTCCATGTGTTTTGTGCCAGATAGTAGCTGCACTTAAGAGACTGTTGAGCTAATAAGAGCATTTGTTATCTCTGCTTAAGGGGAGATTAAATAGAGGTATATCTATCCCTTACTTAAGTAGAGTTTATCCTGTATTTATTGTAATAATACCAGATTCCCCTTTGAACAAAGGATTTTGAGGTGCACCTTAGGTTCTTTTTGGCAACCTGACAGTCACTGTGTGATCCCTCCTTCAGTCCCATTACACTAACCTCTATGGTTCTCTCACTGATGTCCTCTATTAACTGCCTGCATTACTGTTTGGCACATTTATCAATAAAGTGACTTGATTTCCATGAGTTTTATGGGCTAAAGTCATGCTGTTATTCCTGAAAGTATGCTTTCCTGAGATAAATTGTGGGAAACGATAGCTGAAAAATGTCAAATTTAGAAGAAAGTGGGTGGAAACCTGAATTTTGTCACTTACACTTACTGCTTCATCTGGCACTAAATGAGAGTTTTCAGCTCCCTGCTCCCTCCCTCACCTCCTTCATGGCAGCAGAGTGTGACTGTGCCTAAATATGATGCTGTGACAGGGTCACGGTGAACTTCTCTTCCTGCGGTCCAGGTGGAACACAGTGTACGGAAATGCTGTTGCACAAACATAAGCACTTTACACTTGCAAATATTACACCCACCTACAGTTACAGGGAAGGAGTTTCCATGATGCCTTCCTAGTCTTCTGACATAGTTGCAACAATTTATATGCATGCTGAAGTTGAGGCAAGGGAGTTTACGGGAGCAGTAGGTGTTTTGGGAAAAGCTGCTTCTGCTCACACACCTTGGTAACCCCTGCACATAGAGGATGCTGCAGCACAGGGCTGCCCTTTACTGAGTAGTGGGAATTTGGTCCTGTAACCCCAGTGCCTGTTCTGGTTCCTTGTTGCTTGGGAAGAGTGTTTTGCTTTAAGGCAAAGACTTTGTGTGTGGTTCGGAGAGACTGTGAAAGCCAATTTGAGAGTATTATATAAGTAGAAGTAGAGATATTCCAGGCTCTGTGGTTTGAGAGAGTGATGTGAGGAAAGGCTCAAAGCCTGCTGAAAACTGGTAAGTATAGCCATGACAAGTATATGGACACCCTGAAAAAACCACTTGGCAAGCTGCCCTTCTACAGTTTGTGGTATGGATGCCGGAGCCTGACTGGTGCCATTGGGTGGAGATTACCAGCTCCCAGGAGAGGTATGGTGGGTGTCATGTCTGCTAGGCACTCATTCTACATGCCATGAACCAAAAACTAATGTCCTCCAACTATTTAATGACAAGTCCCAACTTTGGGCCTTTTTGTCACCTCTTTCTGAGAGTGTTCAAGGGTGCACTCTGTCTGTCCTTATTCATCCCCTCCTGAATGGCATGTCTTGTTTCTTTTTACTCCTCGATAGGCTAAGTGCCTCAGTCAGTATTATAACTCGATTTCTACCATACAGCCTTGATGGAGCTGTAAGGATCATGGTAACAGCACAGACTTCATGGCAAGGTGCATGCTATGAATTAGGCTGTGTGACTTAATTGTGGCCTTTCAGTACTTGGAGGAAGCCTACAAGAAAGATGGAGAGAGACTTTTTGCAAGAGCATGTGGTGACTGGACAAAGGGGAATGGTTTCAAACTGAAAGAGAGTAGGTTTAGCTCAGATATTAGGAAGAAATTCTTTACAGTAAGGGTTGTGAGGCACTGGAACAGATTTCCCAGAGGATACCACATCCCTTAGTGTTCAAAGCCAGGTTAGATGGAGTTCTGAACTACCTGGTCTAGTGGAAGGTGTCCTTGCCCACAGCAGGTGGGTTGGAACTAGATGGTCTTTAAGATCTCTTTCAACCCAAACCATTCTATGATTCTGTGACTGATTCTATGTGCATGGAGAAGAGTTGCCTGACACGCTCCAGCAGTTGTACATCCTGCCCACTGTGAGTGAATCCTCATCTATGACATATATGTGGTTTTGCAGATTGGGCTTCATGACAAAAGTAGGTGTGTGAAAGGTAATTGAAAAGAGAGCCATGTCAGTGGGCAATGATCTAGAAATCCTGTGCTGTGAAGAAAATCTGAGTAACAGGGCGGATTTAATGGAAAGAAAAGAGTACTGGGGAATGATAACAGCCCACAGATATCTGTAAAAGTGTTGCATAATGGAAGGACTGCCTGTTTTCCATGTCCATGGTGGGGAAGATAGGTTTGGCTTTAAAGAAGAGCACCAAGGAATGTTGAGGTTAGATCAGCATCGGGGAGAGGAGATTTTCTGGGAAACTGTGAATTCCCAACTTTCAGTGTAAGTTGGACACTCAGAAGTATGCAGACAGGGGTGACCTTGGTTGAAGAAACTTAATGACTGGCTTAGTGAGGGTGTGTGAGAAAAATGGCTGATATGACATGATATGAGTGTAGGGAAGGGTCATAAAGCTGTAGGAAGTGAACAGAATCTGGACCAGAGTGGAGGACCAGAACAGGGAGAACTGGTTCACATGCTCACATGCAAGAAGTGCTTCTTAAAATATATGAGGATATTCCCTTAGATTTTCAAAATCTTTTTCTTCATGTCATTCTTGCACTCTGAACAGGTTTTAGGAACATTACTGTGGCTTCTATGAAAAAGAAGGGCATGTTACAAACCACTGTGTGTAGGTACTGAGCTGAACTTGCCCAAAATGTGGGTTGTATGGATGCAGTGTTTCAGCTTACTCGCATCTACTAAATCAGGGCTAGGAGTAAATAAGATAAAGACCTAGTATGGGTAAATTTTTGACCTTGTTTATGTAAGATTTGGCATGGTTGGCTGTAAAGTCCATTCTATTGTGAGAACAGAATTTTTCTACTGGAAAGCAGGCATGGAAAGTTTTAGAAGCAGTCATATGAGCCTTGAAGCTGAATGAAGTTTGTGAGTAAATGATGCTATGCTGTTTTATGAGTTGGGAACAGCCCCACTATTACAAACGTTGCTGGAGACAGTCTTCACAACCACGTCAGAATTTCCTCACCTGCCTCAACTGTTTTACGTTGATGTGGAGGGATGTGAGAAAGGAAAAACTCCAGCCAGACTCATCCATTTCCAAGAGGAACATGGGGAAATAAATATTTGATGAGTATTAAAAAGCTCCATTGGCCTTTTCTCTGAGAATTTTTGCCTTCCTCACACTGTGACACAGATTCAAAATTTGACAGGATGCTGGTCTTGCATTAAGGATGTACCCTTGTATCTGTGGGGAAATCTGCCGGTGCTTGCAAAACTCTCATCCCTTTGTAAACAGCTGGCTTTGTGACTTACATCCATAATGGCCGTGCTCCTTTTTGCATAGTCGTGCTGAGGGGAGCAAGCGAATGAGTAGGGATTTTCCCCCAGCCTAACTGCTGCATCCCATGCAAATGTGTCCATATCCAAACACAAACATTGGGAATAGTGATTGGACTTCTCTTGCAGTCTCAATCCTTTCGCATTGGGGGGAAAAAGGCAAGCTTCGGGAGGGTGGAGTGAGAGGCCTGGTTGAGAAAACTTCAGCTGGGTGAGCTGGATAGCCAGTGGAAAGGGATTGAAGAGGAAAGGGGCCATTTAGGAGGGATCAGTGAATGACTAAAAGAATTGTGGGGTTGTGGTGTGGCTGAGGTTGGAAAGAGCATCACAGAAAGATGCTTGGGAGCCAGAAGGGAAAGCAAATATGAGCTATGGCTCTAATTGCTTGAGGAGAAGGTGCTTTCTCCCTCTCTCTTTCTTTTATCCACAAAAAAAAAAATATATATATATACATTCCCTGAATATGTGCACAGGAAATAAACCCAGGATGAAGTTAATCTCATACAATCATATACCTTCACCTGATCTAGACACCTATGAGCCCTTAATAGGTAATGGAGAGCAATTAGCACTTATTGAGACTGACTCACATGACCTATTTTAGACTCCTTGTCTAAGGTGAGATGAATCTCATGTTAGAAAGGCTTGTGCATGCCAAGGTCAGCCCTCAGGTGACTATTTCATTTGGAATGTCTCCTCCGTAGAGGTTTACAGCTGGGTGAAATGAATCCCATCCCTCAGTCAGGACGAGTGCCAAAGACATGGCAAAATGTATCCCTGAGCGTGGGCACCATGTACCAGGTGGGAAAAAATACAGCAAACCTGACAGCCCAGCTTTGCAAAAGCTGGTGGGTGCCTGTCCCCATGACTGGCTGGAGGATGCCATTCAAGTGCAAGGAGGAACAGACTCCACTTCAGGCTTTCCCCTGAGAGCTCCTGAGCTTCAGGTATGCAGGTCCCATCTCTGCAAGGGTTCAGAGCAGGATCCAAACAGAATCATTTCACTAATTTAGTAGAATGACTCTACCAAGTCAAGAGCATTCAGAAGAATAAAATTTAGCTATCTCAACTCAATCAATTGGCTTACAAATTATTTTCCAAACTACCAACTCCAGAATTACCATGGCTGGCAATGATTTTTGATTTCCTTCTCTACCTCTGTATGCATAAGGGGGAAAAGGGAAATGGAGGCCAGTGTGCAGTCTTGCACTCCTTGTTATTCTTACATTTGTTTGATGTTTTCCATTAATTCCTGTGTTTAATGTTTCAGCGCCTTTGTTTTCCTTTCCTCACTTTTGGGAAGGCTAGTGGTAAGGACTATGTTATTATTAGGTTTGGCATTACTTGATTAACTTTCTTCCCTGCCTTAGTGTGATTGGGATTTGGTTTTTTCCTGCCTTTGCATTGTAATATTGTATTTGTTTTTACAGTCAGTACCTTGCTGTGCAGTTGCTTGAAGGAGAAGGAGTGCAGGCATGTTCCTTGGTTCTTATTTTGCAAGACTTTTTAGTTTCCTTCTGTTTTAGTAACCTGGCCTGCCTCTGTCTTCTGACCTCTTCCTCCTCCTCCTTCATTGCCATTGGATGGACATGAACTAGTCACCTCTCTAGGTCTGTGTTGGTGATAGGGTTTCAGGTTAGATTGCATTGACAGAGAATAATGTTTGCTGCAGGAAATGTTTGTATGGGAAATGCCAACGACTGATACCACCACCACCCAAATCAGTTTCTAAGTACTGGAAACAGCTTTGATGCTGGGGAGGTAAAAAATCGGGACATCTTTTTATTATTCACTTCAACTGAGATGATTTAGGAGCAATTGCAGCGAGCTAGAAGCTGCATTTTAAGGGTTAAACAAACGAATTTGCCCAGTTCAGTTCCTGGTTTTGCAGTTTTGGTTTTGTGGGGCTTGAGGGAAGGGCTCTGGCTGCATCTCCCACAGCCGCTGGGAAGCATGACCACCCCAGCTCCACCCAAAACCAACTTTTTCGGCTACACATTCATTTCACACTACAGAACAACATGTTCCCTCCACCAGCCCAGCCCTTGGGTCTTTGTTCAGCCAGACTTCCACTGATGGTGGTTTGTGTCTCTTTGCATAGAGAGTGGGTGCTAGAACCTCCCACTTGCAAACCTCTGGATTGGTGGATCGGTGCCAGCCTCCTCCATAAGTCACAGCTCTCCTCCTCCCCCACCCTGGAAAAGCAGCCTTCCTTCAGACTGCCTGAGTGCTGATGGGGGCTGAGCCTGCCCCTAGCATCCAAACAAGTTGCATCAGGGCTGGTACAAACCCTTTTGTCATTAGGAGCAGGGGAGCTGCCCAGTTTGCCTACCTCTAGGCGCTCTGAGGGCTGTGCTGGCTAGGAGGCAAGATGGAGGGGGAAGAAATTATTGTCGCTGAAGCAAAACTTCCTGGATTTGCAAATCCGTCTACCTACTTGGATGACCCTAATCATCATAACATCTGTATAATTAAATCCCATTTCTAACTTATCTTTTTCTCAACCCACCTTAGACTTCTTGCCATGCTTGATTTCCCTTCTTTGCCTATCAGTTATCATTTGTCTGTAAAAAGTATCTGGCAATCCAGTTTTTGGAAGGTGAAGTGTCTCTTATCCCCCTAAGGGAGGGAGCTCTGGGAGGCAGGACGGCAGCCAGCTCTTTCCTGGCAGTCATGGGAATGCCGATGTGGAGCTGCCAGTCGGTGGGTGGGCGTAGCACAGCTGTCTCCTTAGGCTGGGTCCAGCCTGTTTGCAAATCTGGTGAGGGGAAGAAGGTGAGGGTGACCAGTTCTCCCTCTGTGCCAGAGGCAAGTCTCATCTCTCCCTACAACTCCTTTCTGATAACAAGCTGGCATCTGTGCTTTGGTGTATCAGAGAGATATAAAGCCAAACAAACAACAATTTTCAGAAAAAGTTCTTTCTATGGTGCGCATGAGTAGCACAGATTTCTTTCCCATTTGTCCCAAGTTGTATGTGTCAGATGTGATTTCCATATGGCATCTATATCCCTCAGTACACCCACACTGGGTGTATGCATTGGTATACCAGTGTCTGTGCTGAGCCACATATAAATGGTTAGCATTCCCTAGTCAACTGGAAACTCTGTGTGTGCATGAGGTGTGTGGGGGTGAAGCCCAAGGAATATAAAAACAGGCATATGGCATTTTTTTAAACTCATTGCACAGATAAAAAAGAGAAATGATTATAAGGCAGCACTCTAAAATGGCATCAACATCCTTGAAGTAAACCCACTAGTGAGAGAAACCAAAGTGGAGGCTGCTGCATCAGCCTACAGCTCCAAATCCAGCATCTTGCCCCTGTATTCTTTGGCGCTCCATGTGTGGCAAGATTTCAGGCTATGGAGGCTCTTGGGCAGGTGGGTCTTTCTGCCCCACTGGCATGACCATGGCTAGGACGCTCCCAAATGCTTCTTCCGAAACATGTGGACATCTCTGGTTTGGTTTACTGAACTGAGGTTGTAGTGACTTGAGTACAAGGCTGGCACTTTTGCCTGAGGCAAGAAGTGTGCCGTGTACATGCTGTGGACCTGATTCAGTTGTCTAAACCCAATTATCTAGTGCCATCTGAGGAATCCTTGGTATGGCCTCTGGCTGCCTCTTCGGTAGGGTATGGTTGTCCCTGTGCCAATGCCTCAGATGCTGTTGGTAGCTGGAAATAGCTCCGTTCACCTATGCTTATACAAATGAATCAAGTTCTCAGGCTTGAAAGAGCACGTTGTGCTAGTAGAGAGGATGAAGCTTATCAGACAAATGGTTCAGTGAAGTGATGGTCCACAAGTGCTTTATACTGAAGGCTTTCAGTACAAAGAAGCTTTTGAGCAACCTGGTCAGGTGGAAGATGTCCCTGCCCGTGGCAGTGGGTTGAAATTAGATGATCTTTAAGGTCCCTTCTAACCCAAAAGCATCATATGAAAGAAGAAAACAGAAGGCCATTGAAGAGGCAGGATTGGTTCCTTACATGACAGTGTGAGTTTTTCTGTATCACCCATGAAATTCTGGTGCTGGTAGTCACAGTATAGCAAAGCAACCATCTCTGCCTGAAGATGCATCCTTTCTTCCCCTTCTTGGAAATGCCTTCATCACATGTTCTACTAAGATACCTCTTGGTGTGGTCTTGGATTAAGCAGATTGAAATGTGGGGAAATCTCCTCTCCAGCAGGGAAGGAACCAGAGAGACTATTTGCATATAATGAAGTGGAAGTAGCCTGAGAAAGGGCAGGGGAATTTCAGGCTGAGAGCATCCTTGTGGGGTTCATGGGACTCCTGATTTGCTGATGTGGTGGCATTGGCTACAGATGAGCCTGCACTGATTGCACAGCACTGGGGCATCTGCAAACCAGTGCCACAAGCAAGGTAAGGCATCCTTGCTGAATGGTCATGCAATGAATGACAGGATCTGGGAGATGCTCTTCTGAGCAGTGCAAGAGCAAACCTTGCTAGAACAGCTCAGCATGAGACACAGATGCTGCTGTGCACAGCCAGCCTGAAGATCAGCTGTATATTTTTGGGAAGTGAACCCTCGTCTGTGGGAGACTCCTGCCTTTTTGAAAGGAGGATCTTCAGCCTGGATCTTCCCCTTGAAAGGGAAACAATAGCCTTTTTCTGAGCTCTTTCTGCTCCTGCTGGCCCAGAGACCTTTATTTTATACTGCTTTAGAGAATACTTGAGCCAGGTCAGGTTTTACTGGCTCAGGGCTAGCAGGAGGGAGAACCCTTTGAACAAAGGCCTTTTATCCTAGGAAATACTAAATTCATTTTATCCCTTTGGGACAGGGGAAGCTGCTGGTGTTTGTTCCACAGATTTAAAATAGCAAAGGGAAACCTTTTCTGCTTTTGCCCTGGAGTTGTTTTTCTAGGCAGAGAGTTTAAGGTTCAGATATGGGATGTCTATGTGAGGAAATAGGCAACCCATGTAATAAAGCACTGGTCTGTGTTATGGTAAATGGAAAAAGATTAAGAGGCAAGAGGAAATAGACTCTGACACCTGTCTTTACTTTTTTTGAAATGCCTTGGGGGGGAAAAAAGACAATAAGAGACTAGTGATTTGACTGTCTTGGGGGAAATAGGGCAAGGTGCCAAAACCTGCATGTTTTCCACCATCTGAGTAGGGGAGCAAGCTCCCAGAAGCTTGCTGCCCAGGCATATTTGTTCTCATATCTGTTGGACATTGGAGGGGAAAAGAAAGAATGTGTGAGAGATGAAGGATCCACAGGTGAGTCCAGTACCTGACGTCAGTGAAACTCCTGGGGCCAAGGTGCATTGTCCCTCTCTGGCTGTGAGGGCTAGAGTCAGGCAGGGCTAGCCACACAGTAGCTACCAGTGCTACCAGTGCAGATATTTCCCTCCCCAGGCGATCCCTATGATGTTCAGACTGCCAGCATTCCTACTTCAGCTGTCCCAGTGCTGTGGCCTGACAGAAGGAAACTTAAGTGACAGTGTGGTCACCTAATCAGAAGCAGGTGGGTGTGACCACACATCACTGAAAAAGCAGGCTGAAGAAGGAAGCATGTCCACGACTTAAATGAAGTCTGTATTGCAAAGGCTGCAGTGAGACACAGGAGCTGTGGTTCATGTTCACTTGTTGGGAGCAGAGCAATGTGTGAGGCTGGAGACAACCCTGCTGTGGCTGGGGTGACAGCACATCTGTACATCTGCAGTCACATAGCATGTTGCATTTTGTTTGGAGCAATTCTGGTACAACAGGGTTTTACTTCCTGGTCAGGGACTGGGAAGGACTCCCAGTAAATCTACAACCAGAATACACAATTATTAACCAAAAGAGTTTTCATTGGTTAATGCGATCAAAAATAGTGCATTGAAACTTCAAATACACAGTACTGAAACCTTAACTAATTGTTGATACTCTGTAAAACAGCATGGCTTTGAAAGCACTGATGAGTTAATGGGCCCATATGGGCCTCTTCATTCATTAAATTTCTAATTGCTTTTTGTCTTTTTGTGGTATGTGAATTGTTTCACTGCAAACAGCTGAAACATTTGAAAATCACAAAGAAAACTCTAGGCTCAGATGCAATACCACTCAACAGTGCCATATGAAGTTACTGCAAGTCATTGAAGGTAACTTTCTATGAGTGTACTTTTAGTCTTTGACAAATAGAATATAGTTTTGTTATCTAATCTTAGCTCACAGTGAAACAGAATTCAATCAGATGACATTGCATGTCCCATTTGCCAAAGGTGCCAGTTTAACTGATAATGCAGTGGAGAGGACTTGAACTTGGGCTTGAGCTCACAGCTTTCCCTCTCCAATACTATGTGGAAAATTTAATGCTTCCTTTATTTTTATGCAAACCTGCCCAAGGGGAAACTTGAGTCTGAGTTTTGAGTTAGTAAGGATGGACGAAGCTATGTTCCCTCATGAAAGTTACAGAATAAGGCCTAAAATTCAATGTATCCTGAAATGTTTCCTTGAAGGGTCTGATCTTTGCAAAAATGCACTATTGACAACTCGGTATGGAACTCAAACCCATTAATTGCAAAAAACTCAACAAACCAACACTCAATATTGTGGTTGTTCAAAGAGTGGTGTTCCCAATGGGAATTTTTCTTACATGCTGGTAATTCTGTATTTTGCTGGAGCAGCTCCAGGAGAGACGAGCTAATGCCCTGTTTAGTCTGTTTTCATATTGAGCAAACCTTGCTGAGATGCAGAAAAATAGTGATTTAAACTGATAAGCTTGCAAAAGAGAGCTGACTCACCTACTGCCATGAAAAAAGGACTCCCACACTGTGATACACAAGAAAGGGTTGAACTTGTACAAGCTCAGTCCCTCACTCTTTTCCTGGAGGTGTTTGGGAATCACCAGAGACTTCTGCTTGGCCAGAGTAGAGCTGCTACTTTATAGCACAATACAAATCCTTTCTTGTAATGGTTGATGAAGAACGTCGGTGCTGGGGCTGTGTTTACAGGGCCAAAAGGGCCAAGACAGTCCAGCAAGCTCCATAGCTACTTGGGATGAGAGTAGGAATGTGGTAGGCGACTTTTTTAATTTTAGATTTTATCAAGAATTAGAGTGGCATTTGGGGATCAAACATGCAGAAGGGTTTAGTTCAGGATAGGTCCCATGCAAGATACTAGACCGCTGCTTTGAAATTAGACCCTGAAAATACTGCTCTTACCTTGCTCTCCAACAGGGAAAGAGAAAAACAAAAATATTGGTTTTGATCTTGCCTGAAGCACGGTCTAAAGCTCAGTAAGAGGGCACTCTCTCTACCTGCCAGTACCTCTGCTGTTTCTTTGACCTGACTGGAGCAGACTAGCTACACCCATGACAGAGGACAATGTTTGGGCTTGTGATGAAGGTTGTGCCTTGCAAATCATAGAATTATTAAGGTTGGAAAAGACTTCTAAGATCATTGAGTCCAACCATTAACCCAGCACCTCTGTGTTCACTGACAAACCACAGCACTAAGTGCCACATCCACACATCTTTTGAACACGTCCAGAGATGGCGATTCCACCACTTCCATGGGTAGCCTGTTCGAACTCCTTGCCACCCTTTCAGTGAAGAAGCTTTTCCTAATATCTAATCTAAACCTCCCCACATGACCAAAATGATCTCTGGTGGTATCTTGCTTCTGTATGTGGAGTATGACGGACATGACCAGTCACAGGAACTTTCATGTTCCTGTGCTCTGGCTTCTCCTCAGAAGGGGAGCACACATTGGTCTGGCTTTCCAAGGGTGTAGTCAGGCTGTGATCTCCTCACTAGGAGGTGGCATGGTCTTGGTCTTGGTCACAACTTGGTCTTGTCCCTTTGTCTGGAAACATTGCTAAAGTGAAGGGCCAGTGAGGTATCTTTGCCTCCAAAATACGACAGTGTCTTCTTGGCTTATGTGCTGGAAGTTCATCTGCAGTATTGCACTTGGAAAGAAATAAAAGCCAGGCTGTATGTTTGGGCATGTGATAAAAAGAATTTCAAGAGAGGGCTACCAGTTGCCAGAAAGTATGTGAAGAAGGTTTAGACATTTCATGTTAGGCCACAGTGTAGCTACTTCTAACATGCTCTTTGGAAGTTTTCCCCTGGAAATTAAAGGCACAGGTAAATCATAATCCTGGACAGTATACAGCTCTTGGGTAAACCTGGAGATTTGCTGCTAGAGATGGCGCTAGCTGTTTTCCTAATTACATGTGTATTTAAGCGCTTTTCCCTCACAACTTCATGATCCAGAAAGAAGCTAGCAGTGCTTAGTGGTAGAGGAGGCCAAAAGTCAAATATTTTTGAGAGGAAAAGTTGCAAAAATAGCAAAAGAAGAAATTTGTACTTGGAAACTATTCTGTGATTTAAATTTTTTCTTGCAAATTTTTACATTGAACTGTAAGCAGCTTGTCTTATGGAGAGAAAACATAATACAGGTTTGTGCTTAAATATAATCTTCCTCTGCTTGGCCAGAATACCACCTGTCTAATGAAGACCTGATGGGTCAGCCTGATTGACAGACTTCCTTGCATCTCCCCTGACAGCACCTGGTTATCACCAGTTTGCTGCGCTTCCACGTCTGCTGGGCAGCTGGTGGGCTGCTGCAGAGCAGACCCTGCCCAGAGCAGTGCTCTACCTACCACATGTCTCACTTGTGGGCTACAGATATGGTGAAGGGCCTTGAGGAGAAGCCATATGAGGAGTGGCTGAGGGCACTTGGCCTGTTCAGCCTGGAGAAGAGGAAACTGAGGGGAGACCTCACTGCAGTTACAACTTCCTCGTGAGGGGAAGAGGAGGGGCAGGCACTGATCTCTTCTCTGTGGTATCGAGCAGTAAGATCCAATGGAATGCTCTGAAGTTGTGGCAGGGGAGGTTTAGGTTGATATTAGGAAAAGGATCTTCACCCAGAGGGGGGTTGGGCACTGGAACAGGCTCCCCAGGGCAGTGGTCACAGCACCAAGGCTGACAGAGTTCAAGAAGGGTTTGAACAATGCTCTCAGGTACATGGTGTGACTCTTGAGGATGGTCCTGTGCAGGGCCAGGAGTGGGACTTGGACTTGAATGATCATTATGGGTCCCTGTTAACTCAGGATATTTTATGATTCAATAGGAAGAGAAAAGGGGAAATTAACTCCAAAAGAACATACCCTGAAATCAGACAAAATGGATGCAAGTCCTTTGAAGATGCATTGAATGTTTGTAAAGGAAACAGAGACCAGGGACATAATTATCTCTGGACCCACACACAGAGAAGACTAGAGTAAAGGCGTCTGCTCTAGCTCCAGACCTGCGCTGCCTCAAAGAGACCCCATCTCAGTTAATCCCCAACCAAGGTAATCCACCTGTGAAGAGTCAGGTATGGCCTGGTTCTATAAAGACCTGTTGAAAGAGAGAAAAAAGCTTCTATTTTGTAAGGTATCTGGCTGAGTCATCCGTACAATAAGCTATAAGAATATTGGTGCTATTTGTCCACAAATTCTTCTGGCTATGATGTAAGATTCAGAGTGATTTTCCTTCACTTTGATGTATGCTATTACCTCTAACAAATCCCCAATACTTACTGCATAAGAAGATTAGGTTATTTTCTAAGTATTTTGTTAGAAATGCATGACACCCTGTCATGTTATCCAAGGCAAAACTCAATATTTTATACTCTGCAGTCATCTCTGGTCTTGTTTTACTCATTAAGTCCAAAGAGTAAGGTGTTCCCAGAATTTACACCCATAACAGGATTCTCAAATAACATCTGGCTTAGATTATGTTTGTGCAAGGAAGGGGAGCAAAGTTGCTAGTATCTGAGGGGCTTGGAACATCTCTCAAGGTTGTCTTCTCTGGGGCAGATGGGAACAACTTGTTGCCAAACTCTGACTCAGCAAATTCACCTCCTAGATGGCAGACATTAATTAAGAACCAAATCCAGCCTAAAGCCACTTGGGACAATGACTAAACTTCTGCAAACAGTCAATTGACACCCAAAAGGGGGTGAACAAAGCCAGCGACATACGTCTTGAGCTTTGATGCTGTCATGGCATACCTTGCACACTGTGTTGTGGTGCAGAAGACCTCCAGCAGCCCATGACACTGGACTGTGACACTCCTTTTGGCTGTCTTGATGGGATACATCCACCAGTTACAAGATATGGTGCAGGACAGAGGACCCAGCATTTCACTGCAAGCAGACAAGGACATGCTTTGCTTTGGGGTACCTTGGCATTAGCGTGGCAAATGATGGTGGGTGCTGTTCAAGGGATTTTATGCAACTTCCTCTGCAACATACAGAAGCTGCTAGATGGAAAACATTTTGTTTCTAACCTGCCTTGAGTACGTTGCAATATACACACAGTTGAGGCTTATAATTCAGTTTTCTTCAAGATATTGGAACACCTGTTTAAAAAAATGCATTAGAAGGAGGAAATATTTGCTCCAATGTTAATACTGAATATGTGCACAGACTTTAATTATCTTGAAGATTAGGACAATAGGGAGAGGTTTAAATACCACTGTTTGGACTCGCTGATCCGTTGCCAAATGCGCTGAAGAAAACTGGAATGTGATAAAATGAGAGCTTGACCAATTGCTTGTGCTTATAGACAGAACTGCAGATTGCTGTGCTTCAAGAGATGGATGTCTGTCTTTGAGGAACTGCCTGCTTTGAAATAATACAATAAGGCATTGTTTCATGCTGATGGGCTGCAAAGTGGGTGGAGATTATGTATAAGGAGGCTACATCCATAACCATCTGGCTCATTGCGTATTCTTCCTTTCAGTCTCTTGTTGGTGTCCCTAGTCAAGCTAAGCGAAGCTAAGTAGGCACCACTGTGTAGAACACTAATATTCAGCTAAAGCCTCAAAATATTGCCGAGGGAACCCAGACACCATAGGGGACCAAACAGTCTCCTGAGAGCTTCCTAAACCACTGTTGGCTTCTGACTGTTTTCTCAAATAAACATCATTCAAGTAATTGGCTTAAAAAAAACTCACAAGCTCTCAGATAAAGGAAGTTCCTCTCCCCTGGAAGGGTTTCCTTTTGGCATTGTTATTCTGTGTAGGAAAAGCCCTCCCACAATGAACAGTAGTCAACAGAAGAATTTGATTTTGAGATGCCTGAGGACCATAATCCAGCTCTAGCTGTTATTTCTGGAATGTTTGTTCCCATTTTCTCTACCACTGGTTTCTCCAGAGAGGACTGACCCCACTCTTCCTTCATGCTCTTCACGTGATGGCTTGCGTGTTTCAACCCATTCTGTGGGTGGGAAAGGCAATATTTTGGAAATGCAGAATGTAATTAGAAGCAGCTGATGATGACAGGATTCTGGATTTGTTTTCTTAATTTCAGGCTCTGACTTTGAAGGTGGGTGTTTTTTGTGTCTGTTTCTGTCCTGAGTCATTTTTATGTCACAGCTCACTCCAGGGTATGTCTTCACCAGACAAAGCAATGTCAATGCTGAAAACAGCACACTGCTGTTCATGATGAGGACCAAGAATGGGCTGTCACAGGCATGTACCCTTTACCTCTGCAGTTAGCACAGACATCTGAGTCCCGGAAGATGTGTCATATGTATCTACCTGTTTCTTTCTTCTTCTATCATCAAAGGCTGATGAAGTTGTATGCTTTTTTTGTTCTCATAAAAATGCCCTAGAAGGTTGCAGCATAGGTGGGAAGATGAAACATTGGAGACCAAAATGTGGATCTTGGTGTTTCTGCTCAGTCAGTAAAGAATATGTGGCCTATGTTGAAAGAACATGAGAGGTTTCCACAGACCTAGGGCTGCCAGAGAGGGACAGTGGCACAGGGCTGCACTGGAGCTGGTGGGTTGTCTTCTCCCTGTCACCTTTCAGGGAAGGACACTACAAACTGAACAAGAAAAGTGGTGCAGCTACCCAGCAATACCTACCTTGTGTATTAAGGGAGGTGAGGGAGGGTTAGGAAAGGTTCCCAAACTGTATAGTGCCAGATATCTGAACTTCATACCTGGTGGGGTTGGACAGAGCAATTCCTGACAGTGACCAGGTTCTCAGTGCCAGGTCAGGTGCAAGGAAGGTCTACAGCTAAAATCCTGAAAAGGTGTTAGCAGCAACAGCTGGTGTGTTCCATTGAGGTCCTACTCATGAAACTTCTTTCTGGATACTCTGGGTTTTCTGCTGAATGAAACTCAATTGAATCTACCATCTATTACAAACACTTACACCATTAATGTTTGCTCTAACAATAAAATCCCTTCTCCTTTTTTTAACAGAGATAATTTGCTTTTCTGGGAAACCACAGTGATCTGTATTGGAAGAAAAAGCGCAAGAGCAAATTTTGCAAGACATCCCAAAAGAACACCAATCCAAGCTTTCTGACACACCATGTGCTCAGTGACTGCAACATATTTTACTCAAAACCTATTAGAAAAATGCTCAGAGTCTGTTTAAAAATAGCATTTTCTCACTATTTTTCTCATGTGCCTTTCTAAGAGTGAAATATTTTGTCCCCTGAGACTCACTATCTCAGTCTGACAGGAGATAATAGTTTATGGACAGTAAAAACATTAGCTCAAAATATTTATCACAATTTTGTATATATATAATAAGATTATGGCTTTAAGGTCACTAGATTTGTCACCTGGACAAGTGTCTTCCATTCTTAGAGGCATTGCTGGCTTGTGAGATGTTACTTCTGATTAAAATAGACTAGTAATTAATTTAAAGAATGTCCATTGTATTTTGTGAATTTCTAGGAGGAGAATGAGCTGTAAAGAATCTGCATCTTTCACTGATGTCTGATCTCAGCTCTCAGCAAGATCTCAGAATTCATCCTAGAGCCAATTTGCAGCTTGTGCATAGCGGATTATTGGATATTGAATATTGCCTGACTTCTGTGGCAGTGCGAGATACTGAAATGGAAAAAAGAAAAACTTGGCAGGTTGTTATTTTGCTCTATATTTGTATCAAATAACAGAGATGTGAAGCTGTCAACACTGAATTTTAGTACAAATGCTGTGTAAGTGAATTATTGTAGAAAAAGCAGGTGAGGCAGTCAAAATCAAGTGGCTTACTATATGCTGCACTATTGCACTATTATGTAATATCTGCCTCCATAACCACAAAGTGTATGCTTACAAATCAATTAATCAGCACAAATATTTCTGTTTAATTTTTATATATGCATATATCAACATGTAAACAAGTGTTTCCCTATAATTAGAAATATATGTATATATGCTTACTTATAAATGTTCACAACTCATATCTGTAATACAAATTGAATTATGAACTTCATAAACAGTAATATGTTTACCTATGCCATCACTACTTCTTCAGCCCAGCTTTTACCTGCTTTTCTATGAGGCAATGCGTAACTTCTAATGAACTTACCCTTCTCTACCATTTCTGTTTTAAAATCCCTCAAAAAGTGTTTGGGAAGTTCCGTTGAAACACAGCTCCTTGCCTAAGTGAAAAGTGCAGCTCCTGGCTGAAACCAAGTTTCTGGTATGTGTTGTTGAACCGGTAACTATATTGCAGTGAGGGGTGACCAAAACTTTGCATTCCAGGCATAGTAAATCTTTCCATTGGTGGCAAAGAGGCTGAGGGAAAAACCAAGAGGGAATTGGGGGAAATAGCTTGAATCTAGAACAAATTACTGGATGACTCTGTTGCCAAAAGGTCACATTCTTTCTTTAGGAAACTGTGAGCAGCTCTGCTGAGGTCAGAAGAAGGAGCATGAGGAAGAGGAAGACATACCGAGGAAATAATCCTTCCTGTATGACCTCTGGGAGCTGCTGTTTGACCTATGTGGAGCAGAGAAGAAAGAAGGAGCAGGAAGAGAGCACACACAGCACTCTCAAGTGGAGAATTTTGTGACACGCTTTCAGCCTCACATAGAAGTGCTAGTTGGAAGGGACCTCTCAAGCTCATCCAGTCCAGCTGCCTCCTTGAAGCATGATTGTCACTGGTACTATGTTAGGTTGGTTGTGGCTTTCTTCAGTCAAGCCTCAAAGTCTGGATGAGATGGAGACCCCATGTTGTGAGCCATGCCATGGACTATTGTAGCAGCAAAGGAGAATAAATTCTGATGCTCTTGAACTCCCCGGCACTATTTAGACATGTATTGTCCAGACGCAGCCTCAGCAACTAGTTTGGTCAACAACAGTATTCTTTTGTCTTTTTTGCTTTCTTAACATAGGATTTTTTTTTTTCCCCCCATAAAAACTTCAAAGTGTTTCTCTTGGCCCTGTTAAAAGCCAAGGTCTGACAGGGTGCTTTGTGATTTGACTGTGAATCCTTATTAGTCGAGATCTCTCCTTTGTGTTTTGAGCATTAAGTCCTGACCAAAGCAGAGATGCAATTAATTTGGGCCCAGCTACCACATGAGGGTGTATGCAAATGAAAGAGAATAAATGGCTGGCCTCAAGAAAAGGGATCACAGCAGCTGATTTCTTCCAGGAAATCCTGTTGAAGGTGTGTCAGTTGGTAGAAAGGTGGGTCATTAACAACAGTAATCTGACTCAGCAGTGCCTTCTCCAAACTAATCATCTGTATTCCCTTTGCAATCAGGAGATATGTGTATCTCCAGGGGGTGGTTCATCATCCCCTAAGGGGTTTCTAATAAGAATGAATTGCCCTCTGACAGTGCCTATTTCTCTGCATCATCTGCAGAAAGTTCTTTTAAACTGCATGCTTAAACTAGCTACTTAATTTTTAGAGTGCTAGCATTAAAGTGAAACTGATCTCTCCCATTAGAGCTGGATGTATACCAAAGAAAATATTTGCAAACAAAGATTTGCAAACTTGCTTTGGCTTTCAGAACACCTTTTATCCGGTTTCCATAAGCAGTATTTCAAGTAATATTTTATGTGGGAATATTTTACAAGCAAATGAGTTATTGTGGTGCAAACGCATGTGTGATACCTGCCAAACTGCAGGTGAAAGCTTGGCAGTTGGTGAAGTGTGCAAGCCCTGGTGCTGGCTCTATGAAATTAGTTTCAGTCCTCCTCCCACAAAGAACTCTGGAATTTTTACCATTCAGGTCAGGGAGGGGGAAAACCATCTTACATTTCTGAAGGCCAGTCACTCTCTGCAACTTGCCATCATGAATTCTCAAGTCCCTACCCACAGAGAGCAGGGTGACATATGTTTGTGAAAAATATTTGCTGGGAAGTTACAGATAACATGCTATTTTCTAAAAATCAATACCCTTTTTGTGATTGTAAGTCAAGCAGAAGAAGAGGCTATCTTAGACAGCAAGCAAGTGGCTCACCTCACTCTTGTTCCTGCTAACCTTGATTCTGTCTGAATTAGTTACTGAAAAAAGATGAATATTTTCTTGACTTTTAAGCCATCTGTCCTTAATCCTCCAGCTAGTGTTTTTATTGACACTTTTTATTTTATTCCATTCAACTTTATTGCGTTTCAAAGCTAGTGAGTCTAAATCTGTATCAAAGAGATTGTTCTCTGTAAAATGTATTATTATATTTAAAACATTTATTATCTTCACCATCCAAACACAATCTGGAATTTAAAAACCCCTCTATATTTAGCATTAATTAATAACATTTTAATGATTTTTGAATGGATGTCACTGCCAAGATAACCTAGGAAAGATGACTGTTTCCAGTACTACTACTACTACCATTGCTTATGTACTTTACTGGAATTACCTCACATGAATATGTCTCAGTTTTCATTATGTTCTTATTGGATTGATAGAAATAGCTCATGCACAGAGAGCTCAGCTTGTAAATGACATTAAAATCATCAATATTAGAATCAGTTTGGAAAAGATATTTCATTTCCCCTGTGAAAAAAGGAAAAAGAATAAAACAGGAAAAAAATGTAGTCTTTGGAGTTCTGAAAATTTTTTGACTGCTGTAGAAAAACCAAAGACCAAATATCAGCATATTCTTGCTTTGAACTGTGAAAACTTCTTTCTCCTTTTCTTTTGTAACCAATATTGCTTTCTTTTTGGGAATTATGTACCTTTTCCAGCTAAAATCTCATAAGCTTCAATGAAAATCTTCATTGGTATGTTTTCTTGGACTTGTCAAGTTTTATTCCAGTAAAAAAATAAAAATGTAAAAGAAACCCTTAGAAAGAAACCCTTAGCATGGGTACTTGAAAATAAGTATTACTATTTTATAAGAGGTGTTGATCTTGCTTCCCATTTTTGTTAAGCTGTCCATACTGAAAGCTGTTTTCTAGCAAATTGAAACTCTGTTAACCTCTTCAGCCACACTTTTCTGCCATGCTTTTCTTATTGCTTTTCTTTTTCCCTTCTGGTTAACTTGCCTCTTGGCTATTTCAGATGACCAGTGTATTGCTGTTCATTCAAAAGAAATAAATTCTCAAAACCACACGAAAAAGTCTCAGGTTTACCAGTCTTCTAGTAAGCAATCTTGTAGCACATGGACCTCCTGGATCTCATCAGCTTCAGTGTCACTTTCCAGCCAACCCAGCCATGATGTACTCTCTCCCAGGACCTTCAGCTGTGAGGAGATTCATGCCCTAGTAAGTCCCAGCAGACCAGTGGTCCTTGACTTTGGAGCTGAAGCTTGCTTGGCATCCTTACCTTCTGTCCCAATCTCTGCCTGGTCCTCCTCGTCCTTTTCAGTCCTTCTTATCTCAAGGGCTTTGTCCACATGCTGTGCTTGCTCTGTGGATCCCTGTGCTCAGTGTTTGAACTGCCATAGCAGCAGTTCTCAAAGCAGAGGATGAGAAATCTACTGTCCAAACATATCCCATGAATTAAGAAAAGCCCAACACATGTCTGAGAGCTGTTGATAGAGGGCATTGTAGTCTTCCAACAACTGATCTGCACTTGAGGCAGATAAAAAGACATAAGGATCTTGTGCTTTTAGTTTTTGCCAACATTTTCCTTCTACTTAGTATGCTTTGGGGAAAAAAAAAACACAACAAAAAACCAAAATCATCGCAAAAACCCAAGCACCAAAGGCGAGGTTAGGAAGAGCAGATTCATGATGTTGAAGGTTTCAGTGGCAATCCCTGTTGAGACAGTTCCCTCCACAGCCACTCCTTCTCTCACCAAAGTTTGCCTCCACTTTTGCTATTTTCATCTCAAAAACTCAAAAGCAGGGAAAAAGAAAAGAAGGTAGTTTAACCTGGATTATGTCACTTATCCAGGGCATCACACTGTTTTACAAACAGGTTGTGTTGGCACAACCGAGAGGTCAGTGCCCTGCATGGCAAAGGCAGGAGAAGGGAGAGAAGTATTTCTCAGGCTGATTCTTCTGCCAAAACCAAATTGTTATGAAACTGCATGGTCACATTCCGTAAACTATTTCTTCCAAACCTTATAAGACATTAACAAGTAGTGGAAATCAGTGGAGAAGCCCCCTCCAGACCAGGCTGAATGCTTTTGAAGGCCTGATGGTAGCTGAAAAGTCTTGTGAGAACCACCCACGAGCCTAAGCTGTAGGTAGTCTTTCAGCACTGTACTAAGACAACATGGAATCTTATCCTTTCAGAGCAAAGTCATGGCTTAGACAAACTAGTTCAACTCCTACAAAACTGAGAAGTGTGAATTATATTCTTAAATACACACATGACCACCCAAGTAAGGTAATCCCACTGGTTGGAACTGTGCAAATGAGGCTAACATCTGACCACAAGTGCATAGGAACCGCCAGCATACCCAATTAGCAGGATAAAAGTAACTGCCCTCCTGAATCACTAATTATTTTCAGTGCACACAGTGTGATGGAAACCCTTCCAAAAATCAAATCTGTCTTACAGCAGTTTGACTTACACGCAGTGCAGAATAGAACGTTACTAAATGCGTTGCAATTAATTATGCTTTCAAATGCACCGGCTAAATTTGGCTGTGCAATTAGACAAATAATAACTGAAGGGAAAGGTTACATTTTGGAATTGCACATTAGAATAGATGAATATGTCTTTTGCCTTAGCTGCTTGTTCCTGTGTCATGGAAGGCATCTTGTTATGAAGCCCTGTCTGTTGCAGATAAAATGCTTGTGTAAACACAGTTTCCATGTCCATTTCAATGCACAAGTGCCATTTTCATGCACTCAGCATAAATAAGCTCTTCCTTTAATTTATTTGCATATCTGCCTCAAATATCAAAGAGAATGATATTTCAGCAAGACAACAACCAAATGGTAACATCAAAGAGCCTGACTGGGCAGCCTCCACTCTTTTCAGAGAATATTGACTCAAGAAGTGGATGTTGCTGATTTCAGTCCAGGTGTGCCAAAGTGACTCCTGCATCCTGAGTAAGTGGGTGAAGGTGACAGACACATTCACAAAAAGATTGCCTTTTCTTTTTTCAGTCTTCAAATTATTCTTCCATTTATTCTGCGATTCCTGAACATAGGCAATATTAAAAGTGGTCCACAGATGTTCAACAAATGACTCTGAAAACTGAACTTGAAATTATTGATTTAGCTCACATGGTTTAAAGTATTCAGAGTAGGTGGGTATCCTTTCATAAAGGAGAAGCTGCAGTGATAGGAAATTATGTCCCTCTCACTATACCTTTTGTTGATGGATTCCCACAAGAACCATTCCTTTCCTCACCTCTTTTTAATATTCAGACTGTGAACAGCTTCGTTAACTTTAATCCAAGTGCTAGCAGAAGGGGATTGACAAAAGTACATTTACTGTAACCCTGGTAACCTTGCATCTTGGAAGGGCTCAGCCACAAGTTTGCTGAAGATGGGTTTAAGACAAGAGTATTGGTGAGCAGATGGACTATATTTCATAGCCTTGGCGAAGGTTCATCTGGATGAAAGGACATACTGGAGGCTGATTACATCTGCCTGTAGCTAAAGAATACTCTTGAATTCCTGCCTACACAAGGCAGTGTCAGTGAATAACTGTTGAAACACTGGAACAGGTTACCCAGACAGGTGGAAGATGCTCCATTATTGGAAACATTTCAGGTCAGGCTCTCAGTAACCTGATCTAGTTGAAGATGTCCCTGCTCATTGCAGGAGGAACTGGACTGCATGGCCTTTAAAGGTAATTTCCAATACAAACTATTCTATGATTCTATGAAAAACACTCCCCAGGAGCTTGAGCTGGCTCAGGGCCTGCATCCAACCCCTAATAATAAACTTATTTCAGTCATTCATGCTTTCACCATGCCTCGGATGGACTATGGTGATTCAGATGGTCTGAATGGAGGCCTCTGCACAAGCCCTTTCCAGAACAGATCCTCTGCAGCAGCACAATCTTTGCAGAGTATCTCAGACCTGCTCTTCATTTTCTCCACTGTCTTTGTGTGGTTCATCAAATCAAATCAAACTCAAAATCTCCTTGTACTCAGAGTACTGAGATCACTGACTCCTACAGTGTGCCTACTGCCCACTGACTCCAAACATGAGATTTATTTTTCCTCTCTTCAGCTGCCAAAAGCCAGGCACATTGAGTAAGCCAATTCTTTGTAGTTAATGGGTAAAGAAAGAGGCATCTCCTCTCTTTAATCAGTAAAGAAACCCGTCTCTCCCTATGGGCAGCTGAAAAACTTAGACCCTAAGCTCAGATAAGATACAAAGCTTTAAGATGGATCAAGTGAGGAGAGAGGGCTGAATCACAACAGAAGTCAGTGCGAATGAAGTGCCTAAACTTGCCCTTTCTGGATGTTCTTGAAAGTTATTTGAATTGCTGAAGTTCCCAAGTGGTCAGCCTTGTGACAGATTTTACTCTGCTGGAATAATGTAATTCCTGGTCATTGAAACAAGCTTCAGTCTGTTATCTAAACATCTGGAACAAACTCCTCCAGGAATTAAAGCAAGTCATGAATCACACCTCCTTCTGTTCCAAGTGTCCAGTTCTTTGCTAGATCATTTCTTTGGCCATCGCTATCATAAATGCACAGCAGTGTGCCTATTAAAAAATTAAACAGCTTGTAAAAATGCCTGTGCAACAACAACCAAACAAGAACACAGAAACCTCCAAGCCCAACAAACAAAAAGTCACAGGTTACAAATGTGAGACACAACATATTTTACTTGCAGAGGGGATGAAAGAGAAAACATCTCAGGAAAGGTCTGCTGAGGGTTTGACAGGGAGTTATATGTCCAAGAGAAGAACCAATAAAGATGGAAGAGGTACTGAAGACAGGAGGAGGCTTGACATCTTTCCAGAAAAAGTGAATTGACCTGGAATGCGTTTGAATTTGCATAAACAGTTGCAGAGAATGTTTTTATCTACTTCCAGGACTACAAGCTATCTCAAGATCTTATACTTACAGCAGGTTTGGGTTTTTTTGTTGTTGTTGGGGTTTGTTTGCTTGTGGTTTTTCTTTGGGGAGTGTGTTGGGTTTTTGTTTCTTTGTTTGTTTGGGGTTTTTTTAATATTTCATTATTCTGAAGCTTAAAAGAGGTTCATCCTATTCCATATTTCTGTAATACACTTCTAGAATGAAAGACCTGGAAATGCATGAAAAAAATCTTCAGGGTGCAATGGTAGAATTTACCATTCTGTACTCAACTGCAAAGAAATCTAAATCTATGATGAGCAGAAAGATTTGGCTGCTTAGCTGCCACTGAGTGCTTCACTTTGAAAATGGATAAATTTGGACCATTTCCTAGATGTCGCATTGTCACTTCTGAATGACACATTGGAAGAGGAAGTCAAATGAGGAAGTGAGTTCAGGAGTGGTGAGTGTGTAGTGGGTCCCTTTTGCTTGCAGGGACCAGCCAGGAATCTGGCAGCTGGCTGGGGGTGGGTGTGTGTGGAGTGTCGTCAGCCTGTTGATTTGAGGTGCCTAACTTAGATGCCTACTTCTTTGCATTGCCTATGTAAGGAATAGAGTCTGGCAGACGTGGAGCGTGGGGAGCCCGAATTGCCCATCACTGTCTTCCTAGTTGTCATGGCAACACAGGCAGGCACCTAGAGGAGATGGTCTGAAAGTGGTCTCGACTGACTTGCAAATACATGCCACAGCTTGTGTGCAAGTGAGACAGCTGTACTGTATGTATCCTGGCTCGGAGTTCACACTCTAACACATTGATGACTGGAAGAAGCCGTGGTTTGAAGCTGCCCTTTGCGAGCCTCAAACAACAAATCTTTGTCTTTCCATCTGGTTTTAGGCAAACTTGAGCATGGAGGACACATGGTGCTGCAGCAGGCAAATTCTCCATCCGGATGCCTCTGAAGCTGCATCAGTGATGGGAGAGAAATGAAACTGCTTTATTCATGGGACACACTCCTACGTGGGGAGAAACCCCTGTGAAGACAGCACTGCATCCCACTCCTTCTTTTGTAAATTACAAGATATGCTTTAAACTCCTTATGGAATTGATCAGTCAATTTATCAGTTTATCTGCCTCTGCCCTACATTTAAATTTAAATCTTTGTGGCAATTCCATTCAAATCTCTTAAGCTCTGTTGAAAAAAATCAGTAAGCGGAAGAACTGGTAGCCTGTAAATTACTTCTCATACTATAAGGTCCATTTTGGTTATTGAACTTTTTGTGTTATTCGGAGATTCTCTTGCACCTGCAGAGGCTAAATCCACTCTTGATTAGTGGAACAATTGTGCAAGTGAAGCAATTGGGTAATCTCATAGTGATGCAAACTATGTAGTTTTCTATGAAGGCATTAGCAAAGAGTTGCAGGCATTCACAATTAATTCCAATAATGAACTGGGATTTAAAATCTAAATACTTCGTTTCTAGCTGCATTGCAAATTCATCCCCAGAATCTACTCTGTATTACTCACCACCTTTTGCTCCCCTAAACAATGGTAATGGATTTTTAAATACAAACAGGAAGAAAAGCAACAGAATTAGATTTCAAGTACTGCTAGCAATGTACTTGAGCTCAGCTAGGATCCTAACATATGGAAGTTGCTGAAATCCAAGACTTTTGTGCAATTGTATGTTCAAGAACAGCTCTGAAATTCAGAACAGAGGCTCAGGTCAAGGGAGGATTGCTGGGGTAGGTCTTGAGCTCTGGGCTGTGCTTGTAGGTGTTGAGGAGCCTGTATGGTTCTAGAGGATGCTGTAGACTTTGCCTTGCTGCTTGCTTTGGACCTGACCGTCTTGCTTTGATTTAAGCCTGTACTAGAACTACATTCATCTGAACCAAAAATTTAGTCTCTAGTTACAGAGTCTGAAATGCGTAGGGGCAGTCTTTCAGAATAGTTTTTCAGCTATTAATTTTCAGATCATCATTTCCAAAATGCTACAACACCATACATAGATCAGGTGGAGATATTACTGTAAAATGAGATGCATTTTGATGTCTCTTGGTTCAGAAAACAGGGAATAAAATTATTCAGGCTAGTACATGCAGAACTTTATAAGCCTGTGAAAGATTTTTGTTTCTTTCTTGCATATAGATACCAGGTTTGATGTTAGCAATTTGGCTCATTAATAACTGATTTACATTTCCCAGATAGAAAACTGCTATCTGCCACAAATTTATAAAAGAGTTTCATATTGTAAAATTCTCTAGCACAGTGAATCCTTTGTGATTTTAATGCAAGGAGTTTGTGATTAAAATTTTAATATAATCATTGCAGTCTTCTGGGGTGCTTAAGTACAAGAAAATGTTATTTCCTGCATCTTAGAGCTCATTGGGGTGGATGCATTTAAATGTCATCAATTGAGTTCTATCTGCTTTGAAAACCAAACAAAACAGAAAGTCCTTTAAAGCAAATAAAGAAACTGAAGGATTCATGATCTCTGCTGAAACATGAAGAATAACATACTACACAGTATTGTCTAAGTTTAGCTCTGTGAGCTGAATTGTCAGACCAGGCTCTACAGTTCACTGCAGAAGCCAACCGTGACCACTGTTGAGTCCCTGCGCCAGTGCAACAGCTATAACCAGCTGAAAACTTTTGATAAAATTTGCCTCGTAGGAAATGCATTGCTTATTCTGTTTCTTTTTCCGCCAAAAAAATACCTGTAGTGTTTCAGATGAAAATACCTCTTCCTGAAGTTCCAAGTCCCTCTTTTTCCCTCTCCTTTCTACAATGGCAGGTTTCAACAGGATAAGAGGAAGCGTAACCACAAAGACTTTTCAGGTTTTGCCTCGGTCAAAGCAGTGTGAACCACACTGCAGTCCTCTAACATTTTTGACTAGCTGTCCAAGTAATGACTATTGTAGAACCATGTTGCAGAGTTGTGGAGTCATCTTGAGGAAGGCCAAGAGCAACGCTGCTCAGGATAGAAGTAACTAATGTGGATAGGGAAGGGATTGCCTTGCCCCATTCTCTCCTCAGGTGAACTATGGCAGGGTAGTGCACAGGATAAGACTAAGCTGCCCTGATTGCTGATCAGCTAAGGATCAAATACCAAAAGTGTAATTTCCCCAGGCTTATAGACTTTCTACAGCAAAGGGGAACTTCAGAAATATTTTTAGACTTGAAAAATCAATTGGATAGAACATGAAATATTTTCATGTGTCTGCTTACACATTCAAATGTTGTTTTCATCATCAGAGTTTTTTAATAGAGTTGTTAAGTCATCTTAATGAACTAAGATGGAAAAAATAGCAATCTTCAGCTTGGAATCTGGTGGCATCTACACTGAAAAATGGTACCAGTGTTTATCTATTGATCACATTTGAAGTACCTGGATATGGTTCTAGTTAACTTCAAGTATGCTGAAAATGAACGTAGAGCGTAATTTTCCAGTTGCATTATCATGGCCATGTCACTTTTCAAAGTATCACTAAATTATTCCTTTATTTTTTTCCTTTGCCAAAGAGGTAGGAGACTATTTTGCTGTCTGGAAAAATGCCTGCCTAGAAGTAGAGGTCCAGATCTTTAACAAGGGTAAATTGGCAAAACCACACTGATTGTAATGGAGCAACACGGATTTTTGTCAGTTCAGTATCTGGCCCATCAAATTTTCAACTGTTATCACCACAGGCAGAATTCAAATTGACACAGCGTGGGCTAACATGATTGAATGCAGAACAGGCTTCCTGGTTTCCTAAATTATTTTAATAACAGAAAGAATGTAGATGGAATGCCAGGCTAAGATCTCTACCTGGATAAAGGCCCAGATTTATTTTTTTGTTTTTGTTTAAATAATCCTGTTCTAAAGTCATTACTTTTTCATTATGGAGTTTGACATGACATGGTCTTCAGGAACAAAAGTCTCAGATTCTTTTCAGAGCTGCAAAATCCCACAGTTTCAGGTAGGAAGTATTGCCTTGAATAGGTCCTGTAGGATACGAGATTTATGGAAACAGAGCAGGAACCTTCCCATCCCCAGATCCTATAACAGATCAGCTGCTAAATCCATCTCAGATATTTCTGCATCAGGTATTGCATTTCCAGGGGCTCTGGTGGGTCACTGCTTCTGTGAACCACTCAAAGCCATTTGCCATTGTGGAGCCCACTGACTCCCAGGGATAGCACTGGTCCCAAGCTCCAACACATCTGCATTGGCACTTTTCAGAGAACTCACCATGCAGCCACACCTGGCTGATGGTGTTTGAGGGAGTCAGGAAATGCAACTCTGCCCTGGAAGCCCTGATGCAGCATGAGGTGGATAGCACAAGGAAGGTGGGATCTTCTCAGAGATGAGTGTGTGCTCAGATAGTGTTGTCCAGGTAGGACAGACAGGGTGTCATCTACGCTAAGCTTCACTGACTGGCAGAGGTCACGGACCAAAGCAAACATGAGCCAAGACCCCGTACAAACAGTGTGGGCTCCAAACAGCGTGGGCTGAAATGTCTGTAGGAACAGTGATAATCTGCACATAAATAAATTTGCCCATCGTAGGAGCCAAATTAAAAACATAACAATTTGATTTCTCCCCTTAGGGAAAAGAGCCGTGTTTTTCCTCACTTGAAAGAATTCTGACATCTTACTTTCATCTGCCCTTGTGTCAGAACAAAGCTAGCTGATTACTTGATATCTCAGCTGTGACTTGGGGTGTATTTTTTATTCCTCTTAGAGATTCAGAGGGTGGTAAAAAGCCTCATTGCAATTCATTAATTAGTATGTCTCCATCTTCTTTGGACCAGAAATGCAAGGATATCCTTTTCTGTGAATGTCATTTTCTCTCTGGGCTCTTATACTTTAATTTCCTAGATGTGAAAATGGGAACAGAAGATGAATTAGGTTTTGAAATGAGAGGATATGAACATGACTCTCTTCCTCTACAGAAACTTTTCTTTCAAAGAGAAAAAATCTTTTGTAACTAAGCAAAATAGAATAAAGAGTTTTGTAAATCAATTGTACTGAATAAAATGTTTTTATCCTTCACAAACTTTATTTAGGAGAACAACTGAAGTTTAAAGAAAATTCAAAGCCTTGGTGCACTTACTGTTCCTGTGTATTTTCTCCCACATACCATCCCAGCAATCTGGCTTTACTTCTCAAGTTATTAATCTAGGTTTTGTGGTTTTGGCAGATAAATAACTATTTTATTATGCCTAACACAGCAGTGCCTTGATGTTTAATATATTGCTGATACACAAATATTAAGTTACAAGGGCAACATTTGTTATCTGGATGGAGAGGTCTTAGGTGAAATCGCCTTTCCTACCTCTACTTTCAACACACACAAGGATTAGTTTGAAAAAAATGAAAACTGTCTTCTTGATGAATGATGGGAACTCATACATTGCTAACAGTTATTTTCCTGGATAATTTTTTTTTGCAGTTAAAGATGTATTTATATTCTGCTTTGCCTGATGGCACAAGGGGTTCTGTCTCATCCAAGTTTTGTCAGTGTATTGCTTTTTCTACCTCCTGCCCAATGATGGTCATGCTATTCTGAGGTTAAAAGGACCAGTGCTAAAATTCTACCAGTGGTGTGGGAGAGCAATATGCACCTCCCTTGACACTGCTTATCTGTCTTCTGCTCCTTCCACTGGCCTCTTATATTACAAGGCAAATGTAATCACCTTGGTCAAAGGCTGGGTTTGGACTGCTAAAGGATTGTGTAGTTTCTAAGTAATTCTTCATTTTCATGATGAGTCCTTTCTGAGGATGGTAGTGTTGCCTGTTGCGACAGAGATCATCTTTGTGAAGGAGTCAGGCTATTCTCAGGGGTACCTCAAAAAATGTGGAATTCAGCCGAGAATAACCGCAAACCTCACTGCTTTCTGGCACGTACAAATGATAAGTCTTTGCTCACCCATCCTCTGGGAGCAATGTGGGTTTATGCTTTTTCTTCCCGAAGATTGGGCTGGGACCTGATCAGTGTTCATCAATTTTTCATTTTCCTTCTTTGGAGGGTGCTCATATATGGCTTGAAGACCTAAGCAGAAGACAGGAAAAGGCGCAATCACCGTTCTCTTCTGCTGCACGTTGCTTAGAGGCCTCTGTGAATGCTGGAAGCCTGGATGCCAGAAGCTGTGCTACTCGTCCCAAGTCCAGTGTTTGTCCTACTCATCGAAGGGCTTCCTGTGACATCTTCCTTGGTAGCCAGAGCAGGGAGTGTTCACAGCAATGCTGCTCAGTAAACACACATTTCATGGAAAAAAACTGAGACACTTTTTCTTTTGTTGGAAATTTTTCATGAATTATTTTTGTTTAGGAAAACATGATATCATTCTGATGGTAAGAAAACAAACTGGCAGGCCAGCTTTCTGTAAGTCCTAAAATATCACCTCTTATTTTTCATTTCGAAATATAAAAGAAGAAAGTGAAGAAATAAAATAGCCTAGACCAAGCCCTATGTCTACTTCTTAGCTTTTGATTTTCTTTTCTGCCTTTGGCCAGTGCTTGAAAAACAAGAAAGAGAAAGAGGGTGTGCAAAGGACCATGTTTTCCCTTTGTAATGTGGAAACTCAGAATTTAAAAAGGGATAGATTTTTTTTTCCTGAATTTTAAAATTACCCTTTTTTGGGGGAAAATGTTTTTTAAATCAACCCTCTATTTTTCAGTGAAGACATACAAACCAGTTTGGCTCACCACATTTCATGGCTCAGCCTTCTCAGACCACAAATTATAGATGTCATAACAAATGTCAAAAATACAGCAGAACATAAAAAATTATATATGCAGAGACATGAGTGCAGTCAGTCATATATACACATGCATTCATGTGTGTATTTATAGTCATCTGCGTGTGTATGAATATGTGTGCATAAATATATCTCCACACATATATATGTGTGTATGTGCACAGATGTAAAATAGATGTGTTTGTGCCTGCAAGCCAAAGAAGTCCCCAAGGAGTTCTGTTTCAGAAAGGTCTCCCCCATCTATTGGGAAGATACATTTTCATGCAGTGTTCACCTGTGGTTCCCCCTGTTTTTACTGGCCCTACCAAATGTTTTGACCAGAATAAAATCTACGCAACAGCACTATGAACCTGTGTTTCCACCAGCTGTTTGGCGTATTTGTCACCTGTGTGAGGAAATCTTGAAAGCTTTGCCTGTTTCACAAGAGAATGGCAATACAGCCTAGAAATCACACTTTGGTTGTGATATAAAAACTCAGTCCTTAGAAGCGACCCTTTCAGGTAAGATTGGAAACCCTTTACACTTGCCAGTACATTTCATCAGGCAACATGGAGACCAGAAGAACGAGGGAGGATATGAAAGAAGCAAGTTCCTCCCCTTGGGAAATGCCACAAAAGTTGGAGTAGCGTTTTGTGCAATGTTGCACAGCGGTCAATCAGAGACTATGAAGATGAACTGTTTATTTAGTGAGAAAATATATTTGAGTTGACCTGTCCACATATATGCTTTGGCTGTTTTAAGAGAGTTAACCAGTGCCCATACAAAGTCTTTTGCAGAAATATCTAAGTTAGCAATGCATACAAGGTGGTCCCTCACGCTGATCCAAATCCCAGCAGTTCAGCACTAATTCAGACACTTTTCTCTCTTTGCTCATGGCAGAGGGAGAGCTTGGGTGCTGACCCTGCCCTCCTCACCAGCTCATCTCTGTGCTGCACACATCTCAGCACCTCCTGCACATTCTCTGGATGCTGTCACATGCTAGAAAAAGCTCTGCATTTTAAGAAATGTCTCTATGGGTTTCATTGCAGGCAGGTATTTCCTTGTCAGATGGACAGGGGTTTTTCTTCAATCTGCAGCCCCTATGCATGAGAGGTGTCCTGAGGAACAAGTTTCTCTGCACCTCTGCCTGACAGCTGTGCTGACTGCAAGAGACACATTCCCTTCATCATCCTCATTTTCCTAATTCGTCCATGGGATAGCTGAGCAGAATATGATGTAGAAACCTTTGAACACTGAGTGACATTGTGTGTCCTCCCAGCATGACTCTAGGCTCATGGGTCTGTTGGCACGGCTCTTTCTCTATGGTTCGGCTTTGGACTGATGTGTCTATAGTGCCTTCAGTTTCAGTGCTACTTTGATGGCAGGTAGTCCTGGGATGTCTGCTCTGTCTTGTACCATCTTCAAGCCCATCCTGCTTGTTTGCAGCCACTGTTTAAACTCAGGCTAATTGTAATCCCAAAAGCACTGCTCTTAAGACAGCTGCTGCTCCTCCTTTTGTCACTGCTGGGATGTCTCACTCCTAATGCCTTCCTATGCGGGTTTTCAAGGGGTAGCTCAAGAATAAAGAGAAGACTTCATGAGACACTGGCAGTCTGCCCTCAAATATTATAGTTTCAGTCTTCCGTGCTACTCCAAACTTTGCAGCAGTTCCTCTGGTTTTCAGCCTAGGCTGTGATAGCATACCTCCTTCCTACACTGCCATCATCTCTGACTAGCACAGGTTCTGCAGATAACAACAGATCAAGAGTGTCAGTCTCTCAAACAGCAGCCTTTATGCCTGGACCCTCCCTCAGCACTCAGCAAAAGGGGTCTTGGGCTTTGCAGCATGATCTGAAGGTGAATGTGCCTGGTCTTTGATGGCTCAAGGGGAAAGGGAGGCAGGAATGATCTATCCACAAACATGTTCAATTCTAGAGGCCATGAGTCCCTTTACAGGTATATCTGGTTTGACCGAGGATGGACTAGATGACCTTTAAAGGTCCACTCCAACTCAAAACATTCTATGATTCTATGTTTCTATGAATGTACCCCTATGAATGGCCTGCATGCACAGCCTGGTTTGCAACACTGTTATGGTCTGGAGAGTTCCTGTGTCAAAAAAACCCCTTGGTTAATAGTATTTCTGCATGGTGTTTATTTTGTACTTTTTTATGCAACCCTCTGTTGTCAGACGTGGTCAGAGAATTTAGGGTCCTCACACTAAGAAGTGAGAAAGTGCAATACTTTTTTCCCCTGTTAAGTATCAAAGAGGGGGGTGAAATACTATCTGTTTTTAAAAGACATTAATTGAAATCTATGTTTGTTGCTGCTAAAAGTATGTCTTTACTGTGTGGCTAGGAAAGAACTTCTTGCTCTGGCTGAGCAGCTGCTCCAAATGATCTATAAATGTTCTCTCAGCTTCAGGTATAGAGCAGTGTCCCGTGACCTTTGGTTAGACCATGCAGAAAGCAGTAGTGAAACAGCTGTTGGCAAGCCTGGCATGCAGGTATGGCATTTTCTCTCCCAGTGAGTTGTTTTGGCTACTGAAAAGGAGTTCCTGCTGCCAGGCAAATGCTACAGTCACCAGTCTACCCTCCTATGTGTAAGATAGGTACAAACCCACTGGAATAAATCAGACTGGCTTAGGAGCATCAAGGCATGTTCATCCCAGTCTCAGGACTGAGGCAACTGTCTAGGTCAGGAAAACAGTAGTTCATAGCTTCAAGAAAAAAAATGAAAATAATATTCATCCTCATCTGACATGCAAAGTAACCCCTCCTTAGAAAGGCAGATCAGCTGAGCTTGCAGAAGAACCTCTGTGGGATGACATCCTTATGAAGCAGCTGAGAAGGGCTCTCCCTGACAGAGAGCACATGGAGCAGCTTGCATGCTGCACTGGACCAGCTTCTTGAGAGAAAGAGGAATCTGAGTATTTCTGCCTTTCTGGCTTATTTTTGTAGCTGGTGTCTACCCTGGCTTCTGCCTATCCCCCACATTTCACAGAGCAGGTACATTTGCAGTCACTTGTGACAGCTTTGGATGGACTCTCACAGGGATGTGCAGTTTCCCTTGTTTCCCAACTATGCTTCAGGAGTACCCAGAGATTCAGCCCAGGCAGGTAATATACAGATCCCATGAGAGTACTTTTCATTCCCTGCTCTTAATAAATCAAAAATGTAGAGTACAGTCATGAACCAACAAAGACAAAATGCTTGTACTTGTCTGGAATCATACATGCCAAAGTCATTTTGTTAGGTCAATAGGAAGAGTTTTCATTTGATCTAAAGGTGGCTTATTAATATTACTGTTAGTGCAATAATCAGGTTGTAGAGTCTCATAAAAGCAGCAAAAATACTTGAAGCCCTCTTCACTGAGGGCCAGTTTGGGGTGTGATGTGAGTGCTGGGTCACACTTGGGATTCACTCATTTTGTCACACATGCCGGATGTGCTGAATTTGTAAAGTAAGGGGTCTGAAGTACCATAAGTTAAGCAAAGATTTTGTAAGTTTTCCTTTGATGAATAACCCTCTAAGAAACTCCCAACTCCATTTATACCGCTTTGAGGTCAGGCAGGAAGCATTGCTTGTGGTGCTGAAAATTAGTTTTTAAGATATTTCATAAGGTCTATAATACTTATATTTTTAAAGATATAACACAGATTGCTATTTTCAGCTTTGCATTCTGAAGGGGATAAGTCTGCATGGAAATGTCATTTGTGTTGATATGTGGCTGGACCAAGAACCTTACAACACATAATTTGATCCATGTTTCAGTGACAGCTCTGATGCAACAGAAAAGTCAGAGGGCAACACACACATTGTATTCAAACAGGAAAAATCACTTTTGTGAGGATCTGGTAATAAATGGTAAATGGCTTCACACCTTTGCTCAGCAACAACAGGATGCTGTAACAAGAACTATACACAGAGAAAGGTTCTTGATTGATTAAGTATTTCTGAGTAAGAGAGACCCAAGACTCAACCTGCCTGCTGAAAGACAGAAGTCTATCAAAAAGAAAAACTGAAAAATGAAGAGCATGAATAAGAAACTCATGCTGTCTAAGACTAAGCAGTGGTGTGATAAGCCTGGCCAAAGGGATTATGAAGGAATAATGGAGAACAAAAGCTACTTAGGTTTATACCTGTTTATAAATTAAGCCAGTTACAAAGTATTGAGAGAGGGAAAGGTAAACAAAAACCTGGCTTGAGAAAAACTCAGTGCTTCCATGTCAGTGGTTGTTATCTTTGAATGTTGGGAAGATTTTTATTGTTCACAGTGTTTCCTTTGTTTCTGGGTAGCTCTAGTCAGTGACATCTGAGGTGGTACATAGTCCCTGAGGTTGCTCCTACATCCCTAATAAAAAGAAGGCCAGAGAACAAACTAAACATCAGCCCTGGACACCCACACTGCAGGAAACAAACTGCAGACAACTCTCTCTAGGACTGCTCCAAGCCAGACCCACAAGTGAACCAGTGTTGAGTAAGGCTCCCCCCAGCCCTTCCACAGTATCCATCCCAGACAGCAGCATGCCTTCCGCACCTGCAGCACCTGCCTCACCTCAGGCTATGCAATATCCTCCATCCACCAGGTCTGTGCTATAGAAACACCACTGGTGGGATTCAGGACAGCCCTTGGGTTATGCAGAATTAATAGTTTTATCTTAGGGTCAAGTGGGGCATCAGATAGGGTCCAGGAGAAACCCATGGCAAAACATTGATGGAGTGGTCACAGGCAGGTTGTTGAGTGGGCAGAAGGTGTTAGCACCCCGTATGTGAGCCAAACTGGCCCCCTTGGCCTGGCAGGAGGCAGAGATGTCCCTCATGAACTTATCAGTACAGGCAAAGCCTTTTTACTCAGTCGTAGCTTTAATCTGTCGTTTTTGTGTCTCATTTGGGCTCCCTGGCAAGGCTTCTCACCTTTAAGATGAAGTTGTCTGTCATCTGCTGCATAGGCAAGGGCAAACCTGTCTTCATTCCATGTATCAGAGAGCTAAATCAGAAAGGAAAGGATTAAAGTTGCCCAAGCAAAGGTAAATCTGGCATTTCTAAATTTTGCAAGTGAAACACTTGTTCTTCTGGTATAAGCATTATCATTACAAATGCTTTCCCATGCAAGTGCTGAGTATGAGACCAGATCATACCATACAGCTTGGCCAGGCAACACTTTGTCTTTGATAAGCAAGTGCTGTTGCTTGAGTCATTCTGAAACAGACAAAGGAAGCAAGAGAGAAATCACGAGGGAGGATGCAAATAAGGGGTATGGGTCACTGCTGAGTTCCCACAGACTGCACTGTTGGGCAGATAGTTTTAGATACCCTTTTCTAGAAATGTACCTTTGATGCCTGTTGCGGCTTACCTGGGGATTTGGGGCCCAAGTAATACCAAAGTGGGTTCTCTTTTCCATAGAAACCAAAGTCTGGGAAGGCAGAAGAGACACCAGTCTTGCCCCACTATAGAGTTAGGATGTAGCTGGGGTATGTGCTAGAATCTGGGTACTGTGGAGAGACACATATGGTTTGATAGGGGGAAGCAGGAAGAACAGCAAACTTGTTTTTTGCTGAATCTCTAGCTTTGTGATACAGCAAAACTCAATCTTCCCTAGACAAGTTCAGTGTAAGTGCTGGTCATAAACTTGGGAAAATTAGTTTTAGTCTAAAACAACACTAACAGAAATCTGTCCCTTTCACTTCCTTCCTTTTCTGCTTCGTTAAAAGGTCAAGGACAAATGTTAAAGCACTGAAGAATGTGCAGCAAGTATTTTCTCAATTTCACCCCTTCAGTGTGTTTAGACCTCTTTGTGTTAACTTGAATGACTTGCCAGAAGATGCTGCTGTTTCTGTGAGTAGTAGGAGAGCCACTTAGAACAGATTTGTGCAGAAGATTTTGGGTTCTAATTGAAAAAATAGAAATAACACAATTTAGTTTTCTGAGTTTTGGCAAAAACAAAAGCAAAATTTTAAGTATATTTTGGTTAAAGCAGGTCTGGGTTTGGACCAAGAACTCTTTGGGTTTGCCAGTTTTGGGG
The DNA here is from genome assembly GCA_013396755.1 of Sclerurus mexicanus. Taxonomy (NCBI): domain Eukaryota; kingdom Metazoa; phylum Chordata; class Aves; order Passeriformes; family Furnariidae; genus Sclerurus; species Sclerurus mexicanus. The sequence goes on along the minus strand of VWZF01000636.1, from coordinate 963,206 downwards.
TTGCAGTTCTTTTGTTCTTGAAACCTTCAGTTTTTCGTTGGGAAAGTAGATGTCTTCTGTGCAAATTTTTGTTAGGCTGAAAAATCCCCTCTCCTGGGGCAGCAATTTCTTGGATGATCCTCCTTGGAAGGGAACTGCTGGCAGGTGTTCCGACATGGGGCAGGAGGATGGGAAACTCTGAAGGAAATACTTGTGTCTAAGATACCAGGGATTCTTACCCCACCCACATGCAGCACCTTGCACTTGTTCTTGTTAGACCGCATGAAATTTCCATGGGCCCATTTCTCGAACTTGTCCAGGCCAAGAACACAGAATCCTTCTGGTTTCTAGACTACTGCTAACTTTATGCAGACCTCTTCAAAGGGAAGAGGACTAGATCAGGCATTACAGCTTTTCTGCTAACCTTTCCTGTACTCACTTTTTCCATGATCCTTTCAGCTATTCAACATATTCCATTGCAATGAGGGTGTATCTGTCTTGCACCTCTTTTTATGCCCTCTCCACGGTCTCCATTTCATCCCTGTGATTCCTCACTGGGGCTCCATTGGCCCACATGTCTAGGGTGTGGAACAACAGAGACACAAAGGTGATCTGGAAGGTCTTGACTACTGGGAGACATAAACCCAGACTGGGCACAACTAAAAAGTACTGTGAAAGTAAAAGATAGGGACAGGGCTGAAAAACATACCTACAATCGACAGGCTGGTCCCTTTGTGGATAAAGTCTGCATGGGTTTCCACTTTTATTTTTTTCCTATTTTTTTCAGTTCATAGTATGTATCTGGATCGAGATACATTACCAACATTCTGATCCCAGTTCCATTTTCCTGTGCTGCTCCAAATTCACCACTGCCTGTGTGGGTGCTCCTTTTCTCTTACAAAAATTTGTTGCCGGTGGGATTTTGGGTTGGCCTCAGTGGTCAAAGAAACCACTGTTCTCCCTGGTTCTGTTTAGATGTCTTCTGTTGCTTCTTTGGTACTTACCTCAGAGATGATTGTGGCCTATCACTCAGACAGCAGGGTCAGTATCCTCTTGTTTAAGGGCTTTTGGGAATAAAGAGGTGGCAGATTTAGAGAAAGAACTGATAACAATTTTTATCTACACTATACTTCTTTCTGCTTTTTCTCCCTTTCTTATTTTTCAGTAATTTCCAACATTCTGCTTTTTTCCTGGTGATGTCTGATCCTGCATTTACTCTAAAGCCAAGCAGCCACTTAGTGACAGACAGTTGCATCCTCTGTACCTCTTTTATCAACCAGCAAAAACAGGCAGAAATGCAAATCTGCTTGACCTGAGAGAGGACTCTTCTCACCTGGACAATCACAAGTGAGAGGGAGCATTCTCAGCCAGTACACACTGCTTCTAAGGAGGACTGAGGACCATGTGATGTTATCTTGTACTTTGTACATCATGACAGCTGAGCCATCATACATTGTGTCCCAAAGTGCAGCTTGTGCAGCCTATGAAAACATGCTGTCTTCATGTGGATTTAGGATATCAGTGCCTTCCAGGTCCTGACTATTGCCTGAGATCCTTGATATGTTTGGGAGCAATAAATCAACAGGATTTTTATGCTGTCTGTTGGATGGCAATCAGCTGATATTGCACTTTGATCATGTTGGATGTGATTATGCCCACTTGACTTTGAATATATTTACAGACATAGATTTCATCTGTGGTTGGTGGGGCATTAGCACTTCCAAATTGTTTGATTTTGAGATGAGAAGCTACATATGTCCTTTAAGTAACAAGGAGTCTAGACTTGACTCTCTGTCTTACCATGGAGATAGTCCTGTTAACTGCAGTAGAAAAATTCATGAAGTGTTGGGTAGGAAGGAGGATGAGGGCAGCAAGACCTTAGTGACTCACACAGGTGAAATTGAGCCTGAATCTATGTGCAAGGCAAACAGTGCAGACCTGTGCCATATAACTGGCTCCTACCCTCTATACCCCGGTCTGGTTTATGCATTTGCAGCACAGTGTCTCCATCATCACTTCATGCTGATGCAGCTGTTGCCTTGAATCACCATCTACCATTTAAGGTCAATTGACAGAGTCCATCTAGGGATATATTTTAAAGACACTCTGGTAGCTGTATGCAGGTGAGGATGAGTAGCTCAGCTGCCAGTCGTTACCAGCCATCTTCTGCCTCTTAGTCCTGTTCCATGATCTGAAGCATAGAAGATGCATCCACTGTGCTACATGGAGTACATGGTACAGATATCTCAGACAGTATGAAATTTGGAAGAATGCAACAGACTTTAGGGAACCTCCTTCTTGCCATTCAGGTCTTTTACTTGGCTTGGTTGGTCCTCCAGCACCCATGCCTAAAAAACCAAGTTTGATTCAACCAAAATGTCTTCCTAGACCCCCTTTTGCAGTGGAACCCTTGGGTGTAGTTAATGAGGAGAGAGAGAAATTATTTAGTGTAATTTTTTCTTTTTCAGGAAAAGACTGTTTAATTGTAAAAAAACAGAAGACAACACAGGCTGAATATCACAGGGAGAAAAAAATGCTGGCTATAAGACTTACCTAATCGTCCAAGGGAAGTGGTGGAAGCCTTACCTTTTTAGGACATTAAAATAGGCACTACAAAAAATGCCACTCAATGGAAAGTAGGTGGACTGATATAGCTTTGGGTATCTTTTACACCTATCAATTCTTCTCAGAGCTATCCTCTGCATCCTAAAGAAATATCCTTTGGCTGTGAGCACTTTGTCTCACAAGTAATTAAGTAGAAATGAGTATATCACTAAGTACATTTCAATATGTATCCTCAACTGGCTGGAACTCAATCTGGGGATTCAGGATCTGCTTGTAATTAACATTCCATAGTAAGACTCCACACCCTCTATTTGTCTCTTCCTAATTATGTGTTGGAAATGCACATTTCTCCTACCATTAGTGATTTCAGCAGAGAAGTTTTAGCTGGGCTTTAAATTGCCCTCTACCTCAATCTAAATATTCCCTGTTATTTTAGGTTTGCAGACATTACACAAGTAAAACTTTTCTCAAGGCGTCACAGGGAAATAAGCCACTGACTCAAAAAAATTCCAACTGTTGAGCAGCCTTCTGGGTTGACAATATCATGGATTTAGGCTGTGATCTGTTAGCTCTTGTGGGTTTCAATATTGGCAATTAAAGGTGTCTCTCCTAATTAGCATGAGAGCCTGTGGATGTGAGGACTAATTGTGAAGGGGCTGCTCAGCGATCTTCTTTCTGTGAAACTGCCTTTCCTTCCAGTTCATTAGAGCAACATTTTCATGGCAATACATCTGCTGGGGGTGCTTCTCATCAGGAAGGTTTGACTGGATTAGAAGATGAATTAAAAAAATGCTTCAGTTGAGGATGAATGAAGGCTTTAACTTGAGTCTGTCAGCAAGGGACTGAGCAGCTGCATCTCCAGGCATGATAACAAAGTTGTGCCCATTGTGGATTAGTCTTTAACAAATGCACCAGTGACTTGTATCACACTGCTTGCCTGTTCTCTCTGTCTGTACTTCAGCTTATCCAAAGGCTCATATTCCCTGAGCCTGCTGTGCCCAAGGTATGTGCTGAGGGCACATGTGGCTGAATCACAGATGGCACATGTCTCTAGGGATTAACAGCAATAGCATTCAGCCTGAACTTAGAAAGAAGCCAGAACAAGCAACCCTGATTCTTCAGGGGGATACATCAACTCCTGTGTGCGTCCTAGGAGACTGCCCAGGCATATGTGAGGAAGCCGAGGTGTCAGCCTCCCTTCTGGTAGATAGGAAATGGATGAGGTTCCACCACTGTTGATCTTCCAACTGGATGCTGCTACTGTGCTGCTTCCAGGGCTGTGCTGGGATTATGTATGTCTGAGGGCAACCAAAACAGTTCGTTCCCAGACTCCACACAATTTTTAGTGCCCTTGACTGTAATGGTAATTAAAAGCAAACAAATCTGGATGAGTTCTGTGGGGCTGCCAGATCCCCACAGAGATGCCTCAGCTTTTCTTCATGTTTTATATGGTAATGGAAGGCCGGGTGGTGAACTCTTTGCTCTTACTAGTAAATGGTGACATATGAGATGTTGCTCTGGGGACAGTGGATGAAAATGTGGCTCTGCTGAAGCCGGTGGCAAAACTCCTATTGACTTCAATAAAGCCAGATTATTTGGTGCAGTTATTTTCCATGCATAATTCATGCAGGGGGACATCCACCCCCTTCAGACCCTCTCGCCCTTCCTCCCTCCCCCCCCCCTTCTCTTTTTCTTTAATGATTAATAAGTTAAAAATAAGAAGACACTTTTTTATGGAATGGTTCATATTTGAGAAATCCAATCCTGACCTACTAAGCCTGCTCTGACTGTTTTAGCCTCAAGGCAAATTTGCAAACTGGCCTAGGGAAGCTGGTACTTGTTATTGTTGCTTCAAAGACAGTCTATGTGGGAGAGGGAATGAGATGTGTTGGGATTAAAATACCCTAGCTGTAAAAAGCAGTAATAATTACCGTCTACATGTGGGCAAGTCAAAAGGGGTTATTACCTTAAAAAGAAATTTAAAATCCTTTTGCAGAGAAACTGCCTGAAATCCAGCATTATTCATCTGTGCAGTGTGGATCGTTTTTAAACAGAGTTTTCTTCAAACATCACTTTTGTAAGGCCAATTCTAAATGGATCAAGACAATGTTAAGAGGTTTGGCATCAGGTAAGTGAGGGTATAATGGGAATTACAAAAGGCAGGTCTGCTCTCAGGAGCCCTGGGAATTGGGGGGCCAGTAAAGCTGACTCCTGTGAGAACACTCAGCACACACCCTCGAGTCAGGCCGTGTACTGCTCATCTGGTCTTGACCCTGGGTCTTGACAGTGTCAGTATGTTCTTTTAATAGAGTATTTTGCTGTACACTCCTCAAACTAAGACAATTAGTAGATTCATAGATTTGAAAAGGACTATCACATCACCTATTGTGCTTTCATATAGATACTGTGCATTCTCATGTACCTCCACCTACATTCCAGTAACTTGTGATACACCAGTTTGTTATTTTCCCAAAATACGTCTGTCCTTCTTGTGAGAATAATGCTGTTCAGTACATTACATAATTTCATGCTAATTATTTTCACTGAGTTTATTCTCATTGACTTTAATGAAAATCCTCTTCAGACTTGTTCATGGAAATGGGAGGAGAACCAGATCCCAGTCTGCCCTGATGTCTGTGAGGATAGCTTCTAATGGAGAGAAGCTGGCTTAGTGCACTCTGGTCTTCTGCATGGACTTTGACAGAAAGACATAAGAGAGTTCTACAATTTCTGTGGGGTTTGGGCTGCTCTGCTCTTACATAAAGTCACTAGGTCAATCCCAAACATGAAGATTGTTCTGTGTTGTTGAAAATTCTGAAAATTTTTGGAGTACGAAGATAAATGCTTCTCTATATGTTATAATTAATAAGACAGTTTCCTAACCTACAGTTGGTTGTGTGAGAAAATTCCTATACCTGAAAAATATTGGCTGGTGATGGCACATGCCATTCCTCCAGCCTCCAGTTTTGTGTTAGAAGTTGAAAGAGTCTGTGTGTGTGTCTGTGTGTGTGTAATACCAATGCTTCATTATATCTTCTACTCACAAAAAGCCATGCCACAATTCTGTCAGCTCCAAGATTAAGATATTTAATAGCGTCATTTGGGTTGTGTCTTACAGCAAGATTCAATCAGTTCTTTATTGCGTACATTGTTGGCTATCATTTGATTGGGCAATGCCTGAATGTACAATCAGTTTGGAAAAGCTGTTGCACAATGCTGTATTCCCTGTTGCTTCATGGAAACTTGGACTTCCTCTTAGCTTCACTTTCTGTGAATGATACGCTTCTGGGGAACCGTCTTTGAAGCAGAAACCAGTCATGATGAGAGCATCAGTTTAATTCGTGTTTATTTTTATTTTTCTATTCCAGGTCCACAAACTCAATCCAGTGACACATGGCTTTCATTTATATGGTTATCAAAGCCTATTTCTTCATTCACAGGGCAGAAGCAAAAACATTTTTCATCTTTAGGGCCCTTGTGTGCAAGTTTGGCAAATATCCGCCTCTTACTTTACTGTTATACATTCCTTTTTCTTACCATCTGTTAAAAAGATTTAGCTTATATAACAACTATTCTCACCATTTTTACCACCACAAAGTAAAACCCACCTATGGAAATAGAGATTTTCTTGCACTTGCTATCTATTTTACACCCACCTGTTTATGAAGTGCTTTCAGTATGCATATCCACAGCTCATAGATCCAAAAATATCCAGATGCTTTATTGATCTAATGAGAGCTGTACTTGTAGACATGAAGAATTACTGCCCATGAATTTTGCTGAATTTTCACAAGTTCTGCTGATTCATGCTGGAGTGAGGTGAGCAAAGAGGTTTCTGAGAGTGGCTGCCATTGTTGCCCTCTCCCTCCAGAACTGGGGGATGGATGGGCAGTGCTCCTGCTCTTCTGTTCTCATGAGTACTGCTGCCTTCTCAGTTGCTGACCATGGAGAGAAATAGAATTCTTGTGTACAGTTTATCCCGTCCTCACATAGATGTCCAAAGCAGCCCAGAAGACTTGCATGCTAAAAAATTATCTATTCCTCTATCAGTGATTATAAAGGGATGCCAGGTCAATGCCTCATATATAGGTTTCTTTGGTGCCGGTATGTTAAGCAGAGTGAGACAAATCCTACTGAAGCATCGCAGCTGAGTAGATGACAAGTGCCTCTTTAGTCTTTACACTAATGTTAGCAAACTTGTGGGTATCCCCTGTACTGTGAGACCACAGAGCCTCTGGAGTCCACAGTCTGACTCATAGCAACTGATGAACAACAAGGGTTGAACCACGAGGCCAGGAGCATGCAAAGAAGGTTATTTCAGTTGGTAACTGAGGCAGTCCACACTGTGCTGACTCCAAACCACCCTATCGAGATTTTGCTGAAAGCAAATTAGACAGCTGTCCTTCCAAGCTTCTGGTCTCTGGGTTTTCACACAGAACCACATTGACTGAGTTAGGTTGGAAAAGACCTCTGAGATCATTGAATCTGTTCTATGACCAAACACCACCATGGCACTAGATGTTGTGTCCTGTCTTTCCTTAAACACCTCCAGAAATGGTGACTCCCCCACCTTCCTGGACAGCCTGTTCCAATATCTGATGCCCTTTCTGTGAAGAATTTCTTTGTAATGTCTAACCTAAATCTCCCCTGGCACAGCTTAAGTCTATGTCCCCTTGTCCTTTCACTAGTTGCCTGGGAGAAGAGGCCAACCCACCCTCCATTCCTGTCTACAACCTCCTTTCAGGTAATTGCAGAGAGTGATAAGGTTACCCCTGAGCCTCCTCTTCTCCAGGCTGAACAATCCCAGGTCCCTCAGCTACTCCTCTTTGTGTGACCAGGTTTTGGTAGTGCAGAGATACAGGGGTGGCTTCTGTCAGAAGCTGTGAGAAGCTCCCTCCATGTCCTACCAGCCCTTCAGAGCCAATGCCATGGACCCATTGCTGACCAAGGCCAAGCCAGTCAGGAATGATAGTAATGCCTCTGTGATAACACATTTAAGAAGGAAAAAGGTTATTGTGCAGATGTAATTGCATCCAGAGAATAGCCGAGTGAGAACATGTGAGAAGAACAGCTCTGCAGACACCAAGGTCACTGGTGCCCCTGCAGCCCATGGAGGTTCACAGGGATGCAAAGGTTCACCTGCAGCCAATGGAGGACCCCACACCAGAGCATGTGGATGCCTGAAAGAGGGCTTTGAATCTGTGGGAAACCCATGCTGGAGCGGTGTCCTAGCAGGGACCTACAGACCTGTGGAAAGAGGAGCCCATACTGGAGCAGGTTTCCTGGTGGGACTTGTGACACTGTGAAGAACCCATGACAGAGCAGGTTGTGCTTGAAGGACTGCATCCTGTGGAAGAGTAACCCATGTTGACGCAGTTCATGAAGAACTGTTGTCCATGGGACAGACTCACATTTGAGAAGTTCATGGAGGACTGTTTCCTGTGGGAGAGACCCCATACTGGAAAAGGGGAAAGGCTCCCTGAACAGCATCAGAAACAACAACTGACCATAACCCCTATTCCCCGTCTCCCTGTGCCACTGAGGGAGGAGGCAGAGCTCAGGAAGGAAGGAGGGGTAGGGGGAAGGTGTTTTTAAGATTCATTTTACTTCTCATTATCCTGCTCTGATTTTCTTAGTAATAAATTCAATTAATATCCCCAATTCCAGTCTGTTTTGTCCATGAAGGTATTTGGTGAGTGATCTCTCCCTGTCCTAACCTCAGCCCATGAATCCTTCATTATATTTTCTTTCCCCTGTCCAGTTACTAAGGGGAGGGACAGATTTGATGAGTCCCTGTCATTCAGCCAGGGCCAACTCACTACAACCAGCTTTGTTGCCCTTCTCTGGACTCATTTCAGCACCTCAGTGTCCTTCTTAAATTGAGTGGCCCCACACTGGACACAGTGCTCAAGGTGTGGCCTCACCAGTGCTGAGTACAGGGGAAGAATCACCAGGGTTCTGCTGGCCACACTATTCTTGATACAGGCCAGGATGTCATTGGCTTTCTTGGCCACCTGGACACACTGTTGGCTCATGTTCAGCTGGCTGTCAATGAGCATCTTTTCCCATATACTGTTTTCCAGCCACTCTGCTCCCAGTCTGTAGTGCTGAATGGGGTTGTTGTAGCCAAAGTGTAGGATCTGGTCTTGTTGAACCTTAAGCCACTGGTGTCAGCCCATCAATCCAGTCTGTGCAGGTCTCTCTGTAGGGTCTTCCTACCCTCCAGTAGATCAACATTGACCCAACTTGATGTCATTAGCAAATTTGCCTCAAGGTGTGTTTTGTCTCAAGGTAGCTCTATTTTGCAGTGAGCCGTGCTCTGAATGGTCTTGAGCTTCCACCTCATTCCTCTTCAGGGACCAGATGGCCAGTCATGGCAGGTCTGTTGATCTGTGAAATAATGAAGTCACTGGTTTAGCTCCAGGTGTAAGTTGTAGGTACCAGTTCTCCCATATAGCTCTGGCCTTCTGCAGTTTTTCTTTCCTCTTATGAGTGCCATAGCATATGTAAACGGGTGAACTGGCATTTTTATTGTCATAGCATCCTTGTCATAGGTGTATCCCTTTTGTCAACTGACTGTGCTCTGCAAAGACTTTCTTCTGGTTGTCACTTAGAACATGTCTTCTCTGAGTGATTCCTTACAATACAGGAAAGATGCCAATAGGTCCTCAAGGCAATTGATGTTTGTGTCATCACTTGAAAATTGCTTAAATGGACCAAATATTAACACTTTCTTCCAGCTGGTCACTTTGAAATCAGCAGAGCCTTTAAATCAATAAGCATTTGCTGTCTCCACTGCTTTCCCCATACTGAGAAGCAGTTGTTCATTTTTCCTTCTTTCTTCCCCAGCTTGTATTTGTACCTCAGCTGTGCAGTTGCCAAGCCACTTGCACTACACCTGTATGAATTTTTTCATTAGCACAATGTGGCAGCTCTCCTGGATACTAATACTTCTCACATGGCTGAGCTGCAGTAGTTGACAAGTTGGAGAGTAGCTTCTGCTGTAGGCAGGAGGCAATTCTGCAAGCAAGACAGAAGTGAGGTATTTGGTGGTGTCCACCTCAGAGGTATTTATATGTTCTTGAACTAGAGAGAAATCTGCTGGGAATGAGTGACATATACAAGATCCTGTAATGCACTAAGGGTGTTAGACCAAATGATTTTTCTCTACTTCCTTATGTACTCTGTGGTTCAGTACCATGCTGATGACTGTATTATATGTGAACTGGACTTACTGATGGTCACTAATTGTTAACATTAGAGCAGAGATGGAAAAAATCAGCTGTTACTTTAATATTGAGTACTCCCAACCTGAATTCTTTGGCTGATGAAAGCAAAAGCAGATGCTGCAGGTCTTGCTCTGTACATTCTGCCAAGTCAGGGTATCCCTGGCATAGATTGCTGAAGGCCAGGTTATTTTAGTTAAAAATAAACTCAGAACAATCATGACAGGCTTGTAAATTAATGTGGTGTGTTCTCTAAGCACCAGTTCCCATCAGGGTTACTCTGGTGATCTGTCAGTGTCATCCATCACCAGAGTCCTATTGCTCTAATGATGCATTTCATATTAAAGTGGCTCCAGTTGCTGGGAAGAGATTCTACATGCTCAGATTGTAAAAAGTATTACAGTTGTTAGCCTGAAGTGTTCTCTTTTTACCTATGGTACCCTGGAGAATAAGCCAAATAGCTTCTACAGACAGAAATCTTATTTAATTCCTTGGCTACATTCAAAGCAAAACATTTTCTTTAACTGCAGTCTTTCAAACTCTGTCAAGAACTTCTGATGATGTTTAAATGATTAACTGTTTTATAAAGCTTGCATTCCCTTCCATATTAACCTTTATTAAAAGGCTTTTAGGCTGGACTTAAGTAATGCAATCTGCCCTTGAGGTGGAGGTAACCATGTGATTGCCTCGGCCAGCAGCACCATGGGAAACGAATTCTGACTCAGAGTCTCACTTTGGTGGCTGGTTCCCCTTCTGTCCAAGGGGAATTCCTACATATGAAGTCTTTCCCAGACATAGGTTACTTCCCTCTTTGCATGGAGTCAGCACTGCCCTTCTGCAGAATTTGTTGTGTTTTCCCCCTCTTCCACCTCTCTTGAGCTCTGTTCCTCTGCCCTGACACACGAGGCTTTTGTATCAGTGTAAGCTGTTACCACTCCTTTAGACAAAAACATCTCCTCTGTACATGCAGAAGCAGGAAGTCAGACGTCTGAATAGTCTTCCCACAAATTTCAAAAATTACTCACATTCATTGTCATCCTCTCTGGGCTGTGCTGCCTGGGGCGTCTGTGGGCTCTGACGAGAGCTGGGGGCACACCCATCAACTTAAGGAAGAGCTGAAACCTGTTTATATGAGGGCAGACACTTGACAGTAGTTACTTGCACACCCCAGATTTTGTCCTTCCTCCCATGCCCCACGAGGCCCATCGGGGTCCTGAGGTTCCTCCCAGCTCATCTTACACACCTATCTACCGCTTTGTGGGGTGAAAGTCTGAGGGAAGGCTTAGATGTGTTTAAAGGTATTGCCTTTGTAATTTCTGCCTGCATGGCTTGCATTGCATTGGCCACAGCTTGTCTGCCTTTATGGCTTAGTTGTGTAGTGTTCCCCTTTATGCTGGGAAAGACCCACTCCGCCTTGCTGCAGAGGACATGAAGCCATTATCAAAATGGTCACTCGGGGCATGAGTCTTACGGTACTGCTTGTGTTTGACCCCTGCAGGCTGACTGAATGGGAAAGCATGGATCCATATATGGAGCAGACGTGCTCTGGCTCCTCACTTCCCATGAGCTGTTAACAGCATGAGCAGTGTGTGGGGCTGATCCTCAGAGCAGGCTTGGACCAGAACCTGTGGGTTTTGTGGTACCACTGGACAGTATAGGCTTAACTGTAAATATCTGCCTGCTCCAATCAGTTTCAATCATGCCTGCACTCTTACCTCTGAATCTTCTGGGCCAGCAACCTCAATCACTCTCTTCTGAACGCACTTGTGATGCTTCAGGAAAAATATCTGGTTCAAACAGTTATTGCTGATCTTCCAGTTGCCCTTGCTGCCTCCCTACTAGTTGGGATAGGTGCAGCCTTGAAGAAATGCAAGTTGGATGTAGCCTGAGTTTGCACTGTGGTCTGTACCAGAGACCTTGATAGCATGCAGCTGATCATGATTCTTCACAGCAAAGGTATGCTCCCTGTAGGATGGTCATCTTTTGGAGAGAAGGTTAACTTCAGACCTGCCATGCATAAGGTAGCAGACATGTGCTGACTATTGTGTACTGCAATTCAACAGCATAGAATCATAGAATCACTAAATTTGGAAAAGACCTCCAAGATCATCAAGTCCAACCTTTGGCTGAACACCACCATGTCAATCATAGCACTAAGTGCCACATCCAGTTGTTTCTTGAACACTTTCAGAGATGGTGACTCTACTGCTTCCCTGGGCAACCTCTTCCAATGCTTGACAACCCTTCCTTTGATGAAATTCTTCCTGATGTCCCACCTGAACCTCTCCTGGTGGAGCTTGAGTTCATTTCTTCCTGTTCTATCACTAGTTTCCTGGGAGAAGAGGCCTTCCCCATCTTACTTTTTCAGGTAGTTGTAGAGAGCAATAGGGTCTCCCCTGAGCCTCCTTTTCTTCAGGCTAAACAACTCAAGTTCCCTCGGCCACTCCTCATGAGTTCCTCTCTAAGCAGTTTGTCTAATACGTCAGAGAATTAATGGCAAGAAATTCCTCAACTCTGTCCTTCAGGCTGCCTTCCTGGAGCAATCCTTACTTCAGCCAAATACAGTGATGGTGGAAGTGGATGGTGACTCAAGCTGTCTCTGAACATCCTATTCTCCCTCTGTTACCTTTTGCTTGAGAAACCACTATAATATATATTGTTTGGAGTGCAAGGCATCTCTGTTCTCTGTCCAGTAGAAATACCCTGCTCAGGGCCAGCACACGGACTCTGACCCATGTTGTTAGAATAATAGAATTAATGATCATTGGAAGTTTCTGAACCCACAGGATGAAAAGCACATGCAGTATTTGCTATAGAACTGTCTTGGTTTGAGAGATTCAGTTAAATACTGACTCAGTGGTTAGGATATGTAGGTTGGGATTATGGTGATAAACAGTTCAGCACTACATCAGTTAGTCAGAAGCAGCAATGAAAAAGGGCCCACACTATTTCTAGTGCTTCCCTGATGTCATTAAATTGGAAGGACCTGGGTTGCCAGAATGCATGTGGAGGTGGTCCATGCATAATCTCTGGTGGGTGGGGGGCAGATTTCTACTTTTATGCCATTGTTTTTGCCACAAGTAATGTTATAAGTGACTCCTTTATTCTTGTCTATCAGCTATGTTTTATATAATTAACACTAATCACTAGGTATGTAAAAATCTGATTCTGGTGGGAGTAAATTGTACTTACCATATTTATACTCTCCATGACTGACCTTTTCTGTGAAAAGCTTTATAAATCCACATTTCAGCATTGTGGGAAAAGGTGTGCTTGACTCTGTGCTGAATGCTTTGTGGTGCGGTCCAACACACTCCAAACTGCAGTTATTAGAGTGTAAAGATCTCCTGTTGACTTCAGGTCTTAGAAGAGAAGAGAGATAAAGTTTGCACGACACTCACAGGCACATGGGTTTGTCCTGTGCAAGGCCAGGATTTGGACTCTTTGTGGATGCCTTCCAACCCAGGGGAATCTATGTTTCTATGAAAGGAGACACATGGTTCTGGTTTGAATGTTGCCCATCACCTCAATGGTTGGTACAGAAGAAGAGCCTTTAGATGCTAGCTTAGGAAGAAAGCTGGTCTTCCTAAGACATTCTGATTGTCTGTATGTCTGCTTTCCATTTCCAGCTATTAAATAACATGAAAAGGCAACTGTCAACAGTGCAAATATTTTTCTTGTTTCCTGTGGTCTGGGGCTGTTGGCATCAGTGGGATGCTATCCCTTCACTGGAAAGGCTGTGGCTGGAAGAAGCTGGGACAGGGAAAGAGAAGAGAAATCTCCATGAGATGCTGTCTTTTTAAAAAGACATTTTGACATCAGATGTCTGTGAAAAAAACTGTAGATATGTCACCAATGCATGGCTGCCAGAGTTTGCAGGCAGTCTGGGTCATCAGCATTTGCCTCTCAATGAGGTGAATCTGTTGACTATTAGGCCCAGTCCACTCTGACTCAGAGGGCAAATGGTACCACATGGCTTACATGTGGCTGTCTATATAGCTAAACTTCTTTGCTGCCAGAAGATGGGTGGTCTCATCCATGTTCTTTATTAGGAAGGATCCCTAGTACTATGCCCAGGCACTGCCTGGGAGAATGCTAGTTGGCATGCAAGCAAACTGCACTAGGAAGCATGGAAACCATTAAGCTATTTTGAAGATTTCAAGGTCATGTTTGAGCTATGACCTGGCCTGGGTCAGCTTCCAAACACAGGTGTAGCCTCTGAGACCCAGGATGGCCTCTTTCCCAAGGCCATCTTGCAGAATATTGCAAGGAGCTGGAAGAGGAAGGTGTTGGGTCTGCTCCACTAGCTAATAATACCTCATCTGGGGAATACCCTTCTGGGAAGAAGGTGCTGTGTGATGCCTGACCTATTCCTGCCTGGTCACCAAATGGTGAAGGCTTTGCTGAATCCCATTAATGGTGAGGGGTTTGTGTGAAGGAGTAGAGGAAACGACCATATGGCTAATGCTTTAAACTAACTCCTCAGCTTCTTTGCACCTACATATTTTTACAGATTTTGGTCACAGAATATCCACAAGGTGTCTTGAAATACAGAGTCTGAAGTGAGACAGAAATTTCTGGAGCTTAGTTTTTGGCATTTTTTCTGTACTAGACACCTTCATTTCCTAGTCCTTTCTCTACATGGTAAACAACCCTCAGGTGGAAGAGACAGCTGTACCTAGGAAATACTGAGAAGTTCAGACTGGGCAAGAAAACTCCCCACTCAGTTCACACTGTCTTTGAGGTGTCCTTTTCCCCTTCACACATCCACTCCCATGTGTATTCTCCATTCACTTGATTATGAGACCCAAGCTGTCTTTTGCTCTCTCCCAAGTTAAACTGAGGGTCTCTTGGAAAAACATCTGCATTTGCTTAGCCATTGGAGATCAAAATGTGACATATCCAATCTGATGCCCTGGTGGGCATAGATGCATCCAGGACATAAAGACACTGTTAGGGCTACTGGGTGTAATCTTGACTGGTCACAATGCTAGTCCTGCCTGACCTGCGAGGGAGTTTCCTTGTAGCCCCTGCACTGTGTCCATGGCTGCATCTGACCTTGCATCTCTGCCAGGCTCCAAAAGGGCTCAAGGACTTCTGGGCTGTGCCCTGGGGCTGAGTGCACTTGTGAAAGTCCTGAGCAGGCAGATCGATGCTCCTCCAGCCTGTTTCATTTACCATAATGAAAATTGCTCTGTAGGAAGGGAAGGAAGCCTCTTGCCTATTCAGGAGTTTCACAAGCGTGGTGCACGCATGTTTCTGGTGGTGGGAAAGCCCCAGAACGTGGGTGGGGCTGAAGGGACAGCACAGGTGATTTTACAAAAGTCTTGTCTAAGTCTTGGGTAAACCTGAGTTGCATGAAAATCTAATTTCACTTGAAGGCTTATGCCTGCAGCATTCAGATATATTATGGCTACAAGAAGTAGTTCAGGTGTTTCTCCCTCAAACCACTACTCCACCTGTTATCTGGAAAACAATCTGAACAGAGGGTACTGTTTCCTGAGAAACACGCCAAAACAGCTCAGGAAATGGGGGTGGTCTGAGCTGGGTGAAGTCACATTGACGGTGGCAGTGCTATACAGGCCCTTCACCTTTCTCCTCCTCTGCCTACCCACAGCAGTGAGTCTGCCTCTGACATACAGCATACACTGACCACACTATTACCAGTGTGAAACAATAGGACAGCTGGGGAGACATAAATTTAGTTTGAACACCGAGAAGCTATGTTGCACTGGGCTGTGTAGCAATATGACACATGATGCACAATCCATTTGGACTTGCCTGTCCAAAGGAAACTGGGGTACACAGAGACACATATGGCAGCTGTTCCTGCTGATGTCATCAAAATTGGCCATCCCTAGCAAAGACCATGGTGGGCTGGATTTGGGGCCAGAAGTACTCTTACAGACTAATGTAGTAGATAAATATCGATATATAACTATCTGAGTCTGCTATTCTTAAGGAGTACATTTGATCCAGGGATGTCGCTCTCCCTCGCCTTCCTCTTTGAAGAGTCTGGCAAAAAGGATGACTCTAAGCAGGAGCTGTGCAGAGCTGCAAGTTACTATGTAATTCCTGCCAAAGCTGCCTGTCACCCTTGATTGACTATAAGGGAGACTTGTGGAGACTAGCCTTCCCAGACTAATGCTGGCCTTTGTAATTATTGCCCTAGACTCCCTCCAAGGTCATTGAAGAAAGACAGCAACTCACCCTTGAGTTGCTCCTACTTGACCTTTGGACACTTGATGTCTTTAGTTTGAGTATAGAGGGGAATGCTTAGTGAAGGCACCTAAGCAGGATCCTCTAAGTTGGTGGTGTGAATTCTCCCTCAAATCTGTTGTGGCTCTTTTGTATCTGTTTGGTTCTGCAAATCATCCCCCAGACAAAAAGCCTAGCAGAGTTTTTGTCTAAGTGGATCTTCTGATTGTTTCAGGACACTAGAGCATTGTAGGTACCACCATGAGGAAAGCAGTCAGAGAAAGCAGACTTTGCCTGGACACTTTCTTAATTTAGCTTTCAGTGCAGAAATAACTTTTGGATCAGGTCTTCTGGAAGAAAAATCAGAGATGTTCAAGATTTTCTAATTTGTCATGACAAGCATGGCTCAGTTGTTTCATCAATCAGGTTAGTTTTCGGGGACTGAGGGATGATTTTAGGCTTCAAAGTATGGAACAGATTGTGCTATGTATGTAGGGTAAACTTACTCTCACCCTTGGGGATAGTCCTGGAAGGCCTCTAAAGGATTTCCAGGAGGAAATGAGACACTGTCTCTGTCTTGATTCTCACATTCTGGGCCTGAAGGAAATGGTGGTTGGTGTTACATCTGTGTGCTTTCCCCACAGATTTGGGAAGCTGGTGCAATTTGGCAAGCTGTGGGGATAGGAGTATTCCTGTGTCCTGGAGATCAGCAGGGCCTGATGAAGGATGAGGAAGATTTCTTTGGATGATTCTTCATGCCTTGTGTGTATTATATCTGATTTCACTGTGTAGTCCTCTCCATAAGTCTTGTATTTGCTTTCTGGTACTGCCCATCCCCAACAGCCCACATGCTCAATAACATACTGCTGCAGACGGCAGCTCACAGACAAAAGAATAAATAGCATGTCTTTCCTATCTCATTACCATTCCCAAAATTTTCCCTTGTTTTAATTCCTGTGCTCTGGATTCTTTAAGAGTATCTAGAAAACCTCATCCTTTGGTGCTTGCCAAGACTTCTCACCCAGAACTCCAAGGGTTAATATCCTTGGAGCATCACCCTGGGAAGCAGTGCAAGTCTGATCATGCAGTTGACAGCATCCTTTTATTATTGTTTCTATCTCTCCTATCAGATGTCTCACTCTTAACAGAGTTGTTATTAAGATAATTAGTTAATACAGGTTATTTTATTATTGTAGTCCTATTTGGTTTGATTGTGTGCTCAACTGACACATGTCATAAAAGCAACAAAAGCATTAAGAAGTTGCATAATTGGTAAAACTGAACTGTCAGTGTTGTGGAGTTCAGAGATTTGTGGAGAGAAGAAATGTACAGATTCCATAGGGACAGGGGTCCTTCTGTGAACCTTGGATTTCTCCTTCTAGCATTTATTAGTCAGGAAAATGATTGGCATTTCCTCTTCTGTGATTTAATTTTCTCTGCTTGTGCTGCATTTTCTGATCTTTGCTTTAGCCTGCAGAGGAAAGCAGATCAGTCTTGTTTATCTTTGCCAGAGATTCCTTCGTTTTGGGAACCACATCGGAAATAACTTTGAATGAAGGCAGACAAGAGACTTTAAAAAGCATCTATCAAGTAATCAAGTGGGTCCGTGTGTCATATTTCCTGACCATCTATTGCACTCGTATCTGCCACTGGCACACGTCCCAGTACTGTCAGAGTAGTACAATCCTTTTTTTTATTTACATCCAGTGTTCCTCTGTTCAAACACTTTATCTAGCTTTGTCAGTGCAAAATCCTGACAATTTTCATCTTCTTAACCTTTTGAGTTTTCCTTGTGCACCCTTCTGACACATAAGCTGGAGAAAAATATTCCTATCTTCAGCCCTGGTCTGAGAAGCTCCTTTTCAGACCATTCCGGCAAGACTGTTCTGAGACCTGACCAGCGCTGTCTTTGTTTGTGTTGGTCTTCTCCAGGATTGCGTTGAAGCTGTGAGTGGAATATTCCCCAGGGTCCTAAATTTTGCCCAATTTGCAGCCATGTCGACCTGCAAATATTTCCTCCAGTTTGAGATTTTTGGCATCCCAAGTTTCCTGGATGTGCTTACATCATCCCTGTGCGGAGGAGGACTTGGCTGTATGGCTTAGAATGTGCTCTGTGTAATTGAACAAGTTCCCTCAAAAATACCCCAGCAATTTTACAGTTCTTGTCTGGGATTATGAGGTATGTGAAGTAGCCCTGTAGGTAGGAGAGGAAAAAGCCCTCCCAAGAAGCCCTTCCTGATCTGACTTGATACCTTTGGGGTTTGAAATGGTCGGGAAGGAAAAATCTCAAGCAAGAAACAAGTTGTTAAAGCAGAGACATGCACAGACATATAAAAAATGATACATCTTGATTTTTTAGAATGTGGCCAGAGGAAATCAATCCCTAATGCAGTAAACAAACTCCAGTGGGTTACCAGCAGACAGTGTCCAGAGTAACTCAGTTCTGAACATGGACGCTGCTGCAGTGAGGATTTGGCCTCGGAGATTTTCTTTTGCAGTTCCTGCTCTGAAAGAGGGATTTTAGAAACAAGCACTGTTGCATGCAAAGAATGATTGTAAGTCCCCTCACACACTGGTTTTTCTAGGTACGCTGCTAAGGCTCAAAGCACTGAAGAGGAAGGCCCCTGACAGCTTTCCAAGACTCTGAACTTAGGACATAATGTTTTTAGGTCATTGCTGACAAGCCAAGAGCACCAAGAAGGGCAGACAAAGGCGTATTAGCTGGAGCGCTTCTCAGTCTCCTGGGAGGGACAATGGGTGCAGTTCACAAGCAGAGGCACACAGCTGCAGCTTGCTGGTTAGGAGGCTGCATACAGAGGAGAGATCAGAATTCAGAGCAATTAAGCACGTCGCCTGATTGTTACCGACAGATTAAAAAAACCCCTCTGCCAGCTTTAGACATTTGTGGCCTCTTGTCTTTGTGAGTCAGGAGGCAGTTCCCATCGTGAGACACACACGCTCTGTAGTACAGGATGATTTTTGGCAAAGTCCAGATGATTGTGAGCCAGGCGGGGCGGGGACAGCATTCCAGTTTTATAACACAATTCCATAATAGGAGACAGCATTCTTTTCATATTAATGTTCATACAATAGGAATTTTAAACTCCAGTTCTTGGGTTATATGGGGAAAATAAAGTCTCCTTTAAATGACACAAAACTTCATTCTATAATTCAGTGAACAGGGCTGATGGTGGACCAACCATATTATAGTGCAGTGAGTATTTTGCAGGATGCTTTCATTTCAAGAAACAGCAAACTGGAAAGCACTGTTGTAGTTATGTGCTAGCTAATGTCGTGGTATCAGCCATGACCTTCTCTTTGAACAGGCTGCAGGTGTTCGATCAACCTGCTCTCACCCCAGGGGAAATCTATGTCACCACTGCACACCCCTTGTGAGCGCTGTGCAGTACATATCACTGCTTCTCTAGTGTTATTAGACCAGAAGATGTGTAGGCTTTTACAGACCCTTTGGTAGCAAGGGTTTTGTAGAGTGCAATGTGGGACTGCTTCAGGACCATCCTCACCATGTATGCCACCAGAAACACTTTCTACCTCACTTGTTCTGGTGGCCCTGTGAGGAACCTGAGGCTTTCATGTTACTCCTGCCCTGACTTATATCTTGCAGTGTCTTACTGGGAAGGTAGAAGTTTTAAAGGTAAATTTCTCCTGTTGGGGTTTTGATCAGTCTTTGAATTTTGTACCAAAAATAACCCTGTGCTTTCAAGAGCCCTTGCTGCTGTTTACCCAAGATTTGACCTCTCACTGTAGTTCAGATAGATACCTTGCTGTTGGCAGTAATCTTAAAGGGTGAGGAGGCTGAAGAGACTAGGCTTTTCTCCCTTGGAGTATGTAATAAACACTTCAAGGCCTCTAGAAATATTTTGGACCCTCTACTGATCTCATGGTGAGAAGGGAACTTCATTGAAACCTGGTTTTGGCCAGCAGATTGACACCCCTTAAACTAGCATGTGCCAGGCTACTGTGGTTTCAAGCAGTCCAGAGAGATAGATTATGTGAAGTACGTTTTCTCACTAGAGGCATCTATAACTGAGATTTCATAGAGGGCTTAGCTGAAGTAGGCTGTCCAGAGCAGATACATGGAGTGCCACTACTAGTCACTAGAAGTTAATGTTGTCCCAATCTAATTTATTAAATTCAACTCTGTTTTAGGTGAGCAAACACATGTGCTCTGAAAAGGACAAAGTCATCAGTCCTATTTAAAGGCAAACTGCAACACCCAAAAGAGCAGAAGAGGGTTTGGTCTTCTGAGAGGTTGTTCTGTGCCTTGCCTGAGCAGCCATGAGGCTGTGAATATCAGTGAGTGTTCATGTGTTTTGGGGATGAAGAGACTCTTGCATGAATGGCAAAGTAGCATTTGAAAACAGGAGAGGGAAAACCTAATTAAGCACACAGAGGAAAATTTGGTGAATGCCAAGAGTATTCTGGCATGTGTTTTCACACACAATGCCAGTCTGAATGGGAATGTTCAGTAATGACCATTTAATAATGTTGGTTTCATATTTGAATGTGGCCAAATGATAGAGAAAATGGCAGTCCTCAGGACGTATGTTCATGCAGGAAAGTGCATCAGTACAGTCTGGCAGGTGCAGTTTTTGATTTTGAGGCTAGATGTTTTAGGTAGCTGCAGTTTTGAAGTGTGGTAATAGAGAGGCTGATTTGCATGAATGTTCTCGACTCAGCCTTAGCCAGCTTGGGGAATTTCTTCTTAAAGAAGAGCTTGCAGAGTGAGAATATTTTTTCCTGACATCTTGGCTATGTTCTTCAGAGCCAGCCTGGCCGTAGTGGCACTGAGCCTCACTGAAGGTGGTGTGCTCTCCAAGCCAAGGCTGGTAGCCCTCTTCCAGGCTGAGCTGAGGATGGCCAGCTGGGGAAAGAGGTGGATCAGGGACTGACGTGAGTACAACTCAATCTTTAACAAAGAGACTTCCTGCCTCAGTAGAAGTGTTGAAACACCTTGGTGTGTTTCCCTGCCTTCAAACAAGAGCTCTGTGCATCTGATGTCACTTCCCCCGGCTGCCAAGCGGACAACAGGATGAACCTGCACTGAATCTGAACCAGACATTCCACTGTGTCACTGGTGGTTGTGCTCTATGATGGGGCAGGTGATTTTACTACCAACATTGTTTTTTCAGTTCGTGCTTCATGCACACTTTTCCCCCCTCCTCCCCAGCAGTTTGAAAGGAAGCGGCATAGGAACTTGTGTGATGTGCTTACGGGCACACACAAGCAATGTGACTCATCAATAGACCAGGCTTTGGGAGCTGGTGCCTGTTACAGCGTGAAGCCAGTCTGCTTCTTCACAGAGCTCCAAAGGGCAGCTGGCTATGTCAAAAGGGCAGAGAATAAAGAGTGTAGTGTAAAATGGAGACACAATTACGCAAAGATAAAAAAAAAAAAAACCAAACAAAAACCCAAACCCCAAAAACAACAACGACAAAAAAAAAAAACAACACACACACACACAAAAAATCCTATAACATTTTTCATCTCTTTACTGAAAGTTCCCTTGGGTGGCATTTGCTGAAACAAGTAGTTCTGCAGTTTGATGGTGTAAATAATGGCACATAGATTTTTCCATAGCGCTAGTTTATTTTTAAACATCTGAATGAGCAGTCACATAACATCTACCTTGGTATGCACCAGGTTCATCAAAGGATATGTCTTTATCACTTGGTGGCACTGAGGAAAAGGCATTTAAGTAATATCTCTATGAATCTGTCCCCTCTAAACATTCAAGTGTTTCAGTCTCATTTTACATCTTGTACTTAACATTAGCCAGTGAAGAGGGAGAGGATAATTTATTGTAATTCATTAATCAGAAACTATGATATAGTTTTTTATGTTTCAGAGCATTTTAGAGGGAACCTGGTTTAGCACTGTCTGTATTTTGAAACTGGGAAAATTTAGGCACTCTCTTTGAAAAGACCAGTGCATTTTGGATGTCTCCATTTGATTATAGTCATATAACCTCAGAAAAGATGCAAACCTTGGACACTGACATCATTGATTCTGCTTATCTAGCAGGCAATAATGCAGTAAGTCCCAGTAATTTGACTGCTTTGGATTGCATGGCTGTGCTTGTAGCTGTGGGTTGTTTTTACATCACTGGAACTTGGAAGAGATGGAGAAACAGTGTATGTCAAATGTTTGAAAACAAATACTGTCCTCTATTTTGACATCACTTTAAACATTGTGATTATTCTGAAGTGACCACAAGAGTCAGAAAGATGTAAAATTTGACATTTCACCATAGTCAGGGTTGGTTTTTTTTTGCATATATGATTGCATTATATGATTTCATTACATTTCTACAAAGAAAGCAAATTCATAAAAGTGCCCTTATTATGTTTCTATTTACCACCTATGCTGTCCACAGCTGTGTTCACATGTCATGGAATGGCAAGGTCAAGTTGTAAACACATCTTATAATGTTTCCCAAGGTTATCACTGTTTGATTATCACTCAAGGTCATAATCTGTTTGTCATTTATCATATAACAATACCGAGGAAAATAGTCTGTTTAAGCATAAATAAGAATAGCATTAATACTAATAATTTACCACACTGCAGAACCAATTGCATGTTTTTTCATACTTTCAAGTATTCACTGGAAAAAAAAAAAAAAGATAACCTGCTTGAAAGGTTCACTTGAAAGGACAAGTGTCAGGCTGCTCTATTTCTGGACACCCTAGAGAGTTTGCCAGCCCAGTGCCTTAGTGTGGTTAGTGGTACCATATCTTTGATACTTAGACTCACTAGACAAAATCCTTCAAGGTATCCAGAAATATTTTGTTGCAAGCTGTGCTGAGGTTTGGCACTACAACATAATAAAAAGAGTAAGTCAGCTGCTAGGAGAAAATCTTACTCATGAATACTTAGTTACCTGATATGACAAATGACAAGATTTGAAACAGATTAGTCATCCAGTTCCAGTCATAATTTTAGTTTCTCCTTCAGACAGTTTCAGAGTCTTTCTGGGGTTATATAAAATCATATTTTGTCCATCAGCGATATTTGGTTGAGGCTTGTAACCTTAAGATTTTTTTTCTCCTTTTTTTCCCCAGATTGTAGTTAATTTTCAGTCAGCATTCACTATGGAGGGCATACCCTTTGAATAAGCCTATCTATCTTCTGTGCAATTCACAGCTTTTACTTCAGTTTTATCTTCCTTGTCACTGGAACTGGAGAAAATTTACATTGACAAAAGCTGTAAAATTCCAATGGTAAGCAACTTAAATGTAGATGCTTTCCCTGGAGACAGTGAAATGTGTACCCTTGTAATTTATCTCATTTTATAGTCTTCTGAAACTCCCTCTTGTTCCCTTGAGATAACTTAATGTTACTCATGATGGAGCATGTCCCAGTGCATCTGCTTGTGGGGTGTGATGATATGACTCTGAATGCTGAATTCAGTGACTTGGGGCCCAAGGAGTCACTGTAACCCTCACAGTCTGGGTATTTATTCCAGGTTAATCTATGTCAGACCTGTGTTGATTAGTTGCCTTCACAATGGAGGATAAGGGGAGACATTCCTGAGCTTGTGAATTTTCTGAGGGTGTTCAGAATGGTCTGCCAAAAGAAATGGAGATCTCTTTTAAAAGAACAAAGTCCTCAAAACATTTGAAAGGACAGGAGCAGTAAAGTTTTCCTTGGGCAGGTATTTTCCTTTTAATTATCATGTGATTTGTTTAGGCAATTTATTAAGGATGTGTTGGAAGGCAAGTCAGAAGTGAAATTATTTTCCTAGTTTAAAACCAGCTTGTTTAACATTTATTCATGCAGGGCTGGGCCTCCAGATGGTATAAATTGGCATGGCTCCATTTAATTTCAGTGGATCTATGCCAATTTCCAGCAGCTGAGAATCTTGTCCAGTAAGTCACTTTTAGTCCCATGACTTCGGTTCAGTGCTAGTAAGATGCGAAGAGTCAGCCCCTGGGGGTGATGACCAAAAATCCTTAACTTTACCAAAATGAACCATCCTTTTTCAATGATCATCACAGAGCTGAGTGAGCACATGTATAATCTACTCAGAACAGACAAAAGGCCCTTTTCCCCATCCATCTTTAATTGCGGCTGATGTTATATCTAAAGGTGTGTTTCACTTTAGTGTTAGAAGTCAGCATGATTAGTTTTATTCTAATAGCAGAGCTTCGTATGGTGAGCCTGAGAGTACAGAGGTTGTGAACTGTGCTTCCACTGGCAGGTAAATTGAAAGTTACCAGTGGAGCTATTCCATTTAGTCCATGCATCTGACCCATATGATATATTTGCTTTAGGAGCTCATCCAACCATCACAGCAATCCTTACTTGATCATATCAGCTATTATTGTACTTATCTTTAAGATGGTGGTTGTGTTGTAGAGATCTATTATCAAGACAATGGCGTTCAAACCACAAATGTCAGACTCTTCTATGATAAAATTAGAAGCCAGCACAACACTTTGGCATCTGAAATGAAACTCTGGAAGAGCAGAAGAGACAAAAGATTCAACTACTTTAGAGTAATCAATAAAATCACACTTAGATTTTTGAAATAATATGTTTCCTCATTAAAACTTACTGCTGTTGAATGTGTAGTGAGTGACCCTGGCTGGCAGCTAGATATCCACCCAGCTCTTCCCTCACTGCTTCCAAGTAGGGTGGAGGGAAGAAAATAGGATGAAGAGGAGCAAGAAAACCCATCAGTCTAAAGAAAGACACATTCAGATATTGGAAAACAAAGATGGCAAATATTCAAACACTTAAGGAAAGCACTTTTCCTCTCCCCTTCCTAGTCTCTTGCCCCTGTTGTTACCACAGATTACACTCAGTGCCTTTGGCAAAGCAATGGGCAGCACAGGACCTCAGTGTCAGGGTGTAGTGTTTTCTTTCCACCATTCCTTGTTCCTTACCCTTTTCTTCTGTTCCTCCTTCCTTCTTACTCTTTTCCTGTGCTGTGGTGTGGGTCCTCCATGGGTCACAACCTGCTCACGGAGTATCTGCTGTGAGCTGGTCCCTTCTGTGGCTGCAGTCCCGTTGGGTGTCTGTTGTGGAGTTAGCTGGAGCTGGCTGGGACTGCCATAGGGCAGCCCCTGGCCTCCTGCCATAGAGATCATCTCTGCAGCACTGCCTTCCTCCTCCTTACTCTACCAGAATCTTACCAAAGGCATCCAATACAATCGAGAAGTCTTCTTCTTAGCTGAGCAGAACACCTAAGCTGGTCATTGTGTGGTAGGAATAACACTACACAATTTATATACTTTATTAAAGGCCTGTGGTTGGGTATCTCAAGAGACAGGATATGGGTCCACTTATATCCTTGGTCTGACTCAGTATGTTATGTTATTTTACTTAATGTCATGTTGCCCTGCCTTATTTCAGACTTTCACTGAAGATTAGGGGAAGTCCAAAGGTTTTATAGCACCAAGCAATGGAACACACAGCTGCCTTTGGACTTGGAGAAGGAGTTACTTGCCTAGGACTATGGAGGTGACAGTGTTCAAACTGAACATCTCCAAGATAAGTCTATATCAACACATAATTTTTATTTGTTAATGTGAATGCTGGAATGAAAAAAGAAATCTTAAAAACCTCTTGCCATCTTCATCCCCATGACCAAAAATCGTCACCATTTCCATAACATTAGTCTGCTCAGTTACTAAGCTGCTGAATGAGTAGTTTTGATTTCTCTCAGCTTATTTTCTACTTCTCTTCTAGCTTTAATAGCTATCTGCTCAATATGAGAGTTGTTCCGTTTCATTGCCTTCCTCCTGTTTTTTTTCTTGAGGTGGAACTAATGCAATGCAAATTGTGATGCCTGTCTCTGATTTTTCTATTAAGCAGCTTAGGATTCTGTACAGCCTGTGTTGTTGACTGCAGAGCTAGAAATACATTTGAATTTATGATGAAATCCTGGAGATTGCAGTGTCTCAAGTTTGGGGGATTTTTTTTTTTTCAAACAAGTAATAATATTCAATGATATTCAAGTCTTTGATGGAGGCCTTTTCTGCAAAGTATGTTATACATACATTTCAGTTCTGTTATTTCCACCTGATGCAATTCCATATTAGCTGCCATATAAAATTTCTGACATACAGCTAAGCACAGTACAAGCTCAGCAAGGCACTAAAGCTGAAACAGTGCAACGTGAACAAGACGTGTTCAATGTGTTCACCGACACTGTTGAACTGCTGTCTAGGGTTGGTGAAACCAAAAGTAGGAAATGGTTGACTGAGTTGTATCACACCAGATGCACTGGGAAGGTATTTATTCACACATGTTGGTGCCTGGAGAGCTAGAGTTACCTTAGCAATCAGAGAATTTCCTCTTTCCATAAGGATGAAATAATTTTTTGATTAAGATGTGGAACATGTGTGCACGCTCTTTTGAGTATGTAATCTGTGTAGATTGCAAATTGCTGCATTTCAAAATTATGGATATGGTGTGGATCTCAAATAACACTTTGGCTTTATTGGTTCCTCACTTTTGCTTTTATTTCAGAGTATAAAACTTGAAGGAATTTGCTAGGCTGTTGTCCTCAATGTCCTAATCAGTCATATAAAAGATATGACTACTTTTCACCCTGTCTTAAAAATAGCGAATTTATTTACTCTAGTATTTTGAAAGAGGGTATATTCTGCAGTCTTATTTTTCTGATGGTTAGAGACTTTATTCCCAAGTGACATTTTCAATGTATGCATAGCCAGCCTCTCTCCATTTATAAATCAGTTATTCTTTCCCTGCAGCAAATGTAAGAATGTAAGATGTTTTCCCTTGAGAAGTTTCCTTCACTTTTTGTAGGAAGCAGTACTACCCCTTGTCTTCTTTTGCTTTAATGCTAGGTGAGCCAAACTCTTTGCCCAACCTACAACAGTGACAGTCTTTCTGATAGTAATGGATTGGTGTAATTCTATGGTCTCATCTGGGCTGTCTCCTCCTAAATGAAATACCATCTGACCCTTTTTTTTTTTTTAGGTGTTTAAACCTCTCCTAAGGGGTTATTTTCTTTCTTGGAATATGGGCATCTTTGCCTGAATTAAACCTCAACTCTTTACTAGAATGTTTTCCTCATCCCTACATGGAGATGCCTATGCGAAAAATAATAGCATTTTATTGGCCAGAAAGGGAAACTGAAGAGGTTTGGAAATCCAGAAGAAACAAAACATATGTAGAATACAGGAATTTGCAACACAACAAAAATCATCATTCTGGTTACTATTTCCAGGAAGTAATATTTTGGCTTTGTAGCAAGGCCAGTAGGAAATCCTACAGAAGTGTTAGACCATGAACGTATTTGGTAACCATGACTGAAAGGAAACCCTCAGGGCAAACTTGGCTTGTAAATACCATATGAAACTGGAGAGAACCTCAAATAACCCTCACGATTCAGGAAATATCAGAGGATACAGATGTTGCATAAATGAATTTGCTGAGTGTCTGGAAGGAGGATGAGCCTGATTCTTGAACAAGACAATCCACTTCATTAGAAGAGCAATAATTTTGAAAAAACCTCTGAAGAAAACATATCTATTCTCATGCTGAGTTCAGAAAAAAATATATATAACCCATATCAGTATGTATCTTGATTTAAAATATCTCACTTTTATATGTCAATTTCTGGAGAAACTGACTGTAGTTCTATAAGAAAAACTGAGATGGTCAAACTCATCATCTTCAAACAGTGATCACATTATCACAGTGTGATTCTTTTCTCAGAAGAATGTTTGGAAAGGTTTTTCTTAAGGTAAATCAATGAGTAGTCTGGGAAAGCTGAACTTGTTTCATTTTGGAGTTGTGTTAGAGATATTGCATGTTTCTTTGTTGTGAGAATGAAGAGGTTGTGCAATATACAGAATTCAAAGGTGTGTAAGCAGGTAAAATATGAAAGGAAAGGTATCAGTAGACTATTTTACTATTTGGATTGCACATTTCTCCAGTCTCATTTCAACACTTAGGAGACAATCCAGATGCAACCTTTGGCTAAGAAATTCCATATACAGACTGATATGAAATGGCTTTCTATTTTGAAGCTGTTTGTTTACTCTTTCTCTTAATGTCCACCACTGGCTATTCTCAGAAGATTTTGCCAAATTGACTCTTTGTCTGGCCAAGTGCAGCTGTTCTGATACTGTGTTCTCAAAATTACATAAAGATACATGTCTGCAGACTTGTTCCCCGTGATGAATTATAACATTTCTTAAAAGGAGCATCTTGAGTATCTGTGGAAAGTCAGATGGCCCATGACTTGGGCTGCTTATGGGTCCCAAACATCAGGATTACATTTTGGAAGTGGCAGTTGCAAGATGGAAATGTGAAAGCCCTTCTACAGAGTTCAAACCCAAGACTCAAAACAGCTTTTAAGGAACAATCTGGGGAAATGCTAGCAAAGAAGCTTAGGACAGCTGGAGAAATGCATCTACTGCCCCATAATTTTATGATGTGCCTGTCTGGGATCATTTCTTTGAGTCATTGTTGATTTTACCACTTGTAAATAATGTGACCCTTACAAATTCATGGTGAGAAATTCTTGCCACTAAATTGTTGTGTCAGTAATTTGTAATTCAGATATCACATACTTATATATATTTTATTATATTGCTTATATTGCTTTTTTGATAGATTTCTGGTCCATATTGGTTGAAAAACATGCTAGCAAATTAGGTCAAAACCCTGCTGAAATATTATCAAGGCAAAACATATAACACATATTCAATTCTAGAAAAGTTCACCATGTGTTTTTAACCAGATTTGTATGAGTGGGGTTTTTTCAGCTGAACCACAGAGGTGTCAGTGATGCTGCGTACTTGACATGAAAGTTAGGCACCAGATACCTAATAACAGTGCTCTGACTCCTCAACCCAAATATCCCATTGATGTTTCCCTTTAGTTTGGAATAAAGCTGATTTTCAAAATCTGGCTCTGGTATGAAAATTATCCTATCTGATGCTTGACGTTGAAGGAATATAATCAAGCCTGCCAATTCACACTTCAGTGGAAAAAAAAAAAGAGATTATTTGGGATTGAAAACAATGGTTCATATGTTGCTCTTTCCATGACTTTTGACTTAAACAACCAGTGACACCTTGTAAGAAATGTCAGGGCAAAATTACAGCCCTAACTGAATGATTCTGTTTTACTTTCAAAGGATTTTTTTTTATTTCCTTAAAAAAAAAAATATCCAGAGAACACAGAGGAAATTGCTAGAAGCAGGTTATGATTTTAATCATGTAGGACACATATATCAGTATCAAATTGTGACCCATGCCACAAAAGAAGCATGTTATAGAATACTCTATTTACTGGAGAAGCTACAATAGCATTACAGTGCTGTTTCCTTATCAAGTGTCTGAAATGGAGGTGTGTTGCTGTATAGAGAGATTTCAAACACAAGTCTTTAAAGCTAGAGAGACACTCAGCTTCCCTTAAAACAATCCTTGGCTTCAGAGGGCATTAAGCCACCTGATTACCTCAGTTTACACCCAAGTGACCTATCCAAAGTCACAAAGCAAAGGAAAGGCAAAGCAAGTGCCTCCTAAATCATTGTTCTGTGCCCTAAGTAGCGCTCACCCTTGTGTTCGGTAACAGGACCATCTCTACTCTTAGAAGTTCAGTACCAACATCATGAAGGACTTAATAAGGAAGTTGTTTGAAGGGAACAAACAACTCTAAAATTAAAGACCATTGTTATTAAAGAAATAAGAAAAAAAGCAGAGCATAAGGGTAAACAAATTAATTTGCAAGGCCAGTAGTCTTAGTAAAAAATCATGGGCCATTATAATTCCTCTATCTGGTCTTTTTTGAACCTGTTAACTTCTACCATTATCACAGAGAAGAGAGAAACAATCACTGCTTTTGCTACTTGTCAAAATTTTTTTGCTTTTTGCCTTCTCTGTCAAAAAAGAAAGAACTATAGAAGGTAATCTGTGCCTCATAGGTATGATTGACCTGGTTTCAGTTTGCAGGCACTTGTTCGCCTTTCCGTCTTTCTTTGCTTAAGAGTTCTCTATCTAGTGTTCTCTTCCTGTGAATGTGCTTACACACCAACAAAACCACTTCTCAGTCTACTTTTTGAGAAGCTAAACAGATTGATCTTATTAAGGTTCACACTATAAGGCACTTTCTACAGCCCTTGAATAATTTTTGTAGCTCTCTTCTATTCCAGAGCTTACTTTCCTGAGGACTAACCTTTACCTCCTTACTTCAAATTTTCATCCCATCTGTATTCTCCTCTTTCTGCCAGGTTTTCTACCTGTGCTTCTAATCACAAAATCACAAAGGCATCATCTGCAGCAGTGCTTGCACATTTTTGCTTTAAGATCCTTCCCAACCTTACTGTTGCCCATGTTATGGTCCCCAATTCTGTCAGTCCATTCTGCAGTCATTGTTGCTATATGCTTAATTTGGCTCTTTTCTGTACTGATGTGTCTTAAAAAGTAGGCTAGGTGGATTCTCACAACAGTTTGGTCTGTATCATCTGCCCTTCCTGCCATCAATATAATCACTAGTAGTTCTATATTAGATCTTGGGTCATTGTCAAAATGTTGCAGAACATTTTACCTGTCATCCACCCATACAGAAGCCTTTATTCAATGATCACCGTTCTTCTCCATTCAAGACTTCTTGAGATTTTCCCTCCACTAATCCTCTGCCCATTTATCATTATTCATATTACCATAGAATAATTTAGCTTGGAAGAGACCTCTGGAACTTATCAAATCTAACCCCCACTCAAAATAAGGCCAGCTTTAAAGCTGGAGACAGCTATTGTGGAGTGCTGCTTTTTAAAGAGCGTGTTGTGCTAAGTCAGACACATTATGGTCTATCCTATGTACTGAATTACTTTCACCAAACAATGCTTCAGTGAGGATATGATCTCCAAAGGTTGCTTCCATACTTATTTTTCTCTGTTTCCAATGACCTGAAAGTTGTTTGACAAAACCAATTCTCCATCATCTGGTGGACTGACATTTATTGTGTTTCCCATTAACTGAATCTCACAGCAACAAGTAAACAGGAAACTATTTGGTGGGAAAATTTGCACTCATTTAGAAACAAAGGAGTTTTTGCTCTGCATCACTCTTCTTTTGTTTCCCTCCCATTTCCCTGATATTTGTGATTTTTCTATTCTTGTTTTCAGCATTTCCTTCCCCTTGTAACTCTTAAAGTTCTTACCCTTTGTATTTCATCTCTGTTCCTGTTGGAGATGTCAGGAGTTTGCTGACGTGAGTTGACTTATGTTCACAATGCACAGTTTACACTATGTGTTATCTCTAGAGTCGTAGATGTGTTACCTGTATCCATATAACACATACTGGTGTACACTTTCTTTTTTTGAGGAATTACACTTATTTTTGGGGGAAGCCCATGCAGAATCATTTTCATGATCAGACTCCAAAGAGTGTCACAAAGTGAAAAGTGATGATGAAAAGGTTTGCTCCATACACTTGAGTGCATTAATTTTGTGCTCCATCCCGTAAACACTGTTTTCAGACCTCAGAGGTTTTTTTGAATGTATGTAAACTGAACTTTTTTTTTTTAATCAACCACTTGACAGCTATTTTTGTAACTCACAGTGAGAGAAACTCCAAAAGAACAGAAATATGTGAGAGCCCTGCAGAGCTACACCTGTGTAAAAACTCAATACATGGTCCTTCCTCTAAAAACAGGCTGACTTAGAATAGCTGTACTGATCAAGGTACCACAAAGTGGAAGAGATGGCATCAGAGAGGGAAGAGCCACCCCACAATTCCATGGGGAACCTGCCTGAAATCTTTGCCTATGCCGGTGCGCTATTAAATTAAATTGGAATAAGGCCTGTTCTCTGGCCAGAACAAGTGGCACAGCATGGCTCACTTCTCAGATCTCTTCTTTTCATCTAGGAACAATCTGGTCTTGTCAATGTTGCCTGGTGTGCACAGAAGCAGTTCTCTAGTCCTACATTTCTGTCTTATTACAGAACCATGGAATCACAGAAAATATGGAGTTGGAAGGGACCCACAAGGATCACTGAGTCCGACTCTTGGCCCCACACAGGACCATCCTCAAGAGTCGCACCATGATCCTGACAGTATCGTCCAAGCACTTCTTGAACTCTGTCAGGCTTGGTGCTGTGACCACTTCCCTGGGAAGCCTGTTCCAGTGCCCAACCATCCTCTGGGTGAAGAACCTTTTCCTAATATTCAACCTAAACCTCCCCTGATATGACTTCAGGCCATTCCCTTCGGTCCTGTCACTGATCACCACAGAGAAGAGATCAGTGCCTGTCCCTCCTCTTCCCCTCACAAGGAAGTTGTAACTGCAATGAGGTCTCCCCTCAGTCTCCTCTTCTCCAGGCTGAACAGACCAGCATCTGGTCCCCCTTAGTAGCTGACCAGACACAAGGTAACCCTGATCCTTATGGTCTTTACCCTCTGCTTTTGAAGCTGGAAATGCCACCTGGTAACTATCCTTTTGGTTGCATAGCTTGGTGATCCAGATGAGGCGTGAACTTCTGTGGTCACCTGCTTCTTCAGAAATCTTCCATCAGGACAATGCGTTTTATGTACTGTATATAAAAGACACATTATTACTCACTAATGTATTAAGTGGATTAATTTACATAAGTACATATGGAATCTATACATCCTATAGAAGGCTTATTTTGCTCTTTCCAGTTCTCTGTCTAGTCTACAATAAGTCACAAAAACACAAGCACAAGAAATTGGAATTTGGTGGTTTGAATGGATCCTTTCCACACACTCTTTTCTAAAAGGCCTCTTCCTTTTGCAGTTCTCACGAACTTCTGTCATTCCAGATGATCAGTGAGAAAAAAAAGTAGATACCTGCCTAACTGTCAAGTTAGGAAATTGTAAATATCATTCTCTTCAATAATATTCTTAAATTACATTAAAAGTAATCAAAGGAAAGGATGGAGACAGATGAGTTTGGCCAAGAAGATGACAAGCTGGAGCTGTTCTTTGATGAAAGTTGTTGATGACCATTGCTGTTCCAACTTTCTTTACAGTTATTGTTGCAAATTTTTTATGTTTTAAGTGCTAGATAGGGACTATGCTATTCACTTGATTGAGAGAATATAGAAAAGTTTGGGTAGATTCTCATCAGCTGTGTCTTTTGACATCAAGGTGATTTGGTTAACATCCCATACGTTTCCAACAGTGTTAGTATGGAGTATTCTGGCTTCTGCTTATGTCTTTAACTTTGCAGCAGGGTCCAAGATGTTCTTACAGCCTTTTGAATATCTGTGGTAAGGACAAAAGTTTATCATCATGGTACACTATGAAAATAACTTCTGTGTCTGGTAATGATCAGAAAAAAATAGAATAATTAGACAGCTAAAGGGGAAAAATGCTTGTTGCTCAGAAGTGGTAGGCTTTCTCCTTGTGGTTGTATAGCAGAATTTCTGTTAGCACAGCACTGTGCGTTTATTACCTCCAAAAGCAAGAGCAAGCAAGTTTAGACTTGAATTTCTTTCATTTTACAAAGGCCAGAGGCACAGAGTTACTGGAAGCCTTTTTAATGCTAGGTGTGCCACAAGGTTGGGAGGCATGAGAAAGGGTGTGTTTTGGAAGACTGTAGCTGAGTTGGGTAAGGGCCACTGGCCAGCTTCCTTTTCACACCAAAAGTGCAGCTGGCTTGTTGCACAGACCTATGGCCAGCTTTGAATCCAAGCTGCTAATAATACTTTTTTTTTCTCTCCTTCAGGCCTCTTTGGAGCTTTAATTAAATTGCACTTGTGTTCACAAAGTTTCACTTCCCAGCATGTGCAGTTTTGTCTGTTCATATTCTTTTATGGCAGTAGAAAAATTAAAGATCTGCCTTACTACACTTGTTAAGGCATGGGCTGAAAGCTCATCTCAGGCAAGTACTTGGAGTTAGTGCAACCACAGAAGTCTTCAACCCAGAGATGGCTTTCTCAACAGAAAAAGACAGAAAGGGCAAAAGACTGGGGAAAGGGGACTAAGGTGACAATAACTTCTCTATCAGCCTAGGGTCATAAAAGAAAGGAATAACAGATCATAAGTGAAAGGATTAATGGACCATCTACTGCGATGCTATTCAGTCTCCATGCAGTCACAGTCTATGCTACTGACCTTCTAAAAACTTTACCTCTGTCAAAATATCTCTGTCACTTAAAGGAGTGATCCTGAGTTTCCACTTACATGATCATTCAAACCTTGGTCACAGAGTAAGGTGACCAAATAGTTTACCTTTGGATGCACATAGAGCATAATTAGATTGCAATGAATTTCAGGAACTGGCAACCAGAGTGTATTTGAGGTGAGGGACCTAGAATCAAATTTTGTATCTCATTACTGTTAGCCATCCAGTATGATTTACCTACTCGGACAATTTGCAGGCCATCCTGCTTTCAGAAACTGCTAAAATGTAATACTTTTTGACAGGGACCTGTGAAATGTTTAGCTGATACTTTAAATGAGTAACATGACAAAAATAGAAGAGAAAGCTTTAATTATATGTGATTATTCTTAACACATACTAAATTTTCCATAACCTCAGACTTCGGACTCAGCATTTCTGATTTCAGTAGTTTGCAGTCAGATAATATAATGTCTGTGAGCAGGAGGGATAAATTTAGATCTGAAATGAATGACATACATTGTAATGAGGTGCAGGCAAGGTAAGGGATCATCAGTAATGAGTTATTTAGACGGAGATGAACTGAAGGGCAATCCAGGAAAGATGAAGCAAAACACTGTATTTGAGGATAGATATTCCAGTCACTTTAGGAAATGACAAATAGATGTTCTAGTCCACATAATGTGAGAAATGTCTGGTAAGCCATTTTCAAAAAATGATTGTGTAAGTGGCAAGGACATGGTAGAGCTAAACATGTGGGATTAATGAACCTGGCAGCTCCATGCTGAAGGCAAACACTGGCAAAGAAAGATATTTACTTTGCAGATCTTTAAGAACAGTTTAAAAGAAGAACTATGCAAATATGCTCCCAGATAGGATGAAGTATTTAGAAGTTTTATTAAGTTTTCTCCAGGCCCGATAACAAAAAATACTATTGTGAATCAAATGGTTGGTGCTCCTAAGAGAAGAAAAAGTCAGTTTGGTTCATGAAAAACCTGTCATGTTCTTGAGTGCTGGAGAAAGTGATGAGGAGGCAGTGAAGAAAAAAGTCTTAAATTTTAGTAATTTTTAGAAATAGATTTCAAATTCACTTATTTTCCCTACCTGTGTTTGGTATAATACTCAATTTTCTCAATACTCATAAATTTCTGTTCTCTTAGCTTAGTGTTAAGGCATTATGCATGTATCATATTGTGTGACATTTCTAATTTGGTCGAGTCTACAGTGTCCTCTACGAGATGAATTCTCAAATAGTATGGAAGCAATCATTATTAATATATCTGAGCTAAAAGGTCACACAAAAGTGTTATTCTTCAGAGAATTAATAATTTGATAACTTCTGGATCTGTAAGCACTGCTGTCTCAGTTGAGTAACAAAGCTGAAAACTGAGCAGCCAACCTCCCCCTTCCTTGTATGACTGGTAGAGTCATTAGCTGACTTTCGTTACTAACACAGAAAGCGAAGAACTACCTATCTACTATCAAAAGGTTTTCCCTGCAAGTGCTCATGCAAAAAGCACTCTGGGTGACTATTAGATGATTCACCAGTTATCACTTTCTGAGTCACGCATCCCACTGAGTGGGTGAGGCTATGAACTTCTTTGTCTTCTGACATGCTTTTTTGCTATGACAAAAATTTACTGTGTGGCACCCAGAGTTGTCTCAAATCCGTGTGAGGAAGGAACGTGGCAGAAGGTCTGAGTAACAAAGTCCATCACGAATAGTCAACTGTTTAAAGACAGAGACCTGGAGGTGAATTTGTGCTTTGTTGGAGTTGACTGGCCATTCCCCTGCAAGGCTCAGTGCCTTTGGCAAGCGTGGCTGTGGTGGTGGCAGTGAGGGGCCTGGAAGAGGTGTGAGTCTGAGAACACCTGATGTAGAGCTTCTTACAGCTAAACACAACAATGCCAAGTTTTAGTCTCAAAAAAAAGGAGGTTGCGCTGCCTCTGTTTATCCTGAATATGGGGGGCCTTTCGGGACATAGTCGTCATGTGTGGGCCACAGGAGAACTACTGAGATGTAAAATTGATACAAGGAACAACAGGTATTAGCCCAATGGCAGAGGCAGGGAAGTAGTTATTATCAAA
Source organism: Sclerurus mexicanus (assembly GCA_013396755.1). Classification (NCBI taxonomy): domain Eukaryota; kingdom Metazoa; phylum Chordata; class Aves; order Passeriformes; family Furnariidae; genus Sclerurus; species Sclerurus mexicanus. Next base: position 927,055 of record VWZF01000636.1, on the reverse strand, counting down.
ACTAGCCTACACTGCTCAGGTTCCTGACCTGTGCCATTAGATAGATGTCAGAGTGGAGGAAAAGCTTGCTGAATAGCCTGAAGAGTCCAAGAATGGTGCAACAGTCAGGGAGGTGAGGGAGACATGTTAAGTCTTTGTTAGAAATACTGGAGGAAGCGCAGACTTTACTGTGTAGGCTGTCTGCTTGCTCACTTTTGGGCTGACCCTACAAAAACTGTCACCTGTGAACTGGGTGAGTGTAGTGCTGTTTGTCAGTTTTGCTAAAATAATAAAATAAAAAAATTATGATTTATATGCATCTTACCAGCCATGTTTTGTGGCTCCACAGAGATTTTCACAGTCACAGTATATGGCATCTTTCAACTAAACTAAGCCTTCTACCACCAATGTTTCATCTCGTTTTCTAAACTTGGAGAACATAACATGTAGGTTTGTTTGTGTATGTTTGTAACTATTTTGGTGGTTTCTAAGTGGTAATAATTTGAAATAGTATTGCTTTTCTCCATATAATTTGCCTGTAATATAACAGCTAAATATATCTTTCTCAACAATATAAAGGAAAGGCTGCTGCTGCAAAAGTTGTCAGTCCATGGAGGAGTTCTGGGGTGAGCTTCCTGCCTTATAGAGCATTTTATATGCAGCCTATGTTTCATTATTTTTATGAGAGGCCAGGTGCGTAAGGAGAGGTAATGGCTTGTACTAACTGATTGATGTGCTAGGGAAAGTGATACACTTCGAGGCATGCATGTCCTTGACTTTCAGTGTGACTAATGAGTACTAAATACAATACCAAAAGAAGTAAGTGACCAAACACAGAAAGTTGAAAGCAGGGAGTTTTAAACTTGACTTTTTTTGATCTTTATTCTGGAAATTTGTTGTAATTACCTGGTTGGGGTGATACAGCATGCATAGAGCCAAAAATTGATTAATGTTAATTTCAGAGCAAAGAAAGACAGGAAACACACATGCGCTTCACAACTGAAAATGCACTTTCACTAAGGGATATGACATCTGTGGATTTACAACCCCGAAATTATTTGTGAATAATGATTATCTGCCCTAATATAATTAACTTGCTTCAGCAGTGGCTGGTTATCCTTAAAGGCACCAATGGGTGTTGACTTTCAGACCACAAAAGCTAATCTAAAACACCTGTAAGGCCAGGTGAGCCCCCTTTCCTCCTGGGCCTTCATGGATTGCACTTCTATTTTGGATTAGGTATCTAGCTTTTTGGTTGCTAAAATTAGATGAGATGACTCTCACCATCACTGTTATCCAGAACATTAGCTCTTGAGTGTTCCTTTTCTCTAGTTTTGCTGTCTTTTTTTTTTTTTAAATATGTGTACCAAAACAGAATAGAATTTATAAATGTCTCTCTAGTACTAGAAAAACTTCTTAATGTTGCTTCCCTACTTCTGCATAACCTTCCCTATCTTACACACCCAAAGACAGAAGTAGGTCCCTTAGGTACCACAATGTGTGAAAAGTTCACGTTCATTTAAATGCTGGCCAAGATTACCGGATCCATGTTCCAGTCATCAGTCTCACAAAATGTTGATGTGTTATAAATTGTCTATTTATATTGACAGTATATCTAATACAAAACTCCACCACAACTTGGAATATGCTTTATAAATACATCTGATGTAACAATTCCTAGGGCTCTTTGAATCCAGGAATACGTGAGCAACAGAAGTTTTCTTGTTCCCACTTTCAGGTAATAAATGACTGGCCTGGTGATTTGAATCAGCATCAGAATTAGAGCTCATCCACACTGGACTTTTTTATATATATTATCTTTGCTGTTGGAAAAAACTTGAGATTTTTTTGTCCCAGTTGTATTCAAGTGCTAAACAAGTACAAGATGGCAGAGGTATGAATGCCCAAGCAGATTCAGCAGAAGCCATAGTCAAACATGGTAGAGAAGTCAAAGAAAGTAGTAAGTAAAAAGTAGGTTTAACTAAGAAAATACTGGTAAAAGTTCATTAAACCTATTAGATCTGATAAAATTTAATATCTGACTTTTAATGTTCTTTTGCTGTTTATGCCATTTGAAATAATTTCTCTTCCCTGGTTCAGTAAGATTTATAGCATGAGTACTGAATAGTAATTGCTATGATGTGGAGACTAATTCCCTTGCTTATTGTAAACACTGATATTCAGCTAGTCCCAAAACACATATGTGACACTAAAATCTGATTTCAGTTGTAATATGAAAGCACTTCTAAAATTTTTTTGCAGCATCTATATGAAATTAGTGAACTTGGCACATCTATTTTCATTTTGAAGCCAATGTTGTCTAGACCTTAGAGACAAAAAACACTCATTATAGCCTGTTCACAGATATTTTATTACAGAGAAATGGCTCCAGTTGTCAAGTCCTGATTACCAGAGTGATAGAAAATAAAAAAATCTGTGGCATTTTTTTGCAAGGGTCTGAGCTGGTCTGCTGAATTAAGGAAGATAGGGCTACTTGCCTTCAGGAAGTCAAAATTTTTTCTTGATCTCTATCCTCTGTTCCTCTAGGGAAGGAATTTGCAGGTTTGCAGCTGCTCGGTTCACCATCAGCCTTGTAGTCCTTTGGTGCACTCAAATGTACGCACAGTCCTCAGACACTTAGGGTGTCAGGGAAATTGATGGGAAAAGGAAGCCAGTGGAGCTGGAAATTGAATGACAAGCCTCTGCCTATCAGAAATGTTCAGGGGAAGATCTTTGCCTAAAATTGAGGTCCTCCTATCTGACCCTTCTGAGCCGTGAAATTAGCTTTAGCATGCATACTTTTTTTAATTGCTAGGCCCAGGAAGGACAGAGCCAGTATTTTAGATTGAGAACACTAGGCTCTTTCTTCCACATCTGTTTTTGCTACTGTCAGATGTCAGCCCTTGCAGTGGAAGTCACCTGGTTAATCATTCCTGCCTGGCCAAATGTTACCCGCTTTGCTCAACCTGTTGGGGTGCAGGACACACAGCAAAAAAATACCAACTGATTGAAGCACCTGTGACGTAGATCAGAGAAGTGACCAAGGAAAATTTCTGTTTCTACTGCTACTTCTAAAGGTCTACTGCTGTTTGATTTTTCAATAAGTTATTTCCCCTGGTATAGCATGCTCAAGTGCTGTACCCATATCCTGTGGTTTGGTTTTGTGCTGTTGGTGCAGGATAGGCCACTGAGGTTCATGGATCAACATTTACAGCTGACTCTGAGGTGCTGGCTGGTCCAGAGAGTATTAGCTTTGGTTTTCCAAATGAGTGTATAGTTGAGACTCAGATGGAAACCTTCTGTCTTTCATCTCTCTCACACTTCTGTCCCTCCATCCAAGGAGACCTGCAGGGGGTTGTGCATCCCCTAGGATGAAGGCATGTCTTATGTGATAGAAATCTGCTCAAGAGAAGTAAGGATTCAGCTGACTGAAAGATTGGGGCAGTTTCCAATTATGAACTCATTCTGCCCAGATAAAATCATATTGCAAAACCACTTGCAGCTGCTTTCTGAGGCTGGTCATTCTTGGACTCTTCTCCTTAGGCTACTCAGCCCTAATTAGCAAATTCCTGTTAAGAATGGACATACGCTATACTAGAACCATTGACGTCTATGCCTAGGCCTGAACTCCTCAGCACATTTGCTGGGGCATTTTCTAAACTCCTATCACACACTTATTGCTGGTCTTTGCTCTTCCCAGCTCTCTTGGGGAGCCTAGCATGGGCCCTCATTTCCACACTTTGCTGCCTGCATGTTACCTGCAACCACAGGTGGCTGAGTGGAGTATATGTAGCTCTACATATATATATATAGTTCATGGGTACGTAATATGGAAATGCTGTGGTTTTTTATGGTACAGTCACTTCATTTTTCCTGCAGCTGCTCTTCAAAGTCAAGCTCCAAGCAAGTGACTGAAATCCCCTCTTCAGTCTGTGTGTTAAAAAAAGAAAGTCCAAACAGCACTTGGGGTTTGTCCTGGCTGCAGTTAGCTGTCAGTAAGTGTATGGGACCTGGGCATTTGTATGTCAGGCCCACACTCAATGTGCAGAACTGATCTGGCTAGTGATACTTCATTTCCTTATCTTAGGATATCCTTCAGAGAAGGTAACACTGGAAGTTAGAAAGTGCCTAGAGCAGTCTGCAGCACAGGTGGTCTGATTTTTTTGGCTTCATATACAAAGCAAAAGTCTGTATGAATTGCCCTTTGTGGAGGGATTTCAGCTCTGAAGGCTCCTGCCCCGTCACCAGACAAGGAGGATGCAGTTCAGCACCTTGCTGCACTGGGCTTTCCCCCTCCCTGTAACCCCATGCTCCCAGCACAGCTGGTTGGGGGACACCTTGCTCTACCATCCACACTGTGGGGCAAGACCACCTGCAGCAACAGCCTGGGAAAGTAGCCAGGACAATTACTCACCGCCTGTATGAGAGCTAAGTATATGAAGGGCCTTGCAACTCCTTCACAGCACAGGTCATAACTACTGCCCAGTGCCTTCCCATGCCACAGCAGCATCTTCTTTAGCTTCTCCTTCCTGCAATGTGTTGCAGACACCACCTTCTCCAGGTTTCCACAGTGAGCTACTGATCATAGAAGAGGGAATCCACAAGTGGAGATGTAGAGAGAAAAAGGACACAGGGATGGAGAAGAGAGGAACCTTATGGGAAGGTGTAGATTAGTTACATGGGACCACAGAGAAGTCATGAGGTTCTTGGTCTCTAAGGTCAGAGACACCCATCTTGGCTGGCACAGCGCCCAGCATCAGTCTTGGGTTGTGCTCCTTTGCCAGCCAAGTCCTTTTCCATGTGTCAGTCACAAATACAGGGAAAACCAACTTGAGCACTCTGAAATGTCAGCACAGGTATTCAGAGAACCAGCCAGTCATTGAGGTGAGCTTTACCTTGCCCTGACTTACAGGAAACCTAGAGTATATTTTATTCTGAGTTTGCAATTTTGTCTTTCTCCCTGTGGATCACTGAGAGAAATATGTTGTTCTAAAACAAAATTTGTCATGTATCGCATATTTTGCACAGTTCTCTACTAAGAAGAAAGCTGATTTTGTTTTAGATACCTACAACTGGCCAGGTGAGTTCTACCTTGCTAGGTTACTGATTTCCTCTCCAAATGTTTCTGAGGTGTTTTCACTCTCTGGGCTGTGCTTTGGGAGGTTGCTAAGACACTGAGGCGGAAATTTGCAGCTCTTACGGAAAACTCTCCATTTAAGACAAAGATGCCCATTTATATCCAGGAGCTAAACACTTAGCTCAAATCTCCAACTATGGTCTGGCAGTGCTTTAAAAGTTCACTTTCATTTTCCAGGAAACTGATGCTGGCCTGCTACAATCAGCCCTGGCTGCTCAAAGGAGGCCTTTTAAAAACACCTTCACACTTCTGGACCAGAGGTACATTTCTGGGTTGTGAAAGGGGCCAAGGGCTACAACACAGAAGCACTTGTAGGACCTGCAAGACTGTACAGAGGTATTATTCAGCTAAGAGTTGGTAGCCAACTGGCAATATAAATAGCTCTCTAACTGCCTAAATGGCCTAACTAACGAGCATACAAATCTATTAACTCCTGGATGAAGGGGGAATCATGCTGGGAAATGCTGATAGTTGGAGGGAGCTGAGACTCACACCTACCTCATTAGGCAGTGCACATGTCAGTGATCTCTGGAATGCCAACAGAGATTAACCAAGAAACAGTTCATGCCCTTCTCTTCAGCTTCTGCAACATGGGTGGGATGTTATTCATGTGGAGGGAGTTTGGTGTGGATGGAGATTTGGTTTTTGTTTCTTGAGAGATGTTAGCAGAGATAGGAGATAGGGCTGAATACAATATAGCAGAGGAGTTCTGTTGCTAAAGACATCTAAAGACAAGAGGACAGCACAGAGAATGTATGGGTCACCTAGAGAGAAGGAAAAGGCAAAATTCTCATCACACATATCTCATATGAGCATATCTCATCACACATCACTGATCACCTATTTCTGAAATCCCAAGGGAAAAAAGTAGGTTAATTTTGTAAAAGCTGTAAAGAAAATCAAGAACTCTTTTAGGGCAGGTTATTACATCTGGCTAGTAGATAGTTAAAGATGTGGAAGCTTGTACAAGGAAGGAAGAAGAAAATGAATGTGTAGCAGGTCACATTTCAGATGACATACATCCAGACAGCATTCATTATGGAGAGAAAAGGTTAAGGTTTCAGATGAAGGAATTACTGTGCTAGGTAGTCAGCAAAACAGGATAATTAAAGATTGGACAGCAGGAATATGAGAGAGGGTGAGAGTGCAAGAGCTTTGGGGTGTCCAGATATTTCTAGCTGTTGAAATTTAACTTCCAGAGAAAACACAGTCTAGTTATTACTTGGACACAAGACTTGTACTGAGATCTTGGAAACTGTGTGAACTGCAGATGGGACACATGGCAAGCTGCTACGGACACACAACAAATCCATCAGAAAGCATCTTGCTAGCAGATTCTCTAATTTACAGTACTCTTGAATAGATGTGCATCCAAGCTGCCTTGCTTCTAGTCTGTCAAGTACACAACATACACTTAAATGTACGTGTATAATTACTCTTGGTTTTCTTGAGCTGAATCTAGGCTAAATAGCCTTGTTTCTGAGAAAAGTTACTCACAGTCCTGCTCTTAGGCTCCTTTTGACTTGGGTGGTTTGGCTCTACAGAAAACAGGGTTTCTCATCTGTTGTATCTGAAGTGTTTGTGGAGTTTCTTGACTGAGATTGAGAGGTTTTGTATGTGAAGAGAGGCATCATCTGGGCATGCACTGTGGGTATGTGTGCAAATGAGTGTTCCTGTGTTCACAGGCACGTGTACACAAGACGCCTTATGTAATTCTTCCCAGAACTCCACTGCTCATCTGCTCTGTGCAGACATGGCTGCACAGAGGCCTTTTATTGTGCTTTATAAATATGCGCTTTTGTTGTCTTATCCCTACTGGTTCAGTTTCCAAGAACAGGATGGATAACAAACCTTCTATTCTTTCTTTATCTTCCCGCCCCCCCTTCTTGTATCTCCTGAGGTTTTTTCTCCCCTTCATTTTTCCAAAGAATCTAAACCATTTTTGTGGTTCTTCCTATAATGATAGCATGTCTAAAGTAGAGTGCCTGGCAGACCACAAGATATAATTTGCATGCAACTGGAGTATTGCTATAACATCACAAAAAATTTAATGACATTCAACTAAATTAAACTCATTTTCCCCAATATAATGTCCTATGTCATCAACGTCTTCACCTGAAATATCTACAATCTGGCCAAGCCAAGAACCATCCCAGTGCTACCAGCTATGTTGTAACCTACCCATAATCATCATGTTTCTTGCTGCCTCTCCAACAATTTGATGACCAACCAGTTAATTGCCATTCTAAAATAAATGTACGAGAGCATCAGTTTAGGCTTTAGATGTTTTTTCCACATACAATCAATATTGTTATCTGAGAACTACAGATCCTGTGCTTGAGAAACATAATGACATTGGAAATTCCTAGTAAGTAACTGGTCGTTGCTGATGTTTTATGTCACTTCTCCCTCAGTGAAGAGACATTCATTTAAATATATAAGCATCTTTATTTTTTTTGCCCTTGTTCCCACACAAGTAGTGTGGGAAAAATCAATAGATAGTCTCAAGGTACCTAGGAGAAACTGAAAAGTTTGCTAAGGGGACACTGGCATAAGGAAAAATTAAAACAAGGACTAGTTCCTGTCTAACAGCGTCAGAACCAGGGATAAGCTCAAGATGGGCTGCCCACCTAAGATGAACTTGGTTGCTTGAGGAAAAGGTTTTCCGTGGTGGTATCTCAGATACCAGGAGCTGGGCTTGTTCAGGTGTGTAGTCCTGTTTTTTCTTAAGTAAATTTTTGCTTTGCCAAATTGGCTTAGCAACTATAGGGCCCATGAACTTACATCCTTGGTGCCTGTTTGTGGCTGAGCCCTGCACCAAGCCCTGTTGGGGTACCTGCAGCACTGCAAGGCACTGATCTATGAATAACTTCTGATTCTTTGGAACGAGAGCAGTAAAGGGTGGACAACTGACCTTGGTTCCAGGACACTGCAATATATTTGGACCCTGCAAAGGCATGTAACCTAGTTCACAGATCCTCAAAGCCTAGATGTGTTACTTCAGTTCTCCCTTGGGCTGCTATCTCATAAACCACCACAAAACACGTGTCTGATGAGTCAGAGGAATTTTCTTGCACAAAAGGAACTTGAATACAGCTCTTGTGTGTCCCAGGGTAGTGCTTTAACAACAGCAGCTTACTTTTCCTTTCTCTTTTTGCTTAACAGGTTGTAACATGCTTTTGGTTGTCCACATAACTGGTTGTATTTGTGCCTGTGTAGTCCTTTCCCCATGATTTGTTAGTGTTCTGCCTTGTAACAAGCCCTGCCTTCACAGACAATCTTAGAATAAGGTGTGACATACAAATAACCCCTTGTTAGAGAGGAGAGACACGTGGAGTAAAAAAAAAAAAAAAAAGAAGAGAAAACTATGATTGTCTAAGTGTCTCATTTTGGCTTTGATATGATGGTGCATATGTTCAATCACCTAAATTACAATTTATTCATGCATTACAGCTGAATTACATTAATCAGGAAGCAGCATATTGTTGAGCAGAGCTTAGTAATACAGCTTCACAGACTTTTTTCCTTTGTTCTATTTAAGTGGTCTTGTGTAAGTCTTGCAGAGGAGTTCACTTATCTCTTTTTGCAGTTTGGGTAAGTTTAACAAAGAGAAAAAAAATAACTCTCCTTTGTGTTTCAATTGATGAAAATGAACTTCATATTTCTGAGATACCTAAAAAGAAGTCAAACTTTCAAGAATCAAAGAAACTGAATGGAAACAGTAGGAGGAATTTAATTTTAAACTTGTTGAAAATAGCACTCTTTAGGAAGCTGATAGAATTTTGTATCATTAGGAAACCTATTTAAAACAAGTACGAAAATGTTACCGGCCTCCTTACAGTTTATTTCTGTATGAAAATCTTTATAGTAAATAGATAAACTCAAGTACTCAAATGTAGGAAGATTATCTATCTATCTATCTATCTATCTATCTACAAATTTTCCATAACTTCTAAAATGGGATATTCTCTGCATGAATTTCTAAGACACTTGTAGGAAATCCCTGAAAATTCTGTGGCCTGTACTGATTTCTGATTAGCCTTTATGTATGTTTGATATCCATTCAGTAATGCTTATTCAGTGAAGTTTATGGGATACTCCTGCTGAGACAACAGAGAAAAAGTAATACTTGTTGGGAGGTGTCCAGGTAGTTATCAGTCATAAAGAGATGTAAAGAATATTGTCTGCAAGCATCTTCTTGTGTGACTTCTGATGTTCCAAACTCAGCCTGACTCTCTGACTCTTTTGGTGGAAAAGCCCTTGCTTTCTAGAAAAAATGCTCTAGCCATAGACTGACCAAGTTCTCCCATTTCTGGACAAGAGTCCCTGCCCATGTCCACCCAGGATTTTTCCCCAGCCCCGTATCAACCTTTATGTAATTTTCTTTTTTTAATAAATTTATATTATCACTTGAATTAGTGTTTTCATTTGGATTTGGGAAGGTAGGAAAGTATGCTGCAAGGAAAACATACACTACCAGTAGCTGAACAAATCTTTCCACAGAAAATTACAAACTTTAACATTAAGAGAACTAAAAGACTTCTGCAATTTTTAATTGACATAATTTTACAGAATGGTAAACATACTGTGGAACAATGACATGCTTTCAGGAAGAATTTTTACTTGGTGTCTGAATTGTGTATACAGCAAGCTGAACTGAAGCTATGGGTAGAGAACCATTGTACAATGCTTGGGAGTGACTCCTGCCACAATTATAACAAAATAAAATAAAATAAATCAACCCCCTGAGAAAACAAGGTTTGTCAATTTGCTTGTCCGAAAAATGGCCTGAGGCTGCAGAAAGATCTTCTTGGGCAGCAGGAAATTAGTAATAGCCACAGAGTTATCCACACAGTTACATCAAAGAGAATCAGGGACTAATCCTGGACCCAAAGCCAAATGTTACATGGTGGTCTACATTCATATTAGCTAGGGTCAGCCTCCTCCATGGCAGATGTGTCTTGGAGAGAACTAGCTGAAACTGTCCAAAGCACAGCCAGGGAAAGAGCTAACAGCTGAACAGGATGACCAATAAATGACCCTTTATAAATACAGTATTACAGCTATATCCAGAAAATAACTAGCTTTTTTATTTTTCTTTCTTTTTAAATTTAGTATTAGAGTTGTATCCAGAGGTGGCATTATCATCTGCTTCATGTGGATCACCTCAAACCTCAGCTAGAACTGGAAATTTCCAAAGGTATCTGGGAGATCACTTTCCTGGCAATATGGATTCTGGCACTCTATCACTGAGTCATTAGTGTACCACAAACATGGCAAAATAAATTCCTCTGTAGCCCAGGTTGCATTCCTCTCAATAGAGCCATCTATCTTTCATCTGTGGATGAAGCTCTTTATGGTATGTGAATTCTGACAGAGTTCTCCATGTATTTGTGTTTTCTTCATGAATGAGATACCTCACAGACCTTCAAAGAAGGCTGATGTTACAGCTGAATGAACTGCCCATGATGACATGTGGAAAGGAGTGCTGGCTCCTTCCCTAAAACCTGTGCCAAAGGACACTGTGACCTTCATATGCCCATTTCCCTATTCAATATAGAGCAACGTATTTAAATCATACAGTGTTACAATAGTTAAATTAGAGTTTATGCCATTTTCATGAAGAGCAAGAAATGATGATAAATACATGAATAATGACCTGGGAATGGATAAGCTATTTTATTATAAATGAATGTCAATGAAGTGTAATTTTCTGCTTTAGGAGGATTCCTGCACCTGGTAATATCCTTAATAAACATTAATTAAAAGGTTAATCTGTTGTAGAAATTGCTTTTCTCTGAAGCCACCTGAAATCAATTTGAACTCAATTACAAGCAGTTATCTATTGTTTATGTGGTTAAAGATTAGAGAATACATTTCTGCTTGTCAGGAGCCATCAGAGCGGGTTTTGAATGTCATGATCAGAGGTGATTCTCAATATTTGAATGCACTTTAATGAGCATAGAAAAACCATTAGAAAATGTAATCAGTCATATTTGATGACTTGACCTTGGAACTTTGATAACAAGGGGTCCAATCATTTCTGTCATAAGTGCCAACAGGATTTGCTCTTGAAATCAATTGACCATTGCTTTCTTACTGAGAGGGTAATCTTTCTTGGCAAAGAAGTATAAATTACAAAAATCTAGCAAGTTACATAAGTAGGTTCAGAATAACTATCTCTCACAGACTTGTGAAATATGAGAGGCAGCTGAAAAGTGATCAAAGATAATATTCTTCAAAGAAGTTTGGAGACAAGCAGCACTTAGTAATTCAGCTCTGTACATGTACTGAACATCAAGCTGGAAAATATTCTGCACCAGTAAGGGTGTATATGTTGCCTTATTTTAATGGAAAATTGTTCAAGGTTGATAAATGCATAATTTGCATCCATTTGCATCCCACATTGATTGGAACTTGCTCTCCCTGTTGGACAGGAAGACCTGCACTTTCATACATAACACATCCAGATACAGGAGCCCATAGAAGAAATAAAGGACCAAGGTCTTAACACCTTTTCCCACAAATGATAGGTAAATATTTGTGCCTCTCACATAAAGGTTATGTCCATATTTCTCATCATAGATTTTCACAGAATCAGAGAATGAAGAAGGTTGAAAATGATCTCTGAGACTATCAAGTCCAACCTTTGATCAAACACCACTGTGTCAAATAGATCATGGTATTAAGTGCCACATCCAGTCTTTCCTTAAACACCTCCAGGGACAGTGACTCCACCACCAACCTGGGCAGTCCATTCCAATGTTTGGTCAACCTTTCTGTGAAGAAAATTCCTTCTAATGTCCAACCTGAAAGTCCTCTGACACAGCTTAAGACTGTGTCCTCTTGTCCTGCCGCTTGTTATTTGGGAGAAGAGTCCGACCCCCACCTGACTACACCCTCCTTTCAGGAAGTTGTAGAGAGTGATAAAGGTCCCACTGAGCCTCCTCTTCTCCAGGCTGAACACCCCACCTCCTGCATAGGACTTACCCTTCAGACTCTTCAGCAACTTTGCTGCCCTTCTCTGGACACGCTTCATCACCTCATTGTCCTTCCTGAGTTGATGAGCCCAGAAGTGGACACAGAACTTGAGGTGCAGCCTCACTAGTGCCAAGTACAGGGGGACAATCACTTCAAGATCAAGTAGGTGCTGTGCTTGACTGTAGTTTTACCCATATGAGTAACTAGGCTGAAACCAGAGTATGCACTTGTTTAAGCACAGAATTTATACCAAATGACTTTAGATGCTTGAAAATTTAGGTACCTCTTCCAGCATCCATAGAGGAAGATAGCAAGAAAGAGTTGCAAATCCAGAAAGCACTTCCCTTATCCAAAGATACGCATTAAATACAACTGGAAGCAATTTCTCTCTGGAGGGATTAAGTTTCCTCTTCATTAACACAAGGAGAATCTAGAGGAAAGACCTTAGAATTTGACTGACTATGGGTGAGATTTGTAGGACTTAGATTCATATGCAGAGCAATTTTCGCCTTTCTGTATTCACTGATTCTTTAGGGTGACAATTTTCAAGAAACTAAGAGAGCTAATTTAGGCTAATTTAGGCATATAAACATAAGCAGTGATGATCTTAAGTATTTCCAGTGGACTGTCCTATAGTAATGAAAGGGTCTCAAAATAAATGACTGCCCACTTGGAGTGAACAAAGACATTTGAGCATGCAATCAGCAACAGCATACTCAAACTTGTATATTAGAACAATTTTAATGATTTGGTGTACTTAGTGGTAAAACGCTGGCATGTCATGACAGCTAAAACACACTTCCATTACATTTGTGAAAAGGTGAAGAGGATTTCAAAAGTAAAATCCGGTTTTAAAATCCCTCTAATCCAGCCTTAAAAGCCCTTCCCCCAAACCTCTGAACACACAGAAAGCCAGTTTACTTTATATTCATCATGTTGCATTTCTTGACTACATTCTGTGCCATTTGATAAGATTTGTTTAAAATCCAGTTAGATTCTTAACCAGAGAAATGATGACTGATAGTTTCACAGTAAATGAAATTCTGCAAAATCATAATCAGCTTGTTGATGTTAAAATCTTCCATTCTGTGACCCAAAATGCTGAGTTTCCATTAAATCAGTAGAAGAAATAAATGGTGTAAAATTTCCAATGTAGGTAGTATAAGGCTGGAATTGAATGGAATAATTATGAATTATCTGTTTCTTTTTATTTATTTATTTTTAACATGGCAATTTTTTTAAAAAAATAGCAATCTGACAGACAGCCTCAATGAGTACATCTGAAAACAAAAATAAGTACAGATCATACTTTGTTCCAGGTGGGGAAGCACCAACAGCAGTAGAGAGGAAGGGGAGAAAAATCCCAACACTAATTTCTCATGATGAGTTTACAGTTCAAAGCGTCCAGAAGCTTTGCAATGATTTTGTGGAAAAATATTGTAATTCAGTTCACACAACTCTCTGTGGATGTAAAATGTTAGCTATACAGTCCATTGACAATTACAAGGGAAATTTGGCCTCTGGCACATGCCTGTTCCTGGGAGCCACAGTGGTGTTATGTCCCTGGCTGTGGTCCAGCTTAGGGACTGGAGGGACTGGTCACTCTGGCTGTTCAGGGTTTTAGTGAGAAAAGCGTCTCCTTTTGATTAAACTTCAGCAAATTACGCAAAGAACAAAAGTGAAATCTGGGAAGGAGTTACCTCTTCTCTTGGTCAATGTATCAACAGACCCATCCATCAAGCTCCATCACATTTTAGTCCTTAAGGCTGTCATATACAATTCCCAGTTTCAGTTCCACCTAATGCCTCTTACCTTAGTATGAATTAAGTTGGTATTATCTTGTGTGTTGATACCTTCATATCAAAGCCCAACTACCCCACATTGCAAATTAAAATGCAGGCTTTTTATTTGGTTTTACTACATCACTGGGCTGTTTAAGTTGATATTTTCCATGTCAAGTGTCTGTCTGAAATATTGCCAAACTGTTCCAAGGACTTCTGAGAGTTTAAGGGAAGACAGTCTCTGTATAATATCTTGGTGAACTTTTTCTTTCTGAAGTGCCTGCATTTCCACAAGAGAAGGGGAAAAGTCTTGAAATTTGGCAGGAGCGAGCCTCTGAAGCAGAAATATACCATTTGCTGTGTCCAGGATAACCTGCCCAAATTAGGCCAAGTTATAAGCCTTTGAAAAATGATTTGTAGACAGTTGGCAGCAAAGAACTGACCATGCAGAGTGTGTCTCCCTGTGGAAGCAGGGACTGAACACACACTTCCCTGCAATCACGGGCACAGGATATGCTGGGGTCATCATGGGTCTCTCTGGGTGTTCGCTGCCTTCTTTCAGTACAGACTGTACTTCTCTCCATTTGCTGAGGCATTGAGGGAGAAGGATGTGTGGAGGGGAGAGCCAAAGAGACCTGGGGTAAACAAGAGAGAAAACCAGCAAGTTGGCAGAGGGCTGGGAGAAATCAGCAGGGAGGAGAAGACAAGCCTGAAACAGTAACAGGCTGAAGACTATGAGGCAAGCAAGAAAAAAGGAAACAAGGCTGAGAGACTCAGGCAGAAGGCTGCTGCTCTGGACTGGTGTTGTTAAGGGAACCCCAAACTCTCCATCTATCAGCAATGATTTGCAGAACACATTGGACAGGCATCGCCTCTCCAGCAGCATGAGCTCTTGAAGGATGCAACAACCTTCCATTTCTTTCTATTAGCACTCATGGCAGGAGTCTGGATGGGAAAGCAAGAGGTCCCACTTGTCCTGGACAACACGGACAGAAGGGTGCTCTAAGGTGCCATTTGCCTGTTCTGTCTGCTTCTGTCTATCTTGGTTGAGGAATACTGATACACAAAATGGCCTGAAAGAACATCTATTCAGGCCAGAAAGTCAAGCATTTCAGTGGGGTAGAAAATGCTGCAAACACAGTTGCTGAGCAACCATAGGCCTGAACCTTAATTACTGCACACACCTTAAGAGCCAACCATTAATTACATGATCACATGCCACTTTTTCCCCCACAAGTTACAAAAGATTAATTGGCTGAACAGTCCTGAGCATGTTTTATACAGATTCCTTGGACCTCAGCCCAGCTGTTACCCAAGAGAGGTATGCACAGAACACTCGGCCATGGACTTGTTCTAGCAGACTGACCTGCAGAGCTCACACAGGGAAGGGTTTATCCCACCATACACATTTCAGTGCCAATTACACAGTTTCTGCTAAAAGGCTGTGCTGTATAAGGGGTTGTCTTTTGTTATGTTTTCTGAGGGTTCTGTGAGGTCATAGGTAGATTCATTGTCCCAACAAATCACCCTGAAAGCAGTTTTTGGTTCTGTTGCCATGAGAAGACCCTGGAGCTGCAGCCGGGAGCTATTTGGCTCGTGTCCCTTGCTGCTTCTGTTGCCATACCAGCAACAGGTAAGGGTTTGGTCAGAAGAGGGGCTGATCCCATGATATTTCACTAAATCCTCAGCCAAGGGTTTGCCAGCAGCAGCTGGTGAACTCGGTGTGACCTAAAGGGATGTCTGCAGAGCCGGGGGTGCTGTTACACCCAAGGTGCAGTATGTACTGAAGCAGATCGGCGTCACAGTACTTAGCATCACTCTAGGTCAATTTTTCATATGCTGTAGTATACAATGTAAGTGCAATTAGAGGTCAATGTAGTCCTGGACCCGGCAGGTAAGAAGCTAAGCTCTGATGTGCAGGAGGATAGGATGGGTCCTTCCCCATGGATACTAATCTAATTTGGGCGCTTCAATATTTGCATCACTAACGACAGGGACTTAAGCCAGGTTTCCCCAAATATTCTGAAGGCCTTTCCTCTTTGCAGCTGCATTCCATGTAAGAAACCTAGTCTTACTTGCTCATGGTTGAGAAGGGCTTGTTATCAGATAGCATCCCTGTGTAAATGCAAGCACGATCACCAGATCCTGCTCACTCAAAAGGGGTATGTGCTGCGAAGATGCCAAACCATGAGCTCTCTGGTTGAGGGTTTTCCATTAGTCAAATGCCCAAGTGACAGCCAGATTAAAATAAATAAACGCATATACTCACTTGTACCTCTTCTACTATCTCAGCCAGGTCCTGGGATTCCTATTGCAACTCATCCTCACATTGTTCCTGCTCCTGTTTTGTGGGAGGTAAACCTTAATCTGCCTTTTTTCCAAGGAGCTGCTTTACCCATGTGTTCTGCTTCCTACTGCTGCTGCATCATCACTTACAAATCATGTTATTGACGCTTATCTTGGCCACAGGCTGCATCCCTTTTCCTTCCCTCTTTTCAGTCTCCCATCCAAAAGCAGGGGAAGAAGGATAGCCAGTGCTGCACTCCATTCCAGGTCTTAACCTGACCTCCCACGCTCACTGGCTCTTTCCTTACTCTACTCCTGAGGTAAATCGTGTACAAGAGATAAAAGTATTTTTCTCTTTTGTCAAGGAAGTAAGAAGAAGTATTTTCAACAGCTCAGCCTGGGGATGTCTTCTGTTTCACTCCTTTGGTAGCTTCTCCAGTGACTGACTGCTTTCATCCAAGCTTGGCAGTGAGACAGCTGCAAAGACAATTAACTTCCCACAAAAGTCATCCCTGCCCCCTCCCCCGTAACTGAGGATGAGAGTGACCACAGTTCAAATGCCTGCAAGAGTTTTTAGTCATGTTTGATCCTTACAGCTGATTTCTTTACTGTTGAATGAAATAGCATCCAGCATGCTGCCAAAACAATGTGAAGGAGAAAGGCTTTATGGAGGAAGGGAGAATTTTCGGGATACATGTGGAGGAAACAGAAAACCTTCATGTAATGTATTTTTAAACCTTTCAGAGATGCAAATCCCAAGGCACTGCATTCTTCATTATTTAGCTAGTGGTATTTCTGGATGGAAAGAACCTGCACCTTTATTATCAGTGATGAGACAGATCATCACAAGTTTTTAAAATAAATCTCTCCCTCTCTCTGTCACATTCTTTTGAAATGGTGCATATCTTTGAAGCATTTGTTTCTCTGGGAACATGAGGTACCGCCAGAAAACTACTCAGATCATTTATTGCTCCTGAATATTTAGAAATCGTTAACCTTTACCCACTCCACCCAAGGAAACACTGGGAGAGGCTGTAGCATTTTTTTTAACTCTTTCACTTCTGCTCCTCCTTTTAACCTCTCATTAAGTGGCATATATGCTTATGATTGGGCAGCTTTATATACATTTTATGATCTGGGTGATTCAGCAGCGGTATAAGGATAAGGAAGACACCGTTTTGCTCAGAGGCAGACAGATCTGTGATGAAGACTGTTTCCACTCTGTAAAGCATTAACCTATCCAGATGTTACCAGAAAAGGTGAATAGGTTTAGTTAAAATGCACAACAGATGGGATCTTTGCCCTAAAGTCATTTAGGGTCAAAAGCCAAACCTATTGCCTGTTCTACTATTTCATATGAAATTAGAAATGGAAATAATAAAACATATCAAGAGTCTGTTTTCCTTCTATTCCTAACAGACAAAACACGTAGACAGATTTAAGCCTCAAAAAAATCCATATACAGTTAAACTTTCCCACTGGTTGATGAGCAGTGGAAGACAAAAGCGGACTGGGTGAATAGCTCTTTATTTCCTGGGCTTAAGTCTGAAGATCATTTCCAGATGCACCCAGTTCCCGGCACCACACAGCTGGATCCCACTTGCCTCATGCCCAGTGTGAAGTGGCACTTTGGGCAGCTGAGCCACAGGATCCTGGCTGCAGCCTGCAGAGGGGTAGAAGTTGACATTTGCTCTTCGGTCCTGCCTTCAGGCCACATAAGGACCATGCCAAAGGCAAGATCCCATATCTCTTTCATTCCCTGCATGAGTTATTATGAAGAGAAGAGCAGTATATTCTTGGGGAGTGCATGGTTTTAGAGGGCATTGGTATTAAGAATATTGCTCGCAAAATAGCATTATTATTCCAAATTTTTTGGGGGTGTGATTTTAAACATGTAGGTAAGTGGGCCAGGTGAAATCCTTGGCCTGCTGTTTTGTGTTGTGTAAAACATTTCATGAATTAAACCTGAAATCTAGCAAACAGTTTCAGCCAAAGACAAAGAGGGTAATTCTGAGAAATTGCAGTCAGTGCAGTGTGATGATTTCAAAGGGAAACAGCTCAACTTTTCAGTTTGAAACATTTGTTTTTGTTTTGAGGTTTTCCTGCCTGCAATAAATAAAAAGGGGTGAAAAGTTTAAACACAAAAATGAAGTGTTTTGTTTCAGGTTGAACCAAACACTTTGCTTGATCCAAACTGGAATTTTGGGGTTTTATTGTTTTACCAAGAAAATACAGTTTAATTTCCTGTCAACCCAAAACATTTTTTGTAATTGTAGCCTTTCTATGTTGAATTCCAAAGCCATTTATTCCTACTGCTCTTTAGGAAAAATTCTTGGGAATTAGTTTTTTTCTGGGAAGTGAGCTGAAGTTTCACGGAACAGTGTGTCATGTTGGGGGGGAAGGTGATGAGGGAGCAGAGCTGAAGAGGAAAACTAGCAATTGATGAAGGTCCAACTAGCGCTGTAAGGATGGGATTATGGCTGACCAGGTCTTCAAGCCAGCCTGAATAGTTATTGTTTTACAGCAAGACAGCAGCTATGGGGCTGGGCTCCTTTGCCACAGCCCAGATGTGGGCCAGTTGAGCACTGCTGCTCTGCTTATTATGCCCTGTATGCAGGAAGCTGCTGCTGCTGCTTGTGGCCCTGCTACCCCCAACCCATTCCCAACTTTAGCTCTTCACTCAATGTCATGTGTTTTCTTACTACCATGTGGATTTGGCCTCCAGAAAAGCAGGATGGCTGCATTTGGACTGCAGGCTATGTGGTGTGCAGATGTGTGTGGGTATGTGGGAAACAACTGTATATTGTGCTCCGTCATTTTAGTTGGCCTGATTTGCAGCCACAAAGTGAACATTTTCACATTAATGTGAAATTAGGTAGAAGTCCCTGCAGCCTGTGGCCTCTGCAGGAGTGGTACAGTTAAACGCAGCTCTATCCTGAAAAGGAAGTGTCACAATCTCTCCCCACAACTGATGAAGTGAGTAAAGGTATTTGTGGTGCTAACTGTAGCTGGATCCTTTAGAGAGCTGGGGATAAATGCTTTTAACTGAAAGCCTGACTGAGGGACTGCGCTGCAGCTCAAATGTGTTTCAGAGCTTGCTTTTAACTGATGAAGCATTTGGGATTATGCATTACCCTGTAGGGCACAGAGAATGGCATACTTCTCAAGTGAATTCAGCCAGTGGCATTGTAATTACACTAATTACATCGTAGCCTTCAGTTAGGGTAACAAGTTGCTGCTATGCTTGCATGCATTACACAGCACTGTAATATATGTCATGGTATTTCTCTGTGTGTGTAACTCATGTTTTCCTCTTCGTATACTTCTACATGAAGGTACAAATGTAGAAATACTACTATCTCCATATGGTGCTTGTCATTTATTTTACCCCTGCCAGACTGTCAGCTGGACCTGGGAATGAAAGGGACAATTTTTGGAGCCTTCCCTTTAGTAGCAAGAGTCCCTCTGTGTGTGTGTGTCTGTTTCACACAAGATCCCATCCACCAGAGGAGCTGGGCCATCATGCTCCATCGTCAATGTCCCCACTGCATTAGCCAAGAGGAACCTTTCCCCCAGCTGAGCACAGGGCTGAGCTTGTCTCAACTGGAAGCCAGACTCTGGCTATCTCACAAATTACTATGTTAAAAAATCTTTATGGAGTAAAGTGTTGGTAAACAAGAGCTTGCTGCTCCTATGATTCACTACCTTCTTACACACCTTAAGACCAGATTTCTCCACCCTCTTATGGCTGTGGGGAACCGCAGACATGGTGGAACCGGTGCCCTCCTGTAAGCGTACCCCCAAAGCACACAAAGCTGCAGACAGCATTTTATGTGGCAGCAGAGGTCAGGGGAAAATTACAATGTGTGACTGTTTGTCAAGGAGGGGGAGGCATCCTCAGAAGGTCCTGAGCAGAGTCCAAAGCACGCTCAGTAGCTGTCCTGTGAGAGCCTTGCAGGAGTGGCCAGGGCTGCAGCAGAGTGGAAGGAAGACAGCCAAGTGCCGCTGGGCAGGCGAGCAGGGCGGGTGTGTGGGCAGGGAAGGGTGAGGTGGGGAGGCTGAGCTGAGAGACAAGCCTGGCTGCGGGCTCCCTCAGGGAACTCCAGCAAGCCTCTCATGTTTGGTGTGCTCCGGTTTTGCTCTCCAGCAAAGGAGAAGACCTAGTGCTCTTACTTTCACCACGGGTGTCAGGAAGCTTCAATCCATGGAGGTCATGCTGTAAACCCCCTGACAACACAAATGGACAGCGATACATGCAATTGGCTCTTACAACCTCAGCATGCTCATGCTGGAGAGGGAAGCCCTTTGGATATATACTCTGTCTGTACAGCTTCACATTGCATCTCTGTGCTAAAGCAAGCTGCATATGATGCCTACTGGTTCTTGAGAGCGATATAGTCACATCAGTGTGGCACTGAGCCTAGCTAATTAGCCTTTCCTAGCAGGTCTAATTAGGCTGGGCAAGGAGCCACACTGATAGAGCTGTACTTTCGTGGGTTCCAGCTCTCGCTTGGTCCCAGTCACTGTGTGTATCTGCATCGTATATATGCCATGGTGCAGATGTCCCACCACCGCTTCCCAGGATCCCAGGACCCTGGCAGCAAAACCTGTAGAAAAGCCAGCTGAGGACTGAAGAGATTAGCTGGATCTGGCAGGCCAAAATGCTACTTCTTTTCTTCTAAGACAAATTTTTGGAAGAAAAGGGAAAAGAAAAAACTCATGCAGACTTTTCTCTGCTTGTTTGATTTGGTGCAATGATTTCTGAAAATACCCCACACCCTGGGGTCCCACATGAGGTAAGATACTTGTGCTGTGTTCAAACCCTTTGTGAAATGAAGACAGTGTCTCCAAGGTCATGGTCTCTCAGTGGATGGCAATCCTAATAATAATGTGAGTGTGTGCATTCCCTTCACATCCCTTACTATAGGCTTTGTCCATTTTTTGGACTGAGGGTTAGATGGTTTTCCATTTGTTATCAGCTAAGGGTTAGTCTTTATTTGGCTGTAACCACTGCTGTGGCATAGGGACAAGGTGGTCTCTGTGTGATCCTTGTGGTCACTCTAACCCGAAGAAGGAAAAAACTAAAGGTGAGAAATGAAAGCTGTGTGCCCCTGTGGCAAGGTTCAACATGGGGGATGGCTGGAGAAAAACTTACTAGACTCAGGTGACAAAGAAATGAAGAGTTGGAGACAAAGACAGGGCAAAGACGAGGCTAACAGTGGGGGCAGGGATCCAGATGGCCACCCTCCTAGATCAACATTGCAGACATGAGAATTGAGAGGAGAAACTGTCACAAAAGTAAACAGTATAAGAGAGAGGGACATAATGTAATGCTTGGACTGGCCGTTGTCCAGGTGTCCACCCTCTTATCACACAACACGCTGCAGTCAGACACAGGAGCAGGTCCTGAGCATCTGTGCCCAAAGCACTAATGAGTGTTTGCAGGATGAGCTAAGAGGGAAGCTAAGGCAATGCGAGGGAGAGGGGTAGGAAGGAGGCTTTCAAGCACGTGGAAGGCTGCCTGGCCGACACAGCATGTGGCAAGGAGGAAAAACATGAAACAAAAGCCTTCCTGCAGGAGCGGAGAGAAAAGACCCACTGCTGTCAGAAATGAAACAACATAGCCTGCTGTGGAGGCCAGAGCTCCTGGGGCAGACTGGGCCAATAGTTGTAAAACAGTTTTGAAGTAGGAAATGTAACATGACTACAAATTGCCTTGCTTCCCCCTCCAATCCCCAGCTCCCACCATGTGTAAGAAGACATCGAGCAGGACAGCAGCAAGTTGGCAGAGCTACAGGCAGGTCCTGCCTGTACTGGTGTGGGGCACAAACTGGAGAATTGGCACCTCCACCCCTCCATCTCTTCCCAAAACACACAACTGGCCCAATTAGAAATATTCCCAACACCAGCACTGCCCTCTCCCTGACAGTGGGGAAGCTGGATTTTTTGGAGGCTATCTGCCAACAACAACAATAAAGTACCATTAATTTCCACCAGGGCCCTACTCACAATGGCTAAACTGGACAGATAATTTACAACCGATATATCTTTATGGAGACAGGACACAGGCATTTTTACCAACAGGTCATCCATCTAAGGTCCAGAGCAGAGTCAAAACACATGGTAAAAAATACTTTTCCTCCTGTTTCCATGCTGGCTGTGACACAGCCTTTGGCTGGGCAGCACGATGGTGGAGGACTGCAAGTTTTGTAGTCACAGTTCTGGATATTGCCTAATCTTCGTCTTCTGTTTCAGTGGATCTTTTTACCAAAATATTTGCTGTGTATGGAAAATAAAGAGAAAAAAAAAATGTTGACTGGAAAGGGTTTCTGCTGCACTGTTTACAAACTTTGCACTTTCTTCAGAGCCACAGAAGTTAGAGATGGAAAAGCCATATTAAGAAATAAAGGCTGAACTTTTCCAAGGCTTTTAAATCACTTATAACTCTGACAAATTACCTCTAGAGAAACTCTGTGTGGCAATTTCAGATATTGCAGCCCACCAAAGTCTTTTCCATGCCATTTCCACAGCAGCTAGTTAAGAAATCAGGCAATGAACTGTCGCTGCTGAAGTGGAGTCAGCCTCCTACTGCTGACTGCTCTGGGAAGAAGCAAATACTGAGAGATAGAAACATAGGAGAAGGGGGAGTAACTTAGGTTGGTCTTCTCTGCATCTATCAAAGCTTGTTGAGGCTTTAATGTCCATGTAAAAAGTGACCTGTGGTGTGGTGCAGGACCATCAGAGGTCTGACTCTAGGCTGAAATCACTCAAGGCCAGGTCTGCAAAGGAAATTTCATTCATACATAAGCAAGTAGGAATTGAGGAAGACTTGTAAAAATGCCCATCAGCTAGACACTCAAGTGTCATTAAAATGCAGAGGCAGACACTAGGAAAGCAAAAGTGATGCAGGTTGTATTTTCTACAGTAGAACAATTTGGAAGCTGTTTAGCAGCTTTTTATCATTTTGTCCTTCCTCTTAAATTTATCTTTATTCTTCTTCATTCCCTTTCCTGGGATTTTCTCTCCCCCAAAGACCACTCTTATTTTTTTTCACAGCACTTTGTTTTGACATGGAAATTCACTGTTCATTGAAATAGAACAAAGATGTTGACTGAATCCCACCTTGCATTTCTAACATCACCATTTTGGAAAGGAGTGCTGCACGCTGATGAGATTGGTCTGTATTTGTTGATTCTATGAGCTGTTTAGACACCACCTCAGACCACAAAGATACAGTCAGCCTTCTGTTGGCACGGTCTTGGGAAAGGCTATCCTTAGGGGAATCTTTCAGCTGAAGTAGGTTAGTCAGCTAATATGGGATGTGTTTCACCTGACCTTGGGAGTCAGTGTGACACTGAGGTTAGGCTGGATGTTCTGTTTCGGTGGAGTTACCTATCTCTACAGGTAACTCCACTGGGCAGTTAGTATATTTTAGACTTCTTTGGCAACACGAACTTCCTTTTTCAGAGGAAACATCCCTTTCAGCTCAGTCACTCTTTTATATTTAGCTCTTACATATCAAAAAGCACATGATGAACAAATGTGCCTAAAGAAGGTGAAGTATATTGTTATTACAGCAAGGAGACAGCATTATTATTCTCAAACTACGCGTATGTGAGGATTGAAATTTTCTACCCAGAACCTATTTGTGACATGTAGTTCTTTTGTAGCATCTTATCCCTGTGAAACCTTGGAAGGAGCAACTCATGAAACTGTCCCATTACCACTGGGACAGAAGAACCTGAACACAGACTTCACAAGCGAGCGAGAGATGGTGTAATGAGTGCACAACAGTTCAGTGCCCCATGTTATGAGAGGACAATATTAATCCCAAGGAAACATGGCATCCTTTTTCTCATCTCATTCTTGCTGTAGAGGGCAAAGCCCTGGCCCAGCAATGTGGTCACTGATTTCCCTCTGTCCCTGCTTCATCTGTGCTGCCTGTCACTTGAGCAATGTGAGAGGCAAGAAGCAACTGCTCTCACTATGTCCCAAACTGGTTTTGTGCCACCAGCTTGCTGGCACGAACCCCTACATGAGAGCCCTGGAGGAAAGTACTCCTTCTGATTCACTTTGTTCATAGGACTCTAGCAGCTCAGAGAAACTAATGTGGTGGGATAGAGAGTATCAAAGGAAGAATGGAAGAGAAAGGGCAAGTGGGTACAAATTATTTCATTATGAACTTTCCATGAAATAGCAAGGGTAGAGCTGGGGATGGGAGGATATTAATTTATGGCGGAATATTGTTATTGCAGCCCTTCTTTAACCAGTCATGTTACAGGAAGATAAATAAAGCCCAAGCCAAATCTTTCCCTAGGCTAAGCCGGCTAGCTTAGAGATTTACGTGCAACTTATATCTAGCCTGATAATTCCACTGTGTGACTGACCAAAGGTCTTCACTTGCAGGGTAGGATGTTGTTAAAGGCACCAATATTCGGAACTGGAGCACAGCAGGACACTGCCTGATGAGGTCGTTAGTAAATTTCAGTGGCCAAAAGCAACTTGTTGATCTCTGTGAATGCGTTGCTTGCAGCACTGGATAGGGGGCTATTTCACAGTACAGCAAACATGAGGCTTTTTTTGTGTCAGTGACCAGAAAAGCCAGGCTCTGTTTATTCGACTAGAAAGTGCTTACACTAGCTTATTTTTTCCCCTGAAACTCAACTTTCCTAATTCTGTATGGGAGGGCTTTTTTCCAAGCTTTTTAAAGTAATATCAGTATTATGGCTAATGAGGCAGTGGAAAGCAAGCTGGCCCATTCACTGTAGCTAATGACTCCATTCCCGTGAGCCTAATCAAAGATTTGTACATTTAATTGCTGTCAAGTCAGCTCTAGCCACCTGCCATTTCTGCCACACCTGAGCTCCCTTCTTCGTGGTCCACGATTCTAAATGAATCCATCTCTTTTTCTAAGGGAAGGAAAACAGAGCTGCCAAGCAACCCTGAAATGGTGCTTTACTCTTAGAGCAAAGATCAAACAGCCTGCTTTGTCACTGAGCAATATATGTGTTAACTGACTGTGGCACAGATTTTTCAAAAATTTATTAGTCTCATATCGGAGATCAAGGATGTGAGAAATACACCCTTGTCTGGACATGTCCTGGACTTGAAACAGACTTCTGTCAGAGGTGAAAGTGATTTTTGTTGGCTCACCACTGAACAAAGTTGAACTACATTTATTTTTGGTTTTCTCTGATGGAAAATAACACTGAAGCCATTATTCCATTTCTGCAGTGGACTGGTGCAGTATTTTGACCAACCTTTGTCCTCAGCATCACGATTCCTAAACATCCTGCCTTCTCCGTAGGGAATTCATACAGGAAATGTTTTGGGGCCACATTCCCTTGAATGTAAGAGATAACTCCTGTTCATTGTTCTAGAGGGAAAAAAAATAAAAGAGGAAAAAAACCCAGTTGTTGCTAGCATATTGTGAAAAGAAAATGCTTTTTTGTGATCCTGGGCAGATCCGTTTACCTCTGTCCAGGAAAGACTCCTAAGAATCATATGTCTAATGCCATGTATTTCTTCAAATGTATTTCTAGATAAATTTTTTAAGTTGTTAGGAAATATGCAGTATATGAAGTCACACTGAAACAATATTGGTTTTTAATTAACTTCCCATTTTATAGCCTGATTTCCTACTGAAATGAGAATTTTGTGATCATGTGTTGTGATCATTTGTCTGATCATCCCTTGCTAATTGTTTTTCTATTCTTGGCCAGATTGAACCTTAGATAAAAAAGAAAGACGAATGTGAGAGAGCAATGTTACTGCTTCAAGAATATAAGTACCCAGGTGGAGGTGCAAAAGCCCACAAATATTTCCTATGAATGGCCCAAGTAGAGGAAGTCTGGCAAATGAATTCATATGTTGTCAGCAAAAGAAGAGAGACCATACGGGTTCGCCAGTCACAGCAACAACAACAAAACACAGATCTGTGCAATATGAGGCATCACTGATATTCATCCTCACATAACTACTTTATTTCCTTTCTTGACCCATCACAGAAAGCAAAAGCACCATTAAGATATATATAAGATTTTTGACTGGATACAATGAGATTTTTGCAAGCAGCTTGGTCTGAATGCAGGCTGACACTTTTTTCCCTCATTGTGACAATGTGGAAAGGCTTTATAATAGCTTTTAATACAATTTACTCCAACTTTAGGAGCTCTTCCTCTGCAAGAAGGGTTTAATTGGCCATGAAGCCCTGTGAGTTTTTGCACTGTGAATTGACAGATGCATAGATTAATTTACCAGAAAAACCAAAGAATAAATTAAAGGCTCTGAATACAATTAAGGGGTCTGTAGCTACTTGTATCTGTCTGAGAGCTTAGAGCTAAATTCTGTCACTCATTTTGCTATATGGCTAACCACTATTGTACTTTACTGCAATGCAAACCTAAAGAGAACTTAACTTGTTGACCATTTCTGTGACAATGTGTTTAAAATTTCTGCTCAGAATATCCTACAATGTCTTCAGAAAAAAAAAAAAAGGCATTCACGTGGGTAGACACCTCTTTTCCTTCCTTTGAGCTGTCACTTTCCTTTGAGCTGTAACAGAGGTTGATGTACACAGAGGTGAAACAGATGCAAAGATCAACTGAGGTGCTGCCATGATAAATTCTGTGAAACCTGATACCTAGGTTAGCCATGTGAGCCACCTCATAAACTCCTGGGTTTCTGTGCTTTCATCTACTACTGAAACAAACTAGTAAAGGAAGAGGACAGCAACTCTTTCCATCAATGGCTGAAGCATCTTACTAGACATTGAAAAGAGCTATGTTGTGCAAGTGCAACTGCATGCACTACCCAAAAATGGTTCAAAAAATGCCTCACTTTCTAAGGACATTTCTGGGGAAATGTCAGAGGAACCTCTGTGTCTTGGCTGCCAGCTGGGTTTAGGCTGAGTGAGGTGTTGAGATGCTCCAGCAGCAGCTTTACTTTTGCTTGTACCTCTCTGGAGTTTGTCTCCATGTAGACATGTGCTAACAAAGCAGGAGCCTGCACGGCTACCTGCTGCTGATTCAATGGTTCCCAGGAATGTTACCAAAGGTGGAGCTGAGCCATGACATGCAACACTGAAGTTCCTCCTAGTGTGTGCAAGGCCACAGTGTTTGCCATGCTACTAGAAATGTAATGACAGCATTTATGAGGAGGCAGTTTCACATACTCAGTTACAGGACAGAGGTTTTTGACCTTTCTCAGAACTGTCTTGCAAAACCTATTGCCACAAGACCTTTGTGGGATTCATGGAAAGGCTAGACAGTGATCTTGTGTAACTGGGAGCCCTCCAGTCTGCTTCTGTTGGACTGTGGAGTGCATAGATGTGAAGCTGTTCGGACTTTGAGAAGAGTGAGGCAGTGTTCATAGGAGAAGCTTTCCATATTACAGAAGGTGCACACAGAGCTGAACAGAGACTGTAAGTAGATTCAGGCCCTCCTGCTTTTCCACAAGTCAGATCAACTCCAGCCATTAATTAATATACTAAAGTCAGAACACAGTTCCACTGTGGCTTGTCTGGAAAGGTCTGAGCACTGGGAAAGAGGCCATTACATCAACACCTGGGTTATGGGTGAGGATCTGTTGCTTTCTACAGCAAATATGTCCATAGAGTCTCATCCTTGCTTGCCTTTATCTTCATAAAAGGTTCATAAGTGGGAATACAGAATATGTAAATACCCTGAGCTAGCACTGAAGAAGACTTTGATGGAAGGAAAATAGAGAAGGGCCCAAATGAACTTCTGCCTTGTCTGTTGAGGATGTATCTGCCTCTGGGTGCATGTTCTCTTTAGGAGTGGGTTCCTGGACCAGAGAAACCAAAGGCCTGACTCAGAGTTGTCACGAATCATCCCAGATGTGCTTGGCCTATCTGATACTCATAAACAGAGAGAACTCTCAGGAGCTAATTAGGGAATTCAGGAGAAATGGGAGCAGACTTCTTCCCCTGCTGGGTCCCTGGTCACTTGGACGCATTCTTCCCTGTTTGTCCAAAGCAGTGTAGGACCAACTGCACAAGAAGATAATACAGCTCCAGTGGGTCATCTAAGCCAGGAGTGTCCTGTGATGGTGGGGAAAATCAGAAGCAAATACCAGTGATAGGTTGGACAGTGCCTTGTCCTCACTCGGACTCTGATAAACCACTCTGCAAATCCCTTCCCACTACAATCTGCAGAGATGGGGCTTTTTGTGCTGAATAATTAGCAGCCCTTAAAAAATTTATATATACTGGCTTAATTCTTTTTAAGTACTTTTGTTATTCCTTTTGCTGCTCTGGCTGTGTTTGTCTTTCACTTGACACCACTGTCAGTGCTGAAGACAAATATGCATTTGTTTTGATTTCTTTCTTAGTGTATACATAACTTACAATTGGAAAGCCTGGAAAGTCTGCAGGATAACCTCACAGATAGCTAAACCCATTCAAAATGGCAATGAAAACACAAATCTCCTAATCAGGAGGGAGAGTGTACTTTCAAATGTAGTCCAAAAATGCTTTCTTGGATAATAATACACCACCAATGTTTTTTGTTCAACTCTCAACCAAGGGTTCAGATTTCTCCCTGTGGTCCAGAAGTTGGAAATCACAAGACACTTGGCGTAATTTCATAAAGACCTCAAAGTATAGCTCCATTCTAACTACAGGAACATATCCTCACAGTCAGCTGTTTCTGAATCAGTACCTGAAGCACTTCAGGAAATCGATGAGGGAACAACAGGGCAACCAGCTAGTGGATGGCAAAAACAGGGATCTTCAGTGTAGAGGATTGGAACCACAGCTTTCCTTAACTTGAGTTGAAAAGAATGTATTATCAAGAGAGAGGATCCTTGGAACATAAAGGCAACATTATTAGCTCTTCTACAGCGGTATTCAAATGGTAATTTAACCTTTGCCTGAGAGAATAGATTAAAGGAAGAACTCAGAGCAGTCTTTTCTTTATTTTCTTCAGTTACTCCTGGCTCATGCATTTGCATTTCTGTCTCTGACTGCACAAAAGCAGGGCTGTGGAAATTGAAGTCTCCAGGAAATTCATTCCTCTCTTTCTCCATTTACCCTGTAATTTAGGCACCTGCCTGCTTTCCTCTTAGGAAAAGAGGAAAATTTCCCTCTAGGGCTGGTAAATACTGCCACAGATAAAAATGAGGAGGGAGCAACGGTGGGTGGGAGGGGCAGGGCACGTGACAGTCCAGGTCTGTTTCCTTAGCTTTCCAGTCTACTGTCAATATGACAAATAGCTGGTTTTCCTCTTGCTCATGTGGAAATCTTCCACCGAGATTGCAGTTTCTACAAAATCTTAATTTTTCATAACTCTATTTTTTTCTATTTCTTATTTATTTTTTTTTTAAACTGTATGTGTTCTTCAGGAAAATCAAGCTCTGTTTTGTTTTGGTATTTTTTTTTCAGAAATGTTCCATTATGTGTATACTGAGAGCTGTAGCAGATAGTAAGGGAATGCCGGCAGACACATTATAGGAAGTATAGTTTGTACAGAAAGTTCAATCCAATGGAGAAAATGAATGACAGAAGGCAGTGGAGTACAAAGACCTTGTCAGGGCACTGAACGTGACTTTAGTCGAACTGACCTTCAGTGATATGCATTGGCATAAGAATAAAATACTTGGATTTGGAAATAGTCAAACATTTTCTTTTAGTTGATAACATTGAAACATTTTTGCATAACATTTAGAAAAGTATTTTGGGGCAACTTGAGACTCCTCCAGTAATATTAATGCATTAACTTTGATTCTGATTAGAGACAAAACAAATACGGAATTTTTCATGGGGAAAATAATCTGAATTTCTCTTCATGATGTGAGTAATTTGTTTAACTTTCATTTGTATAAGGACATCTAACACTCACAAAAACTTGTTAGAGATCTCCAAGACTTCACAGGGAGGTGCACACAGAGAGTGTTGTACTGGCCATGAAGAGATACTACCTATCTTCAGTGTGTATTTGCCCTAGGGCCACCAGAGGACAATCTCCTGTGGTTAGTAAGAGGGCAGAATTTACCACACAGGATATCTTTGCCCCAGCAATTAGTGGAGTACGCTTATTCAGAGAAATTTCATTTCAAACCTAACACAATGTTGCAGCAGAGAAACAGAGTTATTTCCCTGTAGATCATAGAATCATAGGTTGGAAAGTACCTGTCAGATCACTGAGGCCAACCAGCCTACTCATAAAGAGACACTATGGCCAACCCATAGGGTATCAGTTTGACTGGGTGTATCAAATGAGCTCTTACCTAGCCCAGTGATAAGCACCCATTTCTCAAATATTGCCAGAATTAAACAGTGATTTCTTTGAGAAGAATCCAGCAAAGAAGCTAAGCGTGGAATAACCACATTGGATATGCCAGAAGAGCTTCTGAGGGTATTGCATTCAACAGCCTATGCCTTTCTTCTCCTAGCTCCAATATGAATCACAAGCTGATTCATTCTCTAGATGAAGTTTCAGTCAGTTTGTGACTGATACTGGATGTTTGCAAGTCCAGCTCTGAAACTGAAATTATTTTAAGGTGGGAGAAGGAAGTCTTAATAAGACAGACGGGACACCTTCAGCAGTTATTCCATCTCCCCCTCCCACCCCTCCAGTCTTTCAATCACCACTTACACATATGAGAATCCAAACACATATTGCAGAGTTGGTGAGGTCACAGAGTCACAGAACACTGAGTTGGAAGGGACCCACAAGGATAATCAAGTCCAACTCTTCAGTGAATGTCGCATATGGGGATAGAAACTATGACCTTGGTGCTATTAGCACCATGCTCTAACCAACTGAATGAGTGAAGAATTGTGGTATCCTGTAGTAGAGAACTGTTAGAATGGGAGAATCTTTGTGTATAAACATCCTTCCCAAGCGCATCAGTAACCTGTCATGATTAGAAGGAGGTGTTTCACCTCAGAATTTATTTTGAAGCAATCATTTTTATTCTGGCAATAAATTTCTTCAGTGTCTTGGTCCTTACATTTCTTTTCTTTCCCAAAAGAATGGTCTTATTTAATTATTATTTGTTATTACTGTTTTTAGTGTTACCTCAAGGAGAGGAGTGTAAATATGCATCCATTCTTCAAAAGATGATTTTTCAGTTTTGGCTTAGTACCAGCCAGGCTCTAAAAACAACATTGATACATCTAAAATCACCTTTCGCAGCCTAGGTTTGTAGCAGCAAACCCAGGAGAGATTGCAAACCTCTACTTCCATATATACTTTCTGACCATGTCCTCCCATCCTCTTGGAGCAGGGCTCAGGTAAGCACACCAACCTCATCCCTCCATCAACCCTGGTGCCCCAGGTACTCTGCAATAACACCAAGCACAGGGTTAGATAGAGCCTTTGAAACCTGGAGGTTCCGCCTACCATTACACACAACCAAGTGTCCTATTTAATTCTTATACCTCAGAAATCTTGAAAACCTGATGCACACAAATAAAACTAGCAGTGAGATTTAGGGCTTAATATAATGAATATTGTAAGCAATTTTTTATCTCTGGACCTTACCACTGAAAGCTGACCTATCAGCACCATCATGTTGATCTTGCTTAGCCTAGCTTCTTCCACATTTATCTGACACAGCTAGTACTAGTATATGTCTATGTTGTGTGTGTGCCCAAAGGAAAAGAAACCTCAGCTGAAAGTGAATTATTGCCATTTTCTATCAAGTGCAAAGCCTGTTTAGTCTTTGATTAGCCACCATTCAGAGAACTTTCTGACTCAAGGATTTTTTGGCATTCAAAACCAATCTGTGGAAAGCATATGTAAACACACTGGTGAAGTGATAGGATATAAAATCCAGAGAAACGCCAGGAGAATTTAGAGGAGAAATTTACAGGTATAGGTTTGGGGTGACACATGAATGATAGAGAATTATGAGGCAAACTCATTGCCCTATTAATGCAGTGTCTTACACTGACCTGTTTTGAATGAACTTTGCCATTAAATGAAGTGAAGCCTTTCCTATGTGATCTGTTGATGCATAGTAAAAATCCCCAAAAAAACAACAAACCAAAAAAACAATGATCCCAGCCTTGCAACCAGTCTGTGATACCTGTTTTTGCAGATGAGTAATGCTTTGCTGTTTGTATATCTTGAATATGGTTACCAATCTGTATCATGGTAGTATTGTCTGGTTAAACAGAATAATATTGTCAGGTTTTGGTTTACTAGTTCAGTGAAAGTCCTTTGCTGAGAATTTTTTACCATGGATGTCCATGTGCTTCAGATGTGCAGACAATTTCCCTGGAAACCTAACAGAGGCAGCCAATATCCTTCTGAAGCAAGTTTCTGCTGTCTGGGGGACTAGACTTTAAAATTTCTGGCTAGACTTGCAAGAGGATTTAGATGCTGTGTGAAAAAACATGACTGTAAAATTCTCAGATATGCTGCCACTGGGCCCTGGTGGCACCTGCCATTCCCAGCAACCTTTGTGCTCAAGTAAATTTGCCCAGATGCATCAGGATCTGCTTCTGCACACAGGAGCACTACTTCAACCTTTCAAGAACACCTTGTTCAGAAAGAGGAGACATAGGCCTTGGGGAAGGGCCACAAGGGAAGAAAAATGAAGAGAAGCTGCAGGAGATGGGGCAGAGCCATGCATGTATGAATCTGGGACTGAGTAGAGCAAAAGGAGCTGCCTCCTGAGATGAAGGCTAATGATGTGGTCAAAGAGAAAAGAGCAGTAACAAAAAAGGGGGCACTGAAGCAGGCTGTAACATGCAGTTAGGGTCTTATCTCTGATTTCAGCCATTATTTAATCAAATGGGACCAACCTATCTCCAGCACAGTTCTGCTTGCATATACTCAGAAAGGAATCTGTCTTGGCCACAGTGGTGTCACCTCAGGGTCTGCCTTGCTCATCCTCTCTAGTCCTGTGTTGTCTGACTTCCAGCCTAGTTTGGCAGTGAGGACAGCAGGGTTTACTGAGGTGGTGTGAGTTTAGCACAAGCAGTGGTGATGGCGCTTCCCTCCTAGTCAGTCCTGCAGGCCAGTCCAGTCAGGGCCTGGGGGAGCATGGGCTTGGTTTCCTTCACTGCCCGAGGAATAGTTATTAGTATTTAGTTATGCTCTAAATCTTGAGCTAATGCAGATGAGGATGGTGTGGGTGTGGGTGTGAACCCCACCTTCTAGGTTAGATGTTGTTTGGGAGTGGTTTTAAAGGGCTTAAATGGCCAACCCCAGGGAAAAAAAAAATCCGTTTAGAGCTGTGGTTTCTAAGTGGAAGGAAACATCCCCAGACAAGTATAAAGTACTCAAGTCCTTGCCAGACACAGGATTTAAGACCCAGTTTTCTATGTGGCATAATCCATTAGTGAGATAAGGTGTCTCCCCATGCAGCTTGCTGGCAATTGTCCTTTTACCCCCATTCATTTCACAGGCACCCTCAGAATCAAACTCATGATGAAGGACTGATCCACAGAAACAAAACAGCTGTCTTAAGGCAAGCCTTTCCGTTATTTTCTGTAGTAATGAACAGACTTCTGAGACTAGTCTATGGTTCCTGGTATGCATCCTTTTGTTTCCAACATACAAAAGAAAGATGAATAAAGCACCTTCTAAATGCCTACTTCGGCTGTGATAAAGGTGGCATTTATTACAGAGTAAAAATGCCAATGTTCACATGTGTGATGCACATACATGTCTACAGATAACCACGATAAAACCTGAGTTAGAGCCAAAGAGACCTGAACTGAAGGAGAAGAAGCATGCAGGAAAACAAGGAAGATTGTTGCAGAGGAGTCCTCAGGTTAACTTCTCAGCTTGTTACCTGCACATATTTATAACCCATGCTGGTAAGGAATCACAGGGGATGGATAGATACTCAAAAGCTTTGGATAAGAAACACCATAGCTGCTGGGTGCACTGCAGGGATCTCACATCTGGCCAAGCTCAATACAAGACAAAGAACGCATGAGAAGATGCAGGATTAGGTATCATAGAGTTTCAGACTGCAATGTCAAAGCAAATGGAATGAGATGCTCCAGTTACAAGCAAAGGAAAGCCACTTCTAAAAGTCAGTGAGAGGTAGACATTTCTGAATGCCAGAGTATCTACATGGTCCCAGTCTTTATGGATTGCCCAGCAATACTCAGATATCTCAAAAGCTCTGTACTACCTATGTGGCTCTTGCCACAATTAATTCTTGGAGTAAATGCCCTCAGATGAATGGAATTGCAGTGGGGCTGCCCTGCCTGGGTGACTGCCCAGTGGTGCTCCACCCAGCCCTGCATGCTTAGCCTATTACTCATGCTGTGCCTTGGGATGCTGGAGGCTTGCAGCCTCCTAACTCCACTGCCCATTGCCTTTTTTCCACATCTTTTATTGGATCCCCAATCCCAGTGCAAATCTCTGCTCACCCTGCTCCCTCATTTGCCTTCCGCCTCTGCTGCCTTGTTTGCTTGGCCTGGATGTTCTGTGAGCATGGGCAGGAGTAGCTGCAGCTTAATGCATGGCCTGCTTCTGCTCTGTGTGTAAGTTCTCTCCATGCAATTGTAATTCCTATTTGCTTGCTTTCCTGCAAAATAACAAAATCTCTATGTTCAGACCTAAATATTAGTGATCATCCTTCTGCCTCTGGCTTCATGTGTTCTGATCCTGTGTAATCATCATACCAAGTGTCATGCATTTTGCAGGAAACCTGCACACCCTTCAAGTTCCAAATCATCCTCATCCTAAAGACTTGTATTTATTAATTAGGATTAATCCCTGTTAATTATGAGGAAATACCTGCAACGTCTCCCATCTCTGCATGTCAGCAGAGAATATTTTGTGAAGGTATAACCTTTGGCATCAGGGACCTGCTTTTGGGAGAATTAGATATCAGAACATATTTGTTTAAGCCTTTAGCCCCCAGGATGTTCACCAAGATAAAAGTCACTTTTCAAGGTCATCTCAGACCTCATGACCTTTAGGCCCACTCCAGAATTTGAAGACTTCCTGGTTAAATAAGGTTTATCATTGTTTGAAAGAATTTGGCCTCTGGCAAGTAAAGGTGAAAAGTCATCTATATTTGAATGTTTTTTGTATACAGGCTTGGCTGCTGCCCATGACTTTAAAGTCGCCCACTGTACGTATAGCCTGAAAAAAGACGTGAAAGGCACAGGAACTCTTTAGCACAATTAGAAAGCCATCAAGTGTGACATTAATGAAAAACCAAAGGGACAGACATAGCCCCTCTTTATGCAAGGGTCAGTTGGGAATTGCTTTGTTGAAGACTATGAAGTTACCCTGGATAAAGCTCTGAAAATGAAGGTCAGACAACCTGCAGAGAGGCGCAGGCTGTGCCACATTTACATCCCTGCTGACACAGGGTGTAGAGAGGCACATGAGAAGCTGATATTGGAGGGAAGTCCTGCTCATTTATCCTGTCACCTTCTGTTGTCAGTGGTGTGGTCAGTGGCCAACTTCTGTTCACGGGTAAACCCAGTGAAGACTGAAGTTGCAAGAGGTTAAATACTGCTGTCAGTAAGACCAGTATAACACCTTGGTGTGAATGAGGCAGATTTTGATCACAGTTGCACAATTTCCCACTGAAATCACACTACTACCTACAGAGGTGTGAGAGCTCAGTCACAGCGATGTGACTGAAGTCAGCATGTGACACATGAGAGTTTCTCTGACTCATACAAGGCAATGCTGATTCTCCAGGTTCACATTAGTGCACTTTCAAATCAAAATTCATTGAAATGGGCTTAAATAGACACAGTCTTACATGTGGAGTTACTCCATCTGTTTAAAGAAAGAGACAAGTCAGCTCTGTGCACGAATTTTCTCCTTTATTTCCCTGTAGGTTTGCAATGTCTGTGTCCCTTGGGTTACCTCCTACTAGCACAAGTAGCAGGAGTCAGAAGATATTCAGAAGTTTCTAAATTTGTCTGGATCCTCTCTGTGATAATAACATACAGGTGAGACCAGCATGAGGTAGAGCTCTGCCTGATCTTTCTGTGTCCATAAAGAAGGAGTGGCACAGGTTGCTTCACAGTGTAAGTCCTGACAGGCTCTGCAACACAAGCCATTTCCCAGAAATGGATTGCCATGGGGCCAATAGCCCTGTGCTCCTGCTCCTTCATATCAGCACTTTCCATTGACATCATGTTGAATGTGCTTCCTGAAGGCACTGGAGACCTGGGAACGTTTGAATAGGATACCACCCCAGCTCCTGCTGCCACTTAACCCCCATGATGGAGCCCCTCTCTGAGATGTGGCTGGCAGTGTTCAGAGGCCTTTGCAGCGTGCAAAGTAGTGCCAGGGCAATGGCAATGTGCTCTCCCGAGCTCCAGCTGGGAGCAGCCCAGGACTGCCAAGTTCAGTTGTGGGGCCAATCTGCAGTGGGTAGATGTGTGTGGGGTGAACATGCACTGGGAATATGTCATTACTGCATTCGGAGTTTATTTCAATGAAGAAAAAAGGATTTCACCAAGGGAATTTCTCTATGTATTGCAAAGCAAGGCTGAGTTTAACCTTTTTTTTGTTTTGTTTTTGAGGGAGCCCTTTGTTAAAATTTTGGCAGCACATCTCTGCCGGGAAGAGAGAACTGCTCTGTGCCGAAGCTGGGGCTGGCACATCTTCCCAGCATTCGGGGCATGCAAAGGCAGTGGGGAAGGCTGCCATCTCATGGTGAGCCTCGCACGGCTCCAGCACTCTCAGCTCACCTTCCCCGTAGCCCGTTTCCCGGCCAGGTTGCTCCCGAGGAGCGACCAATCGTGTCTACAGCTCCAGAAGTAGCCGATGCCTGTTGCCATGGGTTTTGTGCTTTGAGACCAATTCTCCCAGAGGCTGGAGTTTTCTGGTTTCTTGCCTTGTCAACATTTTATGTGAGAGCAAAATGGTAGTTAAAGAAAAACCATAGGGGCAAGGTAATCACCCATCTGAGAAGAGGCTGATTGTCACAGATGGTTTTAGTGGCGACTTTAGGCTGATACACTATTGCCTGTGACAGCAGCTTTTCTGAATCACAGTCCTGAATGGAAACTCCCCTGGAACCACTTGTGGGTTGCAACTCATAATTTTGGGATTCTTTGGTATTCATCAGTAACCTTCAGCTGCAGCTCACACATCCTACGCTCTCGCGCTCACCGTCTGCCCTCCTCCTACTGAAAATTACCAGCGCTTGCCCAACACAAGCTGGATGCTCCCTCTCCACTCCATGGGATATGGCAGGTCTGTGGAAGGCTTCATGGTATTTCCAGAAGTCTCCAGAAAACCCTGGACATGAATCTGTGATCGAGAGGTTCAGCTTTGGCCAATGAGACCTTCTATACTGAAAGAAAGTGTCCTTGCTGATCAGGGGGAGTCCAACATGGCAGTGTTGGGAGTAGGTAGGCGTCCAGCATCCATACTGATAGCAAAGGGGCATAGAACAGAAGTGGGGATTTTTAAGGATGATAAAGGTCCTGCGTTCAGGGGAATGGTTAAAAATCGTATCACTGTAAGTGCTTTGGATGCATCTGTGGTGAGGAAAGGGAGAAACTGCATTTTAAAATGTTGTCCAAGTCACACCAGCATTAACAGCTGTCTAAAATATGTGCTGAATATGCACACTCTGGACATGTGCATGAATACAGCTTCTCAGAAGTGAATGGGCCCTACCCACCACCCTGGGTCCTCGAACTGCACTCCTGAGTCCCACATCTGGGGATCTCTGTAACACACTATGCTTGAAGGAAGAAGACAAAAATCTTTCACCTGTAGGTTCTGGCTGGAGAAAACATCTCTATCCAATCTTACTTTTTCTGCAAATATAGGTTATTTTGTTTTTCAAAGCTGTTTTTTTGGAGTGATGGAAGCCAGGGATAGTGCTGTGTGTAACCATAGGATGTGAATCAGACTATTCTTAGCTGAAGGGATCCAGGCTGCTGGCTGCTCTACCTTACATGTTTCACCTGTGAGGCTTTTGAATAGTCTAGAAACAAGAGAGAGAGAAGCTAATTTTCACTTTTTGAAATATAGTAGTATTTTATAAGGAATATGTACTCAATCCAAAACCTTCACAATTTTAATTTCAGTCAGCAAATAGAATAAAGATGTCAAAAGGAGCTCCAGTAATGGAAGGAAAAGTATTATACTTTACACCAGGATTTTCCCAATTTCTTTTGTGTTTCTGCACAAATATAGAAGGCCAAGCCTCTCCAGGTGTCTTTCCATGTTGTATCTTAATCATATGTTTCCGTCCTGCCTCTCCAAACCCTTCCCCTCGGTTCCAATTTTACTGCTTCTCAGCTTGGTGTGTTTTGCTTATAATGACCCAAATCACTTCCTTTCCTTCCGAAAAGGAAAAATAAGAAAACAACACCCATCCATTTTTAGATAGTAGCCACATGCTCAGTTGAATCTGCACACTGGAGAGGCAGCTGGGAAGGACACAGCAGCAAGCAGCTGGGAGTGGGCAGGTGTAGGAAGTTCTTAGTCAGGTTTGTCATGGAAAGTCATAATGTGCAATTACAGGGCAAAGAATGGGGTAGAACACACTGCCAGAAGAGTCATGCAGTTGGGCTGTCGCTGTGTGGAGTGCTGTGGGAGCTGGCAGGGCTTGGTTAGCTTTTTGAATATTTGAGGGATCAGATGAACACAAGTGGGAGCTAGGAGTGGGATAGAAGAGCTGAACTGGGTGATGGTGAGATGAGGTGGAGGGAGAGGAGGACTGTGCAGTTGACAGCCAGGGAGCTGCTGACCTGGCTTGGCCAACTCACCAAGCCTCACTTCTGTGCATCCCATGAAGTGCCTGGGTTAAGTGAGCTAAATGTGGGTTGCTAATGCTGCTTCTTACATCCCCTGTTTTAAATTAGCCTGCACATGTAGTAAGGTGCACATCTGGTGAGCATCTGGTTCTTCTGATGCTTCTGGAACGGGAGTAGGAAGTCAGCACCCAACAAGTGCTGGAACAGCTGGAAAAATTGGGACAGTTTGGCTTGAGCTGGCACTGAACAAGAAGGAGTAAGCCCAAAGGGATTCACACTGAATCATGTAGGGGAGAGGAATTAAGTGTTATTTACGTTCTGTCCTCACATAAGAGCAATGGCAAAGTCAAGGGCATGGAAGTGACACTGCAAACAGAGAACCAGCTCTTGTGGGCCTGAGCTAGCAGGGCATTTCCAACATACCTCAGTGCCTCCTGCAGGAACCAGTTCAGAGCTGAATCAGGTTAAGAAACACTCCAATTTACCAGATCACTGAGAGAGTCTTCTGGCCACCCCAACTTGAGCTTTCCCAAGAAAAGGGGGGCATGCAAAGGTAACACTTTCAGATTAGTGTCAAAAGCCATTACCTTAGCATTAGCAACAGCTGGGTTATGAAATACTTTCTTTTTTTTCCTCACTGTAGAACATGAGACTTATTTGCTGAACTCCTGGGTACCAATCACACCCAGGCATGCTTGACCTGGCCTTTTGCACTCCAGTGTGTGGGACAGAATGGGGTTTCAGGGGTCCTCTTGGGTCTTCGAGCTCTGGAGCCATTTCACAGCTGCTGGAGGGCTGCCAGCTTGCAAGTCTTATAATGAGTGGTGCAGCGTTTGGCAAGTAACTTGTCTTCAAGTGAGTGTGACTAATCATGAATCTTTTCAATAATGCTGACAATCCAGTCCCTCTTCTCTCACTCTGCCCAAGCCTGCTGAAATAGGAGTAAATTTGCCTTATTCTGGCAAAGGCAGGAAATGATGAAGAGCCCCTAAAAGGCTTCTAGTGCTCCATGCCTAGGTTTTGCAGTGAATGTAATTATCAGAGTTGTTGTGTGTGTGTTTTGAGAGCAGCTAAATAGCTCCAAAGGTCTGAAAGATTGCACTCTGCCACCACACCCCAGATCTTTTGCCTGAACACCTAATTTCTGTACTTCACTGGTACAGTGTGCTCCTGCAAAAGCAATAAGCCAAAGTCTAATAGAGTTCACAACTCTGTTAATGGTTTAAGTTTGTTTTATTTGGTATATCCTTACTCTCTGCATGAACAGTAGAGCAAGAATGTGGCATTTTAGTTACCAGTCTGTGCTAAACTTGACCTACCTAGCTTATTGGCTGGCAAGTGAGATCTTTGTCTTGTTCTTTAATGAGTTCCCTTAGACATCTAACGAAACAAAAATGCAACTGGGTCTCATATCATATGCAGAAGTATACTGCATTATTTCTTCTCTGAGAAGAATGGTGCAAGCATTGTTCCTTCAAATGATACTCACTGGAAAGTAAGCACATAATGAAGAGAAAGCAGAAGGCTTGGGAAATTAAACTCGAGGAGGGGAAAAATGGGAAAGAATCAGTAAGTTACAGGTGAGAATCTGCTGATGGAAAAGGAAAGGAAATTTTGTTGTGAGGGCATAGTTCTCAAAATTGTATTTAATGTTATTTAATGGGACATGGAGACTAAATGGTGTCACAGGTCTGAGTCATGCTGCTTGGCGTGGCAGGGTGGATGTTATGTCTGAGTGCTGGAGATCTCATCCAGCTCTTTTTAATTATGTCTGTGGCACAGCAAAACACATAATTCTCAGCAGAGGAAAAGTGATAGTTCTTCCTGACATATTGTGACCATTGACCATCACTATGCTTTTCCTTTCTGGTTTTCTTTTTTGTACTTTCAACTGTGTACACCTTTTGTGTACCTCTGATATTTCAGCCTCTCCCACCTTTCCACTACACTTGCAGAGGTCTGGAGTAATTCCTAATGGAGTATGGGGCTCCTATTCCTTCCTCTTCCTTCTCTTTATTTCTAGACACAGCATTTTGTCTCTAAACTGGAGAGGCATAGATTTGGCAGATGGGTCACTTGGTGGAAAAGCAATTGGCTGGATGGTCTCACTGAAAGACTTGTGATCAATGGCTCAATGTCCAAGTGGAGAGGAGTGACGAGTGGTGTTCCTCAGGGCTCAGTATTGAGACTGTC
This sequence comes from Sclerurus mexicanus, assembly GCA_013396755.1. Classification (NCBI taxonomy): domain Eukaryota; kingdom Metazoa; phylum Chordata; class Aves; order Passeriformes; family Furnariidae; genus Sclerurus; species Sclerurus mexicanus. Next base: position 886,020 of record VWZF01000636.1, on the reverse strand, counting down.
ACCTTTTAAGATCTTTATGAGTTTAATGTATGAGTGTTTTTTTGGAAGGAAGAGGTATTAAATGCTAAAACTCAGGAATAACAAATTACTACTGTATATCTAATACATAGTCAACTTAATGGAAACAAGAAAGTCCAGATAGGACTATGTTTACTACAGTCCACAGAAGAAGGTGGCTTTGCTTTAATAACAACTTGAGAAGAAAAGGAATTAAAACTCTCTGAGAACCAAAAAAGTCTGTGTGTCTCCAGGAAATTCCTATCCATTTTCATTGCTTGCCTGATTTGTTCTTTGAAATTTGATTACTGTCTACTTCAAGATAGAAAAGATTTAGCAGTTTTAGACAGTAAATCTCTGCTCAACAAATAAATACGTTAGTTGTTCCCTAGCCTCTGTTAGTCAAGATACATTTGAAGCATTTTTGAGATCATTATTCCTCAGTCTTGTAAGGAATAACCTATTCAATTAATAATCAAAAAAGTCTGTTTGCCTAATTCGTATTTTACTACATTCACCAATATTCTCTCTTACAGCATCAAGGCCTCAAGTTTAATATAATACCTTTGCTGTATTGTTTATCTGCTTATTTTTGCTCCAACACAAAAAAGGCATCCACATTTCTGTATTACCAGGTCTCTCTGCTGTGACAGTTTGACCATATGAAATGAGGCAATTTCTGCCTCTATTGGTGTGACACAAATGCATCTGCCAAGGAGTCCTCCCTCAAGATATGCCTGTATGCTTTTCTTCTCATGGAACTTGGGAATGCATGAGTCTCAGATCTTATGAGAAGAATTTAGTATTTCATATGCCCTGTCTCACTGGAGCGGAACAGAGGAAGAGAGAGGACAGGAATGGGTATGGCTCTTAATGTTTTATCAGTAAGTCCTGACACTGCAGAAACATCACCAGAAAAGGATTTTATCCTGTTCTTCCATTCATCTTTAACAAATTACCTTGCAAGGAAGATTCCTCCCCAGGCTAATATATGTGAAGTTAATTGAAGGCCAGCACGAGATCTCAGCTAGACCTAAAATCTAGACCACAGCAACTGTTTCTGCATAGTCAAACTACCAGGGAAAAGCATCATGCTGATGGTAACTGAGCTTGTGCTTACTATTCTGGCAAAACTACTCCAAAACAAATTCAAGTCCTAAAATTAGCCCTTCCCAACACCTGTCATTGCCCTTGGCATCAGTTTATGCCTGTTCATGCTATGCTTATTGAAATAGCTGTCTCTATTCTTGCATCTGCATTTCTTGCATGCTTTCGCAAACTTCTTTAAACTTTATGTCTTCTCTTTCACTCCTCCTTTGGGGATGTGTTTTACTGCCTGTTGAGGATACAACAGAAGCAATATCTATAGATTGACTGGTCCTTTGATTGTAAGGCATTGGGAGCAGAGCCAGTGGGGCTAATTTTTCTTCTATTGAGTTCATTATGTTTACAGTGATGTGAGTGCCTGGAGAAAGAGAGTTGTCTGTGAGGGGACTTTTTTTTTTTTGTTTTCTCTCCTGAGGCTTATTATGGAAAAACTGGGGTGAGAAATGAGCACCATTTCTCTCTCAAACTGGATTATGAAAGAATTTTTTCAGAGTAAGAGAGATTATTTATGGAGCAGGTTCTCACGTGAGTACAGGTATTCAGAAGACGAATTTGGAGAAATTAGCATGTCTAAGAACTCAAATGAAAAAAATACACAGTATTTCCTTTTCTGCTTTGCTTGCTTCTCATATGAATGCCTCTTCCAAGGGCCAGAAGACATACCAATGAATATTAGCCTAGTAGTGTAAAATACAGTTCCCAAATGACATGGCACACATATCGTTAGCAATATGAGAGCTACATCAAAGTTACAGAAAAATTACTGAAGTAGCCCAACTTTTTTCATTTTTTTTCTCATTTTTTTTATGTTCATGTATGCAGCTCTACATAGAGCTGCTGCCTCTATGTGTGTAGCAAACTACCTCCTGGAACCCCACATGGAGTTACTTTGAAGTCTGCCCTAAAGTATGGCTGCAAGCATATTTATGCTAGTTTTTTTTCCTTCTTCTTCCTTACAGTTAGGTTAGACTTAATTTTTGGTAGACAGAGAGAATCTTATCTAGTTTGTGTTTGTTTTGAAAACCACATTTTGAAAAACACTGAGGAACAAGTGGGTCTGGGAAAAAAAAATTAAAAATATGGGAAAAAAGAGTACTTAAAGGTGAACAATAACAACAAAAATTTCTATACCCTTCCACTTCTGTAACATTAAAGTTCAAATATCTGATTCACTGGAAAGAAGAATACCTGATAAGCCCATAAAAATGTGTGAAAGGAAACTGCATGCACAAAGGGGTTCCAGTCACACAAACACGTTGCCCAATTTTCATTCTTGAGGTTTGAAATATCACAAGGAGTCTTACAAAAATGACAGCTTCATTTTCATGCCATGTGTAGTATACATTGCACCCTCCGTTAATTGCTGTGAGGAGGCAAAGTACTATTCTTGGATCCACAAGGCACACCTGAGCTTTGATATCTGCTCTTAGATAGTCAACTGTGAGAGACCTTCACATGTAGGAAAGGCAAAACATCAATGCTGAGTGTGACATATATTGATCTTATAGGTGAGTCTTGCCCAGGCAGCATTTAAATGAGCAGAATTTTAACTGTTTGTTTTGGTTCTGCCAAAACAGCCACCAGTTCTAGACCACTGCAAATAGACAAGATGCATAGAATCTTGGAATCATTAAAGCTGGAAAAGATTTCTGAGATCGTCAAATGTGTGACCATTAACCCAGCACTACCAGGCCCACCACTAGGTCCACCATGTCCACCACTAAACCATGTCTCTAAGCATCACATCTACATGTTTTTTGAACCCTTCCAGGCATGGTGATTCTACCACTGAGCAGCCTGTTCCAATCCTCCAACCAGAGGCAGAAGGTTTTCAATCTAGTCTGCTTTACAGCATCTGAGGGATGAGTCAGAACCATACACTGTAAAGCAGCTTAGCTTTCAAGAACAGTCCGAGATCCTCATGTGCATGGCCATCCAAAGCAAACATGGTACCAGAGTATTTATTCATTTCTAGTCTCTTTTTAGAAGCGTATCAACTAGTTCTGGGTCAAGTGAAGCCCTGTGCACTTCTGAACTTACAGCAATTTTTCTCCCAAAAGGCAGAGCAGGTGAGACACCCCTGTGTTGGTTTTTGTTTGTCCCCTGTAGCACTGCAGCCACGTCCTGGGAGGATTTACAGCTCAGACACTTCCACATGCCCTGCAATATGAACTGGGCCAAATAACTCAAACTTTCAGTTTCATGCCGAAAGATACTATTCTACAGCACAGCCCTAGTGTTATTTTGTGCTCTTTTTAAAAATCCATTCCCCTCAGGTTTACACACAAAATAATTTTTTCCTGGCCACCAGGAGGGCCAAACGTGTCCGGGGGGGCATCAGGCAAAGCATCGCCAGCCAGTCGAGGGAGGGGATTGTCCCGCTCTGCTCTGCACTGGGGCAGCCTCACCTTGAATATTGTGTGCAGTTTGGGGCACCACAATACGAGAAAGATATTAAGATTTCAGCGAGTGTCTGAAGTAGGGCAATGAAATGGTGAAGGGCCTTGAGGGGAAGCTGCATGAGGAGCTGCTGAGTGCACTTGGTCTGTTCAGCCTGGAGGAGAGGAGACTGAGGGGAGACCTTATTGCAGTTACAACTCAGTCATGAGGGGAAGAGGAGGGGCAGGCACTGATCTCTTCTCTGTGGTGACCAGGGACAGGACCCTAAGGGAATGGCCTGAAGTTGTGTCAGGGGTAGTTTAGATTAGATATTAGAAAGAGTTTCTTCACTCAGAGGGTGGTTGGGCACTGGAAGAGGCTCCCCAGAGAAGTGGCCACAGCACCAAGGCTGACAGAGTTAAAGAAGTGTTTGGACAGTATTTTAGGGATGGTACTGTATAGGGCCAGGAGTTGAAGTTGATGATCTTTGTGGGTCCTTTCCAACTCGGCATATTCTGTGGTTCTGTGCAATTCTGTGAAATACTCCTGAAGCCTCTGAAATCCAACACTCCCTGATTGCCTTTCACATTGGTCTGAGTTGCTTTTAGTTCAGGACACCCAGTTTCTCCAAAATGAGTTCATCAGTCCAGGAACGGAAGCCAACCATTATTACCTGAATACTTCCAGTAGGAAATTAAGAAAACAATAAGAAAATCAGTGTATTATGACTACATCTAAATTTCCCTCCAAACTGTACAGAATTAGTCATTCTGATACAATTTTGTGAACAGTCCCAAAATATGATCACTTTCATTGTTAGACTCCAGTAGTATTTTAAGTGATGTCCCTGGGGAACGTTTTGTAAATAACCAAGACCAATTCTTCAAAAAGCAAAGAAATCAGTAATCCATTTTGTTGTCTCTTCTGTTCAGAAATTGTCTTTGTTGTAAGTATGTTCATTATGAAAGCTTTTCTGACTAAATGTAAGCTATAGTATATTGAATAATTGCAGGAAGGTAGTGAGTTTTATATTTAATCCCTTCACCCAATCTTTTAAAAGTCACTGTAATTTTTCTTGGTAACAAGAACTCTTGTTTGTGCTGTGGTTTGAAACTGTGATGAAGGCCCATTCCCCTTCACCTTACATACAGCCAGAAGGCTGTAAGAAATCTCTTGGATTTCAGCTACTCCTGTTTTCAAAACATCATGACTGAATGGAGCTTTGCAAGCAGTAGGCTGGCTGGGCATCTTTTGATCACTGGGAGTGAGTTTTAATTTAATCTGGCACTTGGAGTTGGTAGCATCACATCAATAAAAAACTAATTGCTTCAGGTATTTTTGTGGTTTCTCATTTTGTGAAGCCTGGCTTCCTTAGAAAGGCAGTTAGTATGAGGAAAGTAATCACCTTTAATGTGGTCCCATGCTAGAGTACAGTTGACTTTGTGCCAAACTATGGAACTCACAGCATGGGGCTGCAAACTGGGGGTGCATCTCTGATAGGTTTTGGGGGCTGGTAAAACAGCTGACAAACTGGGCTGCAGAGGTCTGACAACTTCAAAATAAAGGTGGCAGGCTTTTGCTTTCTTTATGCCATTCTGGACAGTTCATTAGGCAGATGAACGGCTGCATGCCCTGAGGCCTGATCTGCCCAAATCAGCTCTGCTTCTTGGGAGGCTAAGACCTGAACATACATCCACACATCCTTGCATCTTTTGACGTTTGAGGGAAGGGAGGGTATAATGCATTTCCAGAGGTGTCTTAGCTGTGGTACCCTCCAGGATGAACTTATCCCTAGTAATCTCTTCAGTGTGCTCAGGGATTTAAGGCTGTCAAAGCTACAAATGATAGATAAAAGATAACACGTTGGAAGCTTAATAAAAGCCAGCCCAAACAGACCCAGGCATAATCATATCAGTGCATTATTAACAACAGGAGATGTTGTATGTCCTGCATGCATATGCACTCATATGCACAAATAAGTCTGCCAATGTGTGGTCCAGCAACTGTGAACTGAGATTGCCCATGGCACCAGGGCTTTGTCTTGGTTTGTAAGACAAATAGTAAATTTTACAGAAGAGTAGTATTTACTAAGCTGACATTTCATAAGATGGTATGAAAGATAATGTGTTCTGGGCTATGCTGCATTTACAGTTTTAAGTGACTTTGTATACATTTGTGTTCAAACTGTCAATGTGCACGCAAATAAAGGTTCATTGAAGTTTGAGCCGAAATACTTTGCACCATCTCTACAAGTGGACATTAGGAACTTTTAAATTTACATGTTGTTCAGTTTTCTTTTGGGTTTTCTAGTGTTTCAAGTTACACCTGACATAATCCAACTAAGTAGATTAGAAGAAGCTTTCCCTTTTTTAACTCTGTGTGTGTGAGATGCAGTTATTTTGCATCTCCTGTACTTCCCCCTTTTTTTATTCACTTATAAAGCAAAAAGGGGAAGAAGTCCACAAATCATGATAAGAATACAATAATGCTTGGACAACATAGAGCCACAATATGATCCAACTCTATTTCAGTGTTGCTTTAAAAAACCCACCAGCATGTTTAGTTTTGCACTTTGTTTTTGAGGCTCAGCTTTGTCAATTTGTCTCTTTGGATCCATTTGAATAGATGTAAAACAATAAGTAGTCTCTGAAAAAAAAAATCCACTGGGAACAAATCCTTCTGACTTGAGGCTTAACCTGCACACTTCCTCTGGCTCTGAGTTCCTCAGCTTTGGTGAATGGCTAACAGAGTATGATTTTGAACTCATTTAAAATGCAGTTGCAGAACACCTCAGAGAAAGTCATTTAGCCGTATATTGACTGAAAGGCAGACTGTAAATCCAACAGGCTTCTTCCATTTCTAATTTCTAGTATCCTACTATTACCAATACTGGCAATATCTGACACTCATATTTGAAAATGTACCAAATGGTCTACTAATATGACAGACGCATTCTTTAGAAAAGAGTAACTTTCTCATCCCCCTTGGATACATAGATGAGTTGAAGAATGCCTTGAACAAAGCTCACTGTTTACTCTTTTCCTGTTCTCATGCTACTTATTAAACTGGTTTAATATCAACCCAAGGTATAAAACCAACTGCTACACCAAATGTAATTCAATAGTATCACTTCAAAGATAAGTACGTTGTTAACTTTCCATTAGAATTAACGCATCCGAGGCAGCTCTTTGTAGTCACGGAATATTAACATGTAACCTTATCAACTGTCACTTGTGATTTTCACTTCATAATGTGACCATCTCAGACAGGAGAAAGAGAAAACTGAAGAAATGCAGGTATAATCAGGTAAAAAAGAAAAATGTCTGATAGTGGTCTTGAGCCAAGAAAATCTGGCATTTTAAGTGTACCTTGAAAAGGAATCCCAGGAGAATTCATATCCTTTGAATTGAATCCTTTCTAAGTCCCTCATGACACTATCTTGAAATAAATCTTACCTGAGGCAGGTGTCTCCTCCAATATACCTATATAAACCTTTTGTTCCGATACATACAAAGAGTACTTTGAGTTAAATACTTTTCTAGATGGCTCTTACAAGCTGTCAGCATTAAGTTTCATAACAAACAGATGTTCATATTTTATAAGCCTTTTCCATAAAAGACTTTCAGTATTCTCTATTTCAACAGAGACACAATGGAAAATTATGAGAGTCTAGAAATAGTACTCCTGTGGGAACCTGAAATGACTGAGTTTGGCTACAGCGAAACACATCTACAGCTGTGGAGACATCAGCAGTGAATGGTGGGAAGGGGTGGATGGACAAGATTAGGTAAACCCAAAGGTTTAACATCCTGATGCTGGAGGGATTTCCACTGGTAGCATAAAGAAGAAGTTGCTGTGCTTCTGTGGGGGCACCGACTTCAAAACTGACATCTGGGAGAGGCAGTTCAGGACTGCTTCTTAATGCCAGGATAGGTAACAGAGCTGTAAATCCAGTAACACCCACGTGAGTTCTGTGGCAGTGTGTCATTTGTTGCCTTGAAAACAGGGGAGCAAAAGCAGCCTGACAGGCTGTGCTGTGGGAATGGCAACAGAGGACAGAGCTCCTCCTCACAAGGCTGCAACGTGGCACCTCAGATGCATCGTGTGGAGAGAGCCCTGGAGCCTCTGCAACAGCAGACAGGTTCAGAGCTTGCAGGCCCACTGAAGCACAGGCACACGCCAAGGGGCAAGCACATGGTGTGGAGGCCAGCCAGTGGCACACAGCTCTTTGTTTGAACAAATGTTGCCAATACCAGGAAGGAGGGGGATCTGCCTCCCTGGCCCTAAGAAAGGACTGAAAAATCTAATTTTCCAAAAGAACATGTTTTTATGTGCTGCTTTGCTGTCTGCTACCTAAACAACTATTGTCTGCTGCTGAAAACTGAAATAGTGTCTATGCTTTTCAAACTTTTTGAGGCAAAACATCCAGAAGAGTCAGAGGAGCAGCTAAAGGAGTATCTTTCCACACTTCTTGCTTGTTATTGCTGAGGGACTATCTTAGGAAGCAAGGATGTAGCTGGCTTAAAAGCAGTGTAGAGGCAGTCCCATGTCGTGCTACTCACTCGGACCCTCTGTTCCGGACACCTCCCCTCTACAGACACCTCTTTTTGTACAGCCAAGCTGCCAGCCAGATCAGTGGGCTTATCGCAGTGAAGCCAATCTGTCTCAAAACAAACTCACAACCTTTATTTTCTGCTGACTCAGCTCATCAGTCAAGCTAGATGAATCAACCAGGGTGCCAGGTGTGAGGGAAGGAACAGGAGGGCGTAGCCAGGGCTGGCAAAATATCTTTTCTGGTATCACCACAGCCCAACATGGTCTAAAATTAATCTGGAATAGTAACAGAAGAAGATTGCTTGCCTACTCTGTGCCATTTAAAAGTCTAAAAAAATATAAAGGGATTTTCTTGAATTTATTAAGTCAGCATTGTCTAACCCTGAGGCAATAAGAAGAAGATGAAGTACCTTAGAAGTATGATAAAATCTTGTCACTCTGAAATGTATGGGCATTGCCCTAATGAATTCAGGGGAACTAGGATTTCACCTTGAAATAAGACCTGACTTTTTCAATTTGGACGTTTCACTTCATTACTCTGTGTTCTTCCTGCTTCTTGACATCAGGAATAAACCTAATACGCCCGAGTTTTTTGCTTCTTTCTTTTTCTTTTTTTTTTCTGAAGCCTTGCAGAAAGGCAATGTAAAATTTTCTTTCCATGTACATTTAACTGCTCATATTTAATATTTACTTTTAGAAAGACTTTTTATAAAAAAATTTAATTGCATGAATTTTGGAAAGGAAAACTAGAGCAGATGCAAACATAACTAAAGTGGACTCATTAAAAAAATATCCATCTATTTAGGTATAACTATTTCACAGCATTCATCCAGTCTGGCTGGTAAAATGAAGCATTTTAGATCTTTGAGAGAAAAAAATATTTCTTACAATAAATACTTTCATGGACAATCTCTTCTTGACTAGTTATAGATGGAAAAAGAACTAAGGAGAGAGGCAAGCGAGATTCTCACCATCTTGTTTTCATACAATCATGGAAATTCAAATAAAAATTAAAATCAAAAAATCTCCTTTTGTCCCTTCTCCTACTTCATGATGACTTTCCAGTGCATATTTTCCATTGTTTTTTGTTTTGTTTTTTTTTCAGACTGGTGCTACCAGTTTCTTATGAAACAGGGAAAAAAGCCATCTTTTGAAAAATATAAACTTTCCACATGATATGGAAGCCAGTCACTTCAAAAAGCTCTTGCTTTGAGGTGACCCAGGAAGAGTAAAAGTGTCAGCTGGAGAGATATGGAAAAAAGAAGCTGTTGTTTGTAATATCAAAAAGATTTCTATACACGTGTAACCTTTCAGCTATGAAATTTTCATCCAACATTCTCCCGAAGATCATTAAATCAATCTAAAGTAATCACTTGGACTTCCTGTGAATCTTCCCCTGGTTATGCACCTTTCTCTCTAAATGAAGACAACTAGCTTAAATCAAATGTTCAGTTCTAAGGTGAGATGAATCCCTCTTTTAATGAAGTCATCATCTTTAAGTGAAACGTCACAGTAAAGCAACAGTCATACTCTGGAATAAGCACGACTAAAACCTTGTTCACTCCAAATCTTACAAGAGAGCTGGTTCCTGCAGTGCTCAAGGGGTGTCAGGACATGCCAACCTCATCTGTAAGCTAGTAAGTCAAAGGAGTATTTTGGGTAAGTTCCAGTTCAGGCTTAGCTGCATATGAAGTGGGTCCTGGTTAGTTCTGGTTAAATCCAACAAAGCTTTCAGAAAGCAGTTTAGGTTCAACAAAGGAAAAAAAAATAATGAAAAATTTGGACTAAATTCAATTCCATTTTCTGTGTTAATTTGGAAGGGAGCTGATCTCCAGCTGGGACCATAAACAGATACTGAAATAAAGATCTTTACATCTTTATTTGTCATTTAGTTCATTCAGAACAAAACGGAAATTACCCTTGGCCCAGCACAATTTTACTTCATAATGTATGCCTGCCATCCTGACAGAGATCTAGTCCAGAAAATAAGCCATGACCATTAAGGATGTGAATTACATTCCTTTTAAATAACAAGAAGACACTGGAGAAAATCTGAGGTACTTCAAGAGATGACCAAGAGATGCTTTCCAATAGTAGGGATTTTATTCTCCTAATAAGGAAAAGTTGTGTTGTACAACTGTATAATCTCATCCCCTCAGTAAAGCCTTTAAGAATAGGCTGACATGTCTTTTCTTTCTGCTTATATATTAAGCTGTTCTGCGTCAGTAAGTATTAATCTAGTAAGTTGCAACTTCCGTGCAAAAATGGATTGGTATGGATAAAGAAAAAAATCATCTTGATTTGTCCTTAGTCAGGCCTTGTTTTAGTGCTCAGATGCAGTATTTCAATTTAAAAAAATAAAAGAGAACCAGAACAAGATTTTGAGACATTATTCATTAAATACTTCTGCTTAATCTCTGTAGAAGGCATGAAATCAACATTGTCTTGGTTCTTCTTTGAAAATCCTTGTCCCAGCCAGCTCTAGAGCTTGTTTTTAGAAGTTCAAGTAGAGGAGAAGTTATGTATAAGGACACTGAAGTTGTATGGACACAGTGCCCAGGTGTGGTGTCCCCACAGTCTTTCCCATGCATGACCACCTCTGGACATGGATATGTGTTTTGCTCACAGAAAGCCAAATGAAGTCTGTATGTTCACCACCCTTTGTTTGTCTACCTTAACTTCCTCTCCTCTGGTCACATAACCAGATCCATCATAATTCCCAAGGGATAATCCTTTTCTATGTTCAGAGAGGAAGCATAGAGACAGAGGGAGCCTGAAAAGAACCAGTCTCAAACGAAATTCTGCAGATTTTTAAAAACATAAGTTTTTGCAGGTGAAAGGAGATCAATATGTCTGAAAGCAGCCAAATTGATAAATATACCAAACTAGATGAACCTTATGTTTGAATAGTTTTCATTTTCCTAATAAGGAAAAGTCAACTGCATGCCAAAAATAGCATATAGCCGTGACGTGAATGAGCCACTGTTCCCATCTTGCTGAGAACTCACTGGACTCTGCCTGCTTCAGAGGGCTTTATAATACCAGGTAACACTATAGCCTAACATTTTGCACATGACGTCTTTGCAAGAAAAGGGACTTTGAGTTCCTGCTAGTGCATATGCCTACCAAATAAAAAACAGCAGTGGGAAAAGTGGGGTCCTGTCTTATACTGGTAGGGCTTCAGTAATTTTGGCAACCTTATGCCAAGGAAGTAGAAACCAAAATCCTACATCTAAGCTTTCCACATCAACATCAGCAAAATTCATTGCACTATTTGTCCAGATCCAGCCTTAACAAAAAATACACTAATATACTTCATCTCAGCTACTAGTAAGCTGCGGTAATAGAAAGCAGTTTAAACTCAGAAAAGAAATAATTATCATGTGGACACTGAAATCCAGCTGTAAAAATTACCATCTCAATTCTATCAACCATGTTACTGTGAATAAATTCAGCTGTGAATCTATACCATGGGACAGTGTCCCCATATCTTTTCAGGAAAGAAACTAATTCTTCCAAATTCCGTGTTGACTTAATTCACCCTTGATAAATGACAACAGGCTTGAAACAGTGCAAAGTATTCATATACATGCTTGTATCTTCTCTGTTGATTTCTTGGCAGGCAAGTAATTAATGGAGGTATTCCCTTCTCCAGACAACATGTGATCTATCTGAACCTCTGTTAACAACAAGTCTAAAAAAGAGTGCCAGCTAGAATTCAATTATTTTGATGGGAATAACAGTCCAGTAAAACTTGGACCTTTAACACCAAGGGCTTTTAGTAGAAGGTGGTAAAGGACTACTAGTAGAAGGTGGTAAAAACTTTGCTTCACTGCTCACTTTAATGATACCTGAATCTTCTCAGTTATGGAGATGAAAGCTCTTGATAGCTATTTATGATCTTTCTAATGCTGCACTTAAATTCATGGAATCATTTAGGTTGGAAAAGATCTCTGGGATTATCCAGTCCATCTGTTAATCTAGCCACCACCATGTTCACCACTAAACCAGGTCCCCAGGTGCCACACCCACATGTTTTTTAAACACTTTCAGGGACTTTGGTTCCACCACTTTCCTGGATAACCTGTTCCACTGCCTGAAAATCCTTTCTGTAAAGACATTTTTCCTAATATCCAATCTAAACCTTCGCTGGTACAACTTGAGGCCATTTCTTCTTGACCTATCACTAGTTACCTGGCAGAAGAGACTGAACTCCACCTTGCTACAACCTCCTTTCAAGCAGTTGCAGATAGTGACAAGTCCTCATTTTCTCCAGGTTAAACAACCCCAGCTCCCTCAGCCACTCCTCAGAAGACTTGTTCTCCAGACCCTTCACCAGCTGTGTTGCCATTCTCTGGACACATTCCAGCATCTCAATGTCTTTCTTGCAGTGAGGAGCCCAAAACTGAACTCAAGATCTGAGGTACGGCCTCACCAGTGCTGAGTACAATAGGACAATCACTTCCCTGGTCCTGCTGGCTACACTAGTTTTTGTACAGGCCAGGATGTCATTGGCCTTCTTGGCCATCTGGTCACACTGCTGACTCATGTTTAGCCACTGTCAACCAGCACCCTCAGGTCCTCTTCTGCTGGGCCATTTTCCAGCCACTCTTCACCAAGCCTGTATTGCATAAAGATTGCACAAGGCTGTTGTGTCCTAAGTGTAGGACCCAACACTTTGCCTTCTTGAATCTCATATAATGGGCCTCAGCCCATTGATCCAGCCTGTCCACATCACTCTATAGAGCCTTCCGCCCTCAAGCAGACCAACACTCCCACCCAACTGCAAACTGAATGAGGATGCACTCAGTCCCCTTATTCAGGTCATCAATAAAGAGATTAAGCAGAAATGGCCCCACTACTGAGCCTCAGGGAACACCACTTTTGGTTCTGTAATCATGTAGTTCCTAGTAACTCATAGCATCAGTGTCATTCTCATCTTTTAAAGACTAGCTCGAAGGTGATGCTCTGAGAGGTATATCAGTTACTCCACTTACAAGATTCATTACATTATCTGAAGGACTTGACAGGCTTTGACTAGCACAGCTAAGTATTATAACTAAGGCTTTTTTTACTTCAGTAGCAAGCTAACAAAATCTGAAGCAAAATCCTAATCAAGTAAGGACATGTTTTTTACATCTCTCTTCCAGCTCCCACCACACGCAAATTCCAGGCTTGAACAGTCATGACCCAGAATTTCTCTTGTGGTCACAGATCAGACAATATATTATTCTGGAACCCATTTGTGTTGCTGTAAATTGAAGAATATCTGAACACTGGTAGTGTAACGGGTGGACTTACTGTGAACCTTAAGATTTAAACTCAGGCTACAGTATGTCAATCTCTTACATCAAGACACTTCTTCACCACTGCCAAATACTTCTTTAAAGTAAACGTGAAACAGGTTCACCTTTGCTCAGAAAAACACAGCCAAATGGATGATATTCACACAGTACCCTCAGGCATCCACAGTGTTTAAAAAATAAGCAACCAATTTAAGCAGGGAGATCCAGAGAGTAAATGCTATTGTTGAGTTTTTGTTGTTGTTGTTTTTAAATGAACTGAGGTGCTTCTTACAGAATCTGACACAAATGGAGAATTCCTGTGAATGTACAATCTGAACTTTTGCAAATTATGGTAGCAATTCTGCTGAGATGACAAGACTTCTCTTGAGACATAAAGCAAGGTTCTGTCTCTGAATACTTGAGCTAAAAAAAAGCAGCCTTGTACCTAGGCAATTCACAGAAGGGGAGATTTCTATAGAGAGATCTGAATGGAGACTTCTCAAATTCCCTGGGGAAAGAAATTCTGAGTCCAGAGGACAGAGTGTGAAAAGGTGTGTAAATAAAGATTAAGTGGCAGATATAAAGAGAAAGGAGAGCCAAAGCTCAGGAGTAGGTGGAAGAGGGAACTATGCAACATGGACTTGACAAGACTTGGGCGAGAGACATCGCATAGATTTGGGATAGTGGCCTCTCCTACTCTACAGAACACAGCTGAGATGTTCATGTTTGACAACCACAAGACATTTATGGCAGACCTCAGAGAGCTGAGAGGTTATGAATGCCCTAGGAGTGGTTTTCATAAGGAAATGGCAGTGGGACTGTGGGCTTCTGTGTCTCCTTCCACATCTGAAGATTAGGATTATGCACCTGTTCCGACAGGCTGTGGTCTTTTACTTTGACCGTAGAAGAGTGACACCTTCCACTAGATCAAGTTGTGCAAAGCCCTTTCCAAACTGTCCTTGAACAATTCCAATGATGGGACATCCACAACTTCTTTGGGAAATCTGTTCTTTTATTTTGTGACCATCATGGTAAAAAAAAAAAAGTTCTTTGTTATAGCCAATCTAAATCTATCCACTTTCATTTGAACACCATTGCCCCTTATCCTGTCATTACAGGCCTTGGTAAAAAGTCTCAGTCTTTCTGTAAGTTCCCTTGGTATACTAAAAGGCTGCAATAGGGTCTCCCCAGAGCCTTTTCCAGACTGAAAAACCTCAACTCTGTCTATCTTTCTTCATAGGAGAGGTGTTCCAGCCCTCTGACAATTTTTGTGGTCCTCCTCTGAACCTGTTCCAACAGGCCCATGTCTTTCCTGTGCTGAGGACTCCAAAGCTAAGTGCAGTACTCCAGGTGAGGTCTCACAGGAGAGGAGTAGGGAGGGAGAATCAAATTCCTCAACTTCCTGGCCATACTTCTTGCTACAATTGACTTTCTGCACTGCATGTGCACATTGCTGGCTCATGTCCAGTTTTATATTCACCAGTATACCCAACTCCTTTTCTGCAGAATGGATCATTCTCTGATTCTCTGATTCTCAATTCATTCCTCACCCAGTGTGTACTGATACTGGGGATTGTCCTTATCCAGGTGCAGAACCTTGCACTTGTCCTAGCTGAACTTCATGATCTTCATGATCATCTTCTCAAGCCCGTCAAGATCTCTCTGTATGTCATCCCTTCCCTCAGATGTGTCAACTGCACTACCATACTTAGGAAGACATTCATTAGTATTGGACCCTTGGTCACTGCGTCATTGTGTGGACATCCAGCAAATTCTTTACCCATCTAAGAGTCTGTCCATCAAACCCATATCTTTCCAATTTAGAGGTAAGAATGTTGTGGGAACTTTATCAAGGTAGTCACAGAAGGCCATATAAATGATATTTGTAGCTCTTGCCTTGTCCACTGATGCAGTCACTTCATCTTAGAAGGCCACTAGATTAGTCAGGCACAACTTGACCTTGATGAAGCCTGATTGGCTTTCTATAATCAGCTCCCTGTCTTCTGTATGTTTCAAATGTCTTCCAGGAGGAACTGTTCCATGATCTTAAAAAAAAGTAGTGCAGGGGATGAGCCTTGCACTGGAAAAAACACCTGCCTGATCATGATGTCTCCTCTACCAGATGAGTATTTGCTTCCTGAAATTTAACACTACTCCCTGTAGTAGGAGACTGTATCACAGTTTTGAATCTCTTGTGGCTTAATGATAACAGCTGGAATCAGACTGCAATTGTGTCTTGGCATTTTAGATTACTGTGTCATTACATAATTATCAGACCAGACAAATAGTGATGCACTGCTTTGTGTTAATTGGACTTTGGAGGAGTGACAGTAGAGAAGAGGCTGGGAAAGCAAGACCATTTCAAACATTGATATTTGTGCAGTCAGCCAGGGATTTGCTTTCTTCCTGAATAGAAGGGATATACAAGCTAACTTTCCTTTTTGAAAGACTTCATTCTTTTCGCTTTGTGCTAAAGTACTCCAAAGGTGTAAAACCAGGGAAAGTTTGAAGGGAACATCAACAGATGTTTACATGAGAGACCAGAAATTATAGAGCAAACTTGAGTGCTATTTTGATTTCAGAAGTGTGATACACTTGACTCTGTCTTTCAGTCTTTTGAAGAGAATTGGATCAAGAAGAGAATGTATTTCTCAAGGACCTACTTAGGAAAGACTTTTACTCACCACCAACAACATAGACACTGCATTTATCTTACCAGACAATTAAGAGACAGTTAACAGACAGTAAATTGCAATGCTGAGCTTCTCAACACCTTGATGATAAGGTGGCCAAGAGACGTGACACTCCAAGAGGCAAAACAGCAGTATATGCTAATCACAATTCACATGATCTGTGTGATGTTCCAGACAGTTTTGTTGTTGAGTGACATGAAAGCTAGGAGTACGATAAGGTGGAAAGAGAAACTAGCACATGAAGAAGACCAGGGAAAACTGAGCTAGGCATGAGAGAGCGCTCAGTGTTGTATCACTCCCAGGGTCAGCACTTGTCCCCACAGTGATACAACATAGGTTAGTCCCTGTGACCTCTTTCCCCTTCATGAACTGAAAACCAAAGCCTGTCACAAACTAAACCAAGCAATACTGCAAAAATTCTTGTTATCTGAAATAAATGCTCTCTCTTGTACTGTGAGGGCTCCCCCTCCATCCTTTCATTTCAACCTGGAGCAATGTTTTATCAGAACAGAGCCTGTTAAAAGTAACAGAGTAGGTACAATCACTTCAGTTTTCATCAGTGCAAATCCCTGGTTAGACTAGCTCCAGCTAATTTGAAAGCAAGAGCTAATTTTCAGCAAAAATGTGTGAATTCTTTGTGTATCTGATAAAACGAGCACAGACTTCCACAACACACTGAAAATAACCTTACTAGGAATGTCATAAGAAGCCTGGGAATGCAGTGTGGGGCAGGACCAGGGTTCTTGTCAGGACTTGCTGGGGAACAGCTGGGGCTAAAGCTGTAGGCAGTTCATCCTTGCACTGCACCATGCCTAGGGATGCAGTCCTCCTGGACACTGTGCCCCCAATGTAGGGAGGTGGCCAGCCCCACCTCCGTCTCTTCCAGCTCATCCAAAAGCAGTGCAGAACACATCAGAAAAATGACAAAGCAAGTTACTGTCAATTTCAATCTTAATTCTTATTCTCATTTTATGTATATTGATGCCTCACCTAAATAATTTCCAAGACAAAATAAACAAAATGTATTTCTTTTAGAAAAGGACTACACTGGTCTGCTCCCATTTTATCCATCTTCAGACTACTCCTGTCCCTGTTGCTGCTGGGTTTTTTCTTTGTTGTCAGTCCCAAGCTGACACAATGGTTTCTAACCTCAGTCATTAATATCAATTACTATAAGGGCAGCTGCCTTGTTCTCCTTGTCAGAACTTCAGCATGGAGGGTAATAGATGGCTTCAGGCTGGCTGCCTGCCAAGAGAGCTCCATTGTTTTCATCTGTGATACACAAGGAAGAAAATAATGGGGTTAAATGAATTTGATTAGACTGAGTTCAGCCTAGCGTAGCATTTAGGCTCTAATTTTGCTCTTCCACAGTATGATTTTACATCCCTGAAATCAGCTTTAACCATTGATATAAGGCTTATTTAGAAAGTCAGTGACTCGTTTTAAGCTTTATAACCTCCATCTAGACTCTCTCAGTGCTGGGCATTTTGGGTTTGTTTATATTATATATATTTTATTTTTATACATTTTTAAATAAAAAGATGAAGTTCTATTATTTCCAGACAGTGACATTTTTCAGCTTGACAAAACAGTGAGTATTTAATATGGAAATTCTTCCTCTTGAGAGACAACACTTACTTTTTTTTTTTTCCCTTCTCATCCACAGTGCCGCATGTCCTGGCAGTTCTGCGCTTGTACCAGTCATGTAAGCCAGCATTGCAAAAGCCTCTAAAAGAAGCAAACAAAGAATAGTGGAGAATGTCTTACACAGCTCTTCATCACATACAAGAAAGCCACAGCGTGCAGAGTCACATCCAGCTAGTAGTTGATCACCAGTGGTGTCCCCAGGGCTCAGTACAGGACCAGTTCTGTTTAATGTCTTTATCAATGGTCTGGATGAAGGGATCAAGTGTATGCTCAGTCAGTTTTCAGAATTCAGCAAGTTGGGCAGAAGTGTCGATCAGCAGATTAGAAGGCTCTACAGCGGGATCTGGACAGGCTGGATTGATGGGCCAAGGTCAGTTATAAGAGGTTCAACAAGGCAAAGTGTCAGGTCCTGCACTTGGGTGATAACAACTCCATGCAATCCTACAGGCTTGGTGAAAAGTAGCTGGAAAGCTGCCTTGTGGAAAGAGACATGGGGATGATGGCAAACAGTATGCCCAAGTGGCCAAGAAGGTGAGTGACAACCCAGCCGGTACCAAAAATACTGTGGTCAGCAGGACCAGGGAAGCGAACGTCCCTCTGTACTCAGCACTGTTGAAGCTACACCTTGTTCTGTTCTGGGCCCCTCACTTACAAGAAAGGC
The DNA here is from genome assembly GCA_013396755.1 of Sclerurus mexicanus. Taxonomy (NCBI): domain Eukaryota; kingdom Metazoa; phylum Chordata; class Aves; order Passeriformes; family Furnariidae; genus Sclerurus; species Sclerurus mexicanus. Next base: position 867,697 of record VWZF01000636.1, on the reverse strand, counting down.
ACTGAGGTGCTGGAGCATGTCCAGAGAAGGGCAATGGACCTGATGTTTGGATTGAATATTAGGTAATTTTTGTTTACCTCAGGGTTTGTAAAGCATTGGAACAGACTGCCCAGAGAAGTATCAGGGTCACCATCCTTGGAGATATTTAAAAGATGTGTGGATGCAGCACTTCAAGAAATGCTTTAGTGGTGGATTTGATGGTGCTATGTTAATGGTTGGACTGGATGATCTTGGAGTTCTTTTCCAATCTAAATGATTCTATGATGCTATCCTTGATTGGTGTCAGTTGGCATAATTTCATCTGTCTCCTTTTTTTAATGTGTAGTTTATGTGAGATGCTTGCTTTATTTCAACATTGAGTGAATTAATTAGAGAAGAAATTCACTATATAAAATGCTCAAAAAGAACATGAGGTTGCATCTGGGTCTGTTGGAGATGTAAAAACTCACAACAGCATTGTAAAAAGAGCTATTCATGTTTAAGTGTGCTGGCAGAAAAGAGTTTGTGACACAGAAAATAAAAACTATTTTGAGCATTTACAGAACCCCAATGAGACCAACTTAGAGAAGTTTACATTTTCAGCTGTAAATACTACTATTTTTCAATTCACATAATTACTATAACAAAATGTATATAATTCTGCAATGATTGACATAACTTCTTTGACATAATGAAATTGCTATTTTATACTAATGCTTGAAATCTATCAGGGTGAAATTTTATGTACAAGGATTTTTTTTATGCTGTTGGATTTGAAGAAGGCTGAATGGGCTATGTTACTGGAAAGACCAACACCAAAGATGTTGAGATACAACAGTGATTGGGTCTAGACCAATACACTGGTAAATTAAGTAATGAATCTGCCAATCAGACTAGGAAAACCACTGGGAAGACCTCCATCCATGAAGAATGACCCCATAGGACCTTGTTCCTGTTGTCAACCATATGGAGTTCGGCTGGCCTAACTGAAGATGACTCTCCAGGGTTTTGCTCTGTTTGTTTGTTTTAAATATGTGCAAAGGAAATTATTTATTAATTCAGTAAATCAACTTTCAGTCAATCAGCAATACTTACAGACATGCTTGCCCTGTTATCTCAAACAAGCCACTACTTCAGCAAAGGAAACCTGTAACAAGTATTAGTTTTCATTATCTGTATAGACTCAATCTACCACAATGAACTTCATCAAAACCTTATGAAAAGTTGTAGGGCAAGTGAGCATACTTTTGTACCTATTAGGATCTCTAAGACTGTGTATTCACAGCAATGCTGATTTGGTTCAACTGATCACATTTCACTAACTGTACAAAGGCAAAAAAAAAAAAAAAAAGAAGAAGAGAGCTTTACCCTGCCACTGAGAAATAATCAGAAATTGAGAGGTCTGACATGAATCTAAAGTTTCCTGACATCTTCCTTCCTGCTATCCAGACTGTTGATAGAATAACAAATAATTTTCTACATTAAATTAGAATAGTAGGTTTTTTATATCTTCCAGTGGGTGCTGTGGATGGATTTGTAGCCACCTTGACTAGCTGAAGGACATTTAAGAGCAGATGTTTAGGCATAAATTTCTCTGTAATGTAAGACCTTGCCTAGCTGTAAGATCTATTCATGCTGAAAAAAAACTGCTGTGAGGTATCTGAGGATCTTCTGGAATTATGGTTACTATAAATTCAGAGTAAGAAAGATCACTGGCTAGGTTTGAAAAAAGGGAACGGCACTTGGTCTTCTTAGACATGATGGAATTTGTAATCAGAGACATTCTGCCATCATCATTTTATCCCATAAATGTAAAGGCACGTGCATAAAAACAACTGACAGTGTAAAAATAGTGGAGCTGAAGAATATAAGGCAGCAAGGTTTGTGGCTGTCCCTATAGCTTCCTGTTCATGTGGCATGAAGATAAAATGTCAAAACAGAACCAAGAAAAGAAAGAGGCATGAGGAGGGCTGTCCTTTCTGTTGCAGGAGCAGATTTACCATCCCAACAACAGAGACCAGCCCTTGACTCTGTATATTTTGTGGAGAATCTTGAGGCAAAAAATCCCATGGAGCTGCAAGTGTGGCAAAGCCTCCTGGAAAGAAAACACTGCACAGATAAAAACGGTTATTGAGTATTTCCAGAGGAAGAAAAATATCAGTTATCTGAAGGAAAGCAATTAATTTTTGTTTCTGAAAACAAAATGAAGGTTTCTCACTAAGCAGGTCAGCAAGCTGCAAAACACCAGCTACTTCAGAGAATCCGGGACTGCCACTGGTTTGCTGTGTTCACTAGGAGTGCTTGGTCTGCTCCAAGGAACCCAACCGTTTGGGGAAGAGCCCACCAACCCCATCAAACCTGTGTCATTTCTAACTCCCTTCTTGTATCTCCTGGGTTCTTTGTAGCCACAGCAGGAGAAAGACAGGGCTGCTGGGCAGTGCCTGCGTCTTCTGGATTAGTCAGCCTGTTTGAGCAAGTGACAGACAGATTAACCTTTATAGTCCCCACAGAGATATGCTGACCTCTACCAGTTGCCTGTGGCACTAAGCTGCATTTTGTCAGCTCTTATGCTCTTTGCTGTGTGTTGGAAGGTCCTTGCTGGAGACTCCCCTATGCCCCTAGTGCAGTGCAGACATCAAATTGCAGGCAAGGTGCTACTGGCTCCCCTTCAGGTGCCAGGGAGAGGAGTGGAAGCACACAGATTCCAGTACCTAATCTTATACAGATTTCCAAGTGACAAGAGGTTACAGCAATGGATCCCTGGTGGCTGGTGTGGTAAAGGCCTGGGGAAGTTGAGAAATTCAGCTCCAGGGGAGGGGGAGGGTGCTGGGGAGTTGCCCCCTCTCACTGACAGAGGTGAGAGGGAGCAGAGGGGAAGGACACCTGGTTCTGCAGAGCTGTCTGCCCTCTACTGTCATCTTACAGCAGGTGGGGATCCCACACAGAATAGAGAGGTTTGAGTTGGAAGGGACCTTTAAAGGTCATCTAGTCCAACTCTCCTGCAATAAGCAGAGACATTTTCAACTAGATCAGGTTAATGTTTCCATCTACAGGGTTGGGGTTTTGAGTAACGTGGTCTAGTGGAAGGTATCCCTGCCTGTGGTAGAGACATTGGAACTAGATGATCTTTAAGGTCTCTTCCAACCCAAACCATCCTATGATTCTATGTCCTCCACTCATGCATTGCAAGCACATGTAGAGCTCTCAGATTGTTATACATCCTGCAATGCATTTGATTTAAGGCTCAACCTGTTCACTATGGTTTGATTAAAAAGTTATTTTGATCTTCCATCTTAACATGATATGTCTTATCATGGAGAAGTCTTTAACCTGCCCTTGCAGTTCCTGTGCAGCAGTGCTGAGTGCTTTGTGTCCAGAGTGAATTGTCAGGGATGGAAAACATAGGCCCAAAGGAGATCACACCAGTAGGGATTTAGCAGAGGGATGGTCAGCATGCAGCTTTATGCCCCATTTTGCAGCCTTATCTTACATACTCCATTGCCCTGATGCTGGCGACCTGCAAGCGGGCTCTGGCACACACCACCACCTTACCTGTCTTCTGATGGTGCCACACTGGGAAAGCTTTTTAAAAGAAACCATCTGCCTTGAGTTTTTGGAAACTATTCAATAGTATGTCCACATTGCCAGGAAAACACATGGCCCAAACTTATAAGCATAATAATCACTTTAGCCCTCAACAGCAACTAACAGTAGCTTATCTTCTCTGTCTCATCTACAATGCCTACTGAATGATAATCCTAATGACAGCTCTAATTATGTTTCTGCCCAGAATATTTGTAGATAACCTTAACTTTTGATCTGTTTAATCTAGTTTTCCAGGTGGCAACAGATTTAAAAACAGGTTTTTAAACAAGATATGACTATTACATTTCTAATAATAGGAGAGTGTGATCTCAACATTGCCTGTTATTTACCGACACATGGTACAATCAGTTGAAAGTGGTGGTTGTGAACACAAACTCATAAATATAAGTTCATTTTTCAGTTCATTATCTGTCTGTGTTGTCTGATTTGACTCTTTGCATAGTGAAACGGATCTGATTTTTTTTTTTTTTTTGCTTTGCTTTGCTGAAATATCAGTATTTGAGAAACTTTCGGTATTTCAGATCCATTGTTTTGAAGCTCTACCCCCAAGGAACCACTCACCATTCCTGGGAAACACATATCTTTTTCATTCCAGCTCCTTTATCTCTTACAGGAGTATCTGAGGCAGAACCACACTCTCATGGGTTCAGCCCTCACTCTCCTGAAGCATAGTATTTCTGTCCAAGGTCATAACATGAGTCATAACAATGTTTTGAAGTCTAAGGGAAATGTCTTACATGGAAAGCCTTGAATATCTAGGTCTGATTATTCAAACTAAGGCTTAGTTGCGACCTAATTATTGGAGAATGACCATAATAGGTACTGTTGTCTCTCAGGAAGGAAAAAAATCATATGAAAAGGGCTTTCAGTTTGGTTGAGAACTCAGGCCATTGTACAGAAGAAGAAACCAAGGACCTTCGAATCAGAAAGGCCAAGGTGTCAAAAGAGAAATTTGACTAACCAGTGGAACAAGCTATGGAAAGAAACAATGGTTTTGGCACCTTTGAATACCATTCTTAAAAATAGGCTTTCAGACAGACCCAAGTATTGCACCCAGGTAAAGGTGATGGGGTCCATCACTGTAGGCTATTTAAAACAAAACAAAACAAAACAAAAAACAAAACAAAACAACAGGTTTTCCCTGATTTTAGACTCTCTCTTTCTATTAACAATCTACATCATGTTCATATGGTACTGTCCAGGACTGAACAAACTCTACTTCCATCAGTACTAGAGGGAATGTGTCCTTGCAGCTGGTACACTCTTTCTTTGTATGATTTAGAGCAACATGATAATAATTATCAGTGGTATTCTTCTTTATCTAAAAGGCACAGAATAAATTACTGTACCATTCTTTCCCCCTCCCTGCCCCTGCCATTTCCTACCATAAAACACTGCAATGTTGTACAAAACTGATGAGCTCAGACTGGCTGCTAGAAAGGGCAACATTGAATATAATTTCTACTACTTTTCTGGTCCTAAGGATTCCTCTGAGACCTCCTCGTACCCCATGCTGAGTTAACAAACTCTTTCAAGGTCTGTTCCAGACACACCATTCTGCTGGGATCAGGATGAATTTCCTTTAAGAGTGGTATGTGCAGAGCTGTTCTGGGGACTACCTTTGCTCAGTCCTTCAGGCTGAGGCAGGGTTTGAATACAGGTTGCCATAAAGACGTGTCTTTCCCAAACATGGAAAAATACTATTGTATTTGCTCTTCTTCAATTTGTAAAGTTTGTTATATTACACTCTTAAACACAAGGAAATTTCATTTCACATTAAGTTTTTTATCTGGCCTGGGTCTGATGTTCAGGTCATTAAACAGCTCTCTCAGAAAAAAATTTCAGGAGCCCTGTTCTAAAGTCTTTTAGTGTGAACCACTTGAGCATCAGTCTGGATGCTGAAGCAAGTGCTTTCAGCTACCTCTGATGTGTCTGTGCCTCAATGTTTCCAATGTTTGGTATCTCCATTAACACACTAGGTGTAGGTCTGACAGACAGCTGTTATTCTTGGTCCTGTCAACACATTTCACTGTAGCAAAATGACAGTCACAGCTGTGACTTATTACACGAAAATGACCTAAATATAAAATAAAGGCTGAGTCAGTAAAACCACAACAGTTAAAAAGAGGCTGGGACTAATAGCATGACTGGAAACAGGTCTAGGCTTGGTGAAGCAAATGAGAGAGGCTGCTGTTGCTTTCCCTGCCTTCTAAGTAAGAATAGAGACAGAATTTCCAAGAAAATGTTTCCCTTCAAGGAATGAGTCTGTCAGCCCTCCCCAGGTACCTTCAAACACCTGTGAACTCAATTCCTGGATGTGCCTATGCACAGTGCAGAAACAGACTGAGTTGTGGCAGAAAGATAACAAAGGGGCTACGTGCACCCACAATTTTGCTGTCTTTTTATGGGAAGTTAGTCACACTTTACAGTAAAGTGCATTCATTAATAGATTAAGAAAAGATTTTACACCTTTTAATAAATGACTAATTTGATAGAGTCCAACAGTTTCTGAGTCACTTATCAGAAGAACTTGCAATCAGCTTTAACACTTTCTGTAAAACTGCTTTAAAGTCTTACTGTTCATGTCTGCAACATTGTTTATGAGCTATACTGTAGTCATGTCTAAAATAGAGGCCAAAAGAATTTACAACCTAGTGGCAGCAAATGGTTTTTATGCAGGTTTCGGCATCATGGGTCCTTGATTTCTGTATCCATCCCTCCTAATGACTCACTGAAAAGAGCTGTCTGAGGAGCCATGACACTTTATCTACCTGCAGGCTCCCAACATCAGTGATTTGAGGATCCATTACCAGGTGTGTCCAAAATGCATTCAATAAATAAAGCCCCAAATTTGAGGATGTGGGCAAAATTCCTGTTCTTTCTGAGGGCATTGCAGAGCTGTTTTATGAAGTGCACCTACTAGTCTTACATTCTTCTGTAACTAAAAGCTAAACAGTAAAGCAGTCCTTCCATTCACCACATGGCACAGAAATTTTGGATGCCATGAACAGTTTGCTGTGACTATGACAGAGGGAAAAAATGGATGTAGGCTTCTCCTTCTGTTCTGATCCTTCTGCCTACATATTAGACCTTTGGAAAGGATGTAGGTTCTCCACAGTACCTTTTGTCAGTATCAAAGCTGAATATACTGTGCAGGAGGAGAAACAAGGGCAAGGAATTTCCAGGTAAAGCTGAAAAGAACCATCACAGGAAACAGAGTTGGAGAAGTCATCTAGGCCATACAGCCTGCTCCTCACCAACACCACACCTGAATGGAAGTTCTTGTCTTTCCCCACAAATGTTGGCCTAAGACATTCCCCAAAACCTTTCAGCCAAATGTGCAACAGTTCAGGTGTGGAAATGTGCTGCTCCATGCAACCTCCTTATGTAAAAAAGGGAAGCCAGGTAAAGCTCAGCAGATGCAAGGGACTGGCTAGATCAGGTCCCTGTTGAGTAGTATGTCACACCACTGGGGCATGCTGGGCCTCCATCTCCACAGATGAGCTGAAGAAAGGGTGCACCAAAAAAGCATTCAAACCTGTTGTCAGCAGGGTGGACATTGGAGCTGTCCTTGTCTCAGTACCTTGTTCCTGAGCTGTATTGGCAGCAGGTCTCAAAACAGCCAAGGTCAAATCTTTCTCCCACAGTTCAGCTCTGCTCAAAGTTAAGATAATGAGAGATGCACAGCACTGTATCTTTGAGGTATCCTGAACTCTGAGGGTACCATTTAGAGGCAACCTTGAAACTGGGGCTAGCTACAAATATACAGCAGCATATGACCCAACCTCCTTTCCTGTGTAGCCAACTCTTCTGTCACAAGGTTCTTCTTGTGCTAACCAGGAGCAAGACGATGAAGCCTGAAGGCTCAGACCCTGACACTCAAGAGTGTATCCTTCATTTTAAATAGAGTCTCATTATGGAAAATCAGTACCAAACACCAAAAAACCAAAAAAAACCCACCCACACACACACACAAAAAACCAAACCAAAAAAACACAAAAAAACCCCCCCAATCAAAGACATGCTTTGTAAGAGACATGAAAAGCCTGCTTTATGTAAGCTTCTTCAGTAACACGGGAACTGCTCTGCCTTACCCTATCTCTGCTGTGTATTTTCTTTTTGCAGCAGAGAAGTATTACTTAGCAGAATAGCTCTAAGATTTTATCCATTACTCTAAAATAGACAATATTCTTTAGAGAAGGATTTTTACCTCATTAACTAGTGTAACAACCTACATCCTAGTACCTCTGTGAAGCTTCATCTCCTGCACAACCTTCCTGCAGTCACTCAGGCTTGGTGCCAGTACAGTGACATTGCGAACACATGGCAAGAAAGATGCAGGGATTTTCCCTGTCCAGATCCTGTGGAAAGCGTGGACTCGTGGAATCTGTTTTGCAGATTAAGCTGCTCTCTCATCTGCCTTACGTTGAGCAGAGGGATTAGCCTAGAGGACCTCCAGAGGTCCCAGTGATTCCGTGATCTGGAAAAGTCTGCCAAACACTGGGAAACCAGGTAAAATGGAAAATTTCCCCCATGCTCATTTTGTGACTCTACCCTTTAGTTGTTGCACTTTTGCTATTGGGTTTTTGGTTGGTTGGTTGGTTGGTTGGTTGGTTTTGGGTTTTTTGGGGAGTTGGGCTTTTTTGGTTTTGTGGTTTTTTGGGTTTTTTTGGTGGTAGGTTTGGGTTTTTTTTGTTTTTTATTAAAAATAAGACAAAGTGAAACATTTGGTTTCTTGTTGAATGCAATGTTCTTTTCAAAAAGAAACATTTCAGTTTTTTACTTTGGCAAGGAAACCTCCAAAATATTGGATTTGGCTTTAGCTGTGTTCTGCCACTGAACTCCAAAATCAATTATTTGCATAGCCCTAAGTGTAAGGTAAATTTCATCAATCTCCATAAAGTAAAGAAACTTAACAACCAAGTCTTTTCAATGAAAGGCTCCATTTACCGTCAGAGGTGCAATACCTTAAGACTGTCTTCCAGCAGTTAAGAGTCCTCAAATTCTGCAAAGCCGATGAAAACCAATACTAGAGGGAAAAGGAGCTCTTGCGTTGTAATCTCATAACAGAAACTACAAGTATAACCTCTGGAACTAAATATCACCCTTTGAATGTTTTCCTATTGAGCCTGCATCTACTGCTAAGACAGAAAGAAATAGAAATTCTTGATAGCAAGTGTTATCCCTGCCATAATCTTTTAGTGCTTCTTACTTGTGTGTATTTAAATTGTTTATCATATAACTTAATGAAGCTATTATCTCTTTGTCATAGCTGAAATAGTTGCCTTAAAAAGGCAAGTCTTTGCAAAAGCAAGAGAGGGTTTTAGAACATGCTGAGGAAAAATATGAACAATCTCATGGACATTTTAATAAAAAAATGTATCCTATCCTTTGACATTTTTTTAACAGTTCTGCATTTCTGTAAGTAATTTCAGAGCCTTTATTGTCATTTTTTCCCCTTTTCATTTTGTGTTCTTAAAGGGCAAAATACAAAGCATGGGAAAATGGGAGGGGAACTGGAAGTGTGGGGTTAGTCACAGAGTTATGGTGCCATTGGGATCAGAGAGGTGCCATGAGAGAGCTTGACTGACTGCTGGTGCCATGGACTGTCTTTAAGGAGGTCAGAGAGAGGAGATGAGGAGTGGGGGACTCCAACTCTGTAGAAAAGAGTAGCTTGAGAGTATGAAGCTTTGCTATGAGATGAGTAACAAACCAGTCAGTTGGTTATTGATCAGGATAATCCCAACCCTAGACACTGGGAAGATTATGGAGCTAACTCTTCTGGAAGTCATATTCAGATACCTGAAGAGAGAAAGATGACTGGGCTGTCATCTTGATCATAGAAGTATCATTACTTAATTACAGAGTCATAGGATATCATGACTCGGAAAGGACCCACAAGGATCATCAAAGTCTAACTCCTGGCTCTGCACAGGAGAACCAAAATTCATGGGCCTGGACATGTACCCAGTACCAGGGGCAGATCATAGATCATGTGTGACCCATCTGATTGTGTTCTTTGATGAGATGACTGGCTTAGAAAACAAAACACTGTCAATAAGGCTTTAGTAAGGCTTTAAATAGACTGTCCCATAGCACTGTTGTGGTCAAATCAGGGAGGTCTGGACTACATGGGTGGACTACAAGGTTGGTAAAAAATCCATCTGGGCTATCCTTCTGAAAGAATAAAGGCCAATGGCTTGAACTGATGACCAGTTATGAGTGACATTCTTTAGGGTTTGATAAAGGGGCTGTTACTGTTTGATATCTTTACTAATAGCATGTGCGATGGAACAGAATGAACCCACAGCAAGTATACCAGTGACATCAAACTGTGGGGAGGAAATATAAAGTAGGTCTTCTCTTCAGTGACACATCAGCAAGTTGAAGAAAAAAGCCAGCAGAAATGTCATGAAGTTTAATGAAGATGAGCGCAAAGGTGGAATAACCCCAAGCAGCACTACAAGCTGTGGACAAACTGCCTGGAAAGCATCTCTGCAGACTACAAACTGGGGGTCCAGGGCAAAAAAAATTTGAGGTGAAAAGGGTCAGGAGAATCCTGAGCTACATCAGCAAATGCCAGCAAGTTCAGGGAAGTGATTTTCCTCTACATTTGACACTTGTGAAAAGGTCTACTTCTGTAGAACTGGATCAGGTTGTCCAAAGAGGCTGAGGAAATCAGCATCCTTGGATATGATCATATCTTGACTGTACAGGACCCTCCACCCTCAGACCAAGCTTTGAGTTTGGGTCTCCTTTCAGTACAGGGCTGGATGAGATGACTGCAGTGGTCTCTATCATCCTACCTTTTTCTATTAATTTCTACTTAGTTTTTCAGTCAGGTATTATTGTTTGAGGCCTCAGTTACAGTATTGTTTTGAACGGCTGGTGGTTTTTGAGGGTCAAGTGCTCATGGATGCAGAGGGTAAGCAATGGATACAGCCTTCTCTTCATTGTGTAAGTTTATTTTTGCCTAGAAAAGCACTGAATGCCTAAGTATGTCCTTGAGCTGCCTTGCAGACTGAGCAAAGTGCATAACTACTTTCCATCACAGGTAGTGAAAGACAACCTGGACCGGCTTGAGGAGGTTCAAATCATCACTACCCGCTGCCTGGGAAAGAACTCTATTCACCAGGTTATCTGCTACTCATGGTTTAGGTACTGGGAGTGAAACCAAGAGGTGTCTAGAAAACTAAAGCATCTCCAGCCCACATGATTTTTTGGATCAATCCTTTAGTGCCTTCTGAATGACACATATCTGAAGTGCTCAGATGAGTAGCAAATGAAGCATATTTTAGCACAGTACTGCAAAATGTCAGTGACACTTGATAAGCTCATCTGTCAAGCAAAAAGAAAAATCAGCAATAGCTGTCGAGAAAAAAAAATGTTCTTTTACATCTACAAAAACAAAATGCCTCTGCTTTATATTATCAAAGCTAATTTTCCTTGGTTTTAAAGTGTTAAAAAGAATTCTAAGACTTTAGCTTACAAAGAAATTATTAATTTTCTTTTTAATAAGCAGTTATGGCATTAGTCATCTCTTCTGATTCACAATGAAAGCTACAGGGTGCAGTGGGATGTATTTACCCAGAGAGGTGTTGAATTTTGTCAGACATGTAGACTTTTTAAAGTATTACTACTTTATGTGTGAAGGAAGAAAGGCGCAAAGGCTCCAAAACTGGAAATGACTGAGCACAGTGAAACAAATGGTGTGTCAGAAAGAAACTTCTTCAGAAAATCCTGGCCCTTCTTATGTCAAAGGTCTCTTGTTTTTTCTGCACACTTGTACCTCCTTTAAAACTTCCAGGAATGACAGCTCTGGCCCTCATTCTCTTGACAGAAGCCTCCCAGGGGATGTCTCACAACTGTGGCTCATCAGGTTGTTATCCTTGTTTTCCCATGCTTTCACTGATAGCTGCTACAGATTGCTCAGCGTTCACTTTCCTGGCTGTGCAGGAGTTCAGTTCTGGCAATGTAGATGAGATTGTCTTATTGAAACACCTCCCAGTCAGATATATAACTTCTGGGAACCAGTTTTAAGGACTCTGTGAAGGCACACATTTCCACTTTCTTTCAGGATAAAGGTAGGCAGGGTGCTGGTCCACTTACAGGAGGTGTGGGTCACGTTGTGACAAGGATCTGTAGCAGACCTGTATTTATGTACTCCCTTATTTCTTGCTGATGTGTTGGGAGCAGTTTCTAAACCTCAAATTTATCCCAAACATCATCAGCTTTCCACATTTGTAATGCTTAAAGTGGTGGGTACCACTACCATTGCTTTCACCTAAAATATACCTCTGAAGTTAAACTGGCCTTTTCCATGTACGTGCACATTCTAGGATGGTTTGAAGATGAAGGAAACATTGCTTATAGCTCTATATAGTAAGGAAAAACAGCTAAATAAAAACTACTCATAATACCTAATTGTCTGAAGGAAAGACAACCTGGTGGAAACTAACTTCTGAAAGCATTGTCTGTGTTGCAATGACTTGGGAAAAAAAGATACACAAACCTGAAAATAGAGACTGACTTTCCTGCTTCTCCTCAGCTTCTTCACAAGTCAAAGGAGTCAGAATAGTTACCCTAACCACAGTGAGAAGGTGATTTGAACTCAAGCCTTTGCTCTCACCTTCTGGCTTCCCTCCCTAAGTCACTTGTCTCCTCAGACAAATGGGGTGAAGTGATGTCTCCTACCTCTCTGCATGTTGCCATGATTCAGTTTTAAAGGGTTTGGAGGGGTTTGTGTTTTTTGTTTGCTTGGGAGGTTTTGGTTTTGGTGCGGGTTTTTTTTTTTTTGATTTTTTGCTTTAAAGAAGAGTAGTATCCTCTGAATTGATATACTCTAAACACTACAGGTCAGAGCTCAAATCAGAAAAGAGGCTGGACTGGATTACAGCTAATAAGGAAATCCCTGAATGAGACAGGCTTGCAAAGCATCTTTAAAGCATTATATGTCTGTATAATGTCTCAAGCATTCAAGGTTTAGACCTTCAGTTTTGCTCTTGTACTGTGACTCTTAAGTGGACCCACCTTTATTCTTTTTTTTCTTTTTCTTTTCTTTTTTTTTCTCTTTCTTTCTCTCTTACCTGTGTTGTTTTGGGTTTTTTATGAAGCTTGTTTTGCATCTCTGTTGGTGCACAGACATTTTAGTGTGCAGACTGGCTAGTCAGTTAAAAAATCTGTACATCAAATTTTGGTGTAGCTCAAAAGCTTGCAAAGAAGTTTAATGCTTATAAAAGTGAAAGAGCAACAGCACTGGCCTGACTCATACCCTGTAGGAGTAGGTGCTAGCATAAACCTCCCTACATATATCTGCTGGTTCATCTCTGTCCTTTTAACAAGCTACAGTCTGTATTAACTCATCACAGTGCAGTAGTAGCAAGCTTTGGTAAGAGACTCTTCTGTTTGCTGGTTGAAATCAGCTTCTTCAGCAACTACTGAACTGAATTTTTATTGTCAATGGTTTATATTATTGTACACAATTAGAGTGTCTGAGCCAAAATATGACAGGTTTTCTGTTAAAAAATGCTTTATGTGTTAGTAAATTTATAACTCACTAACCTTTGTGACAGAAGCTCCACCTCAAAAAATCTGATCAAAAGGATCTTTTCTGCCCAAACACATCAGAGATAAGGGGAATATACCCATGTAAGAAGTGCTCTGTCATGCCTTTGCTTTGCATGGTGCTGCAGGAGTGTACAGGTAGATGGTACTCAGTTGCCACCCCTTCCCATGCAGAGGGTGCTGCGCGTCAGGAGCAGACCAGGAGGTCACTCATGACTTTTGGCTTAGACCTACATTCTTCCTCTTGCTGGCACTGACCAACATGGAATATTTATTGTGAATACCACTGTGCTGCTCTGGTCTGTGTCCAACAGAAAAACAGGAGGAGGACCAGAAATCCTGTGCTTTGCTTTGAAAGTTCCTCCATGGTTGTGTTTCCTCTCCAACAGGCCCCTTGAGGAGATGAGATGAGCGTATGTTTATGTTTCCCAGTTATTTTCTGAAACAGTCTTCACTGAAGTGTTCCTTCTGGCTTAGTTAGTGAATTTTTATTTTGCTACTCAATGTGTTCAAAGTCCTTTTCCCTCCACCCCCTTCCTGTTTTCCCTTTTTTTTATTCCTTTTGTGGTGTGAACAGAAATTATTGTAATTATTTTACTGTGACAATTAGAAATTTTCATCTTTTCACTTGATCTCCTAGGTCCATGTAGAACTGGTCTCAAGTGTTGACATCCATAGTTTTAAGAAAACAGGTGTAACAAAGGATGTTTCTTTAGGGCACTTTGGGGTACAGGAAGAGCAAGGGTCCAGATCACTAACAGGAGTGAGGCAGCTAAATGATTTTAACAACTTTGTCTAGACAGGGCATGGTGTGTGAAGACGCAGTGTGCAGTATCACAGTGTATAATGGGAGACAAAGTGGCAGAATCATGCCTAAAATCATATTCTGAGATACTGATGAATTTTTAAACCACTCATGCACTTAAAAACATCCGCACAAGCGAACATGCACTTTAAAATAAGCAAACACACATGCAAAGGGATGGAGTTGTTCTTAACTGAACTGCGAGCAGCCTACTCCAGCATTACCTTGATTTTCTCATGCTGATAACATCTACAAGAGCAGGGTGTTGGAAATGAGAACAGATCATTTTTCAAAAAGAAAAAAAAATATTCATCAATTTGCAAATGATAGAACTTATTCTGGTACTTTCCCTTCAAATTAAAAACACTTGTCAGGCGTATTTCCTGCATAACGTGAAGTGAATTTGTAGCAAGAATAAAACGAACAGAAAGAAAGCACTGTCAGGTTCAATTCAAATCTATATTTGGGGNGCTGACAAAACAAGGCACTGAAACCAATGGAAAGATTTATGTCTGGTTTGTTTTCCAACTTTAGCAAAAATGGTTAAGGGAAATGAGAATGCAAACACTCCTGGTGAGATGACAAGGACTCAAACTGCAACTCGGTGTTGGTGCAGAGGTTCCCCAACCATGGGATGAGTTCCTCCTGGAACACAGACTGCTGCAAAGTCTACATGACTCAGCACAGATTCAGTAGCCAGGGCTTCCTCTGGAGTTACCTCTCCTTCACCACCACCCCCAAAAAATAGGTCTATAGGCACCTGTCTAAAAAACATGGCTTGAAAAAGCTGCTTAGCTAACAGCCATCTTATCCTCTGGGAGAAACAAGGGAGAAGGGAGGGGGAGCACTTGCAGGGAAATTTAAGCTGTGAAATAAGTGAAGTAAGAATTTCCATTCATGACAATCAAATGGTTTTACCCCAACTGTTGCCCCACGGCTGAGTCCACTGTGCAGGCAGCACTACCCATAATATGTGACCTCCATGCAAGTCCCCAAAAAGCAGTTTGATCTGCTGAGGAGACCCAGGGTGACAACAGACTAGGGTTTGGGAGAGCAAAATGTTTCTTCCATTAGTAAATACCAGTATGTTAAACTTGACACTTCCAGTGTTTATGAGAGGCAGAGGAGAAACTAATGAGGAGAAAAACCCACCAGTGTTTGGAGGCCTCACGCAGCCTCCTTAAGTGTTTTCCAGGTTTTCTCTGTAAAAATACTGAATGACCATTTGGGTTGCACAATTGTGTCAAGCTATATCATTCAAGTCCAATTTTAACAGTCTGGGCCTTTGCAGTCAATAACTCCATGGCCATCCTGTAATCAGTCATAGTTATTTTAAAAGCCAAGAGCTCCAGTGGGGCAGAGGCAGGTATCAATTCAGCCACTGTACCTTGCCCAGTCTCTGCCGAGCGTCCCAAGGTGGGTAAGGCTGTGCTAATTAAAAGAAAATACAGCAACCTCCAAAACCAGGGTGCTACAAAAAAGACATTAAAGAATCCACTGCATAACCATAAGTGAGCAATTTAAAAGACAAATTCAGAGTCCTGGGGTGGAGAGCGCCAAATGTTCCTTTTCCTGTCATCAAATGTTATTTACTCTAATGTGCAAACAATGAACAGAAGCTTTTTTCCCCCTCATGAACTGTGTAAATTATTGTTTAAGTGTTTCCAGTGCTGCTGATCAAGTCCATGCACAGTTAAAATACAGCCCACCACCCTGCAGCTTTTTTCCTCTTAATACCTGAAACCCTTCTTCAGTGAAATCCGTAAACTAGACTTCTTCTTGTTATTTGTCAAAGAGAGGCTTTTGTCTTCTCATCACGCACTATCAATCTGATCTTTTAAAGATTGCATGCACTAGTCAATTCACTACTCTGAAAGTGTATTCAGAAGAGCTTAGAAATAGCAGTAAATACAATGTTTCACTCTAGCTATTAATTATATCCAGGACAGGCTGGGAAATTCTTCACAATAATTGTCAATATTAAGTACTTGAAAAATAGTTGCTTGGGATACTCTCCTGCAATTATCACCAATGTATGTGAATGAGAATCATATATTCCAACAGTCACCTTATTACTTGACAAATCAAGACATTAAAAATCAGCTCACTGAGATGCAATTTTGCTTGTCTCGCTCATACTTGACATATTATGGTGAACAGCCTGGAAATAATAATAATAATGAAGAATATGATCTGTTGTGTTACCACTCTGAAGGTCACTTGAAGGCAGTTCTTTCATGCAACATTGCCAATAGAATGTGTTTATATTCTGTTGCAGACTCAACAATATCAAGGCTATCGTATTTTGGATGATATTTTAATGGCAGCAAAGACATTTGTATTTTAAAGCAGAAGCACCTTAAAAACGTGACAAAAACTTGGTGACCTCTGATTTTCTTCTTGAATATTACACACTTCTTAAGGTTACATGCTGATTTCCTTTAAGCCAACAGCAATGCTCTCTGACTTTCCCAGAATACCTCATTTAGGATACTCTGGGGTACCTTAGGCATTTGTACTTCATAGTACTACTTCTCTGAGATATGAATTATTTTATTACATATCCAATCTGACATCTGATTCTGTGAATTAACTTGTGAATAAACTAGTGCCTGTCTGAGGATGGAGTTGTTGGGAAGATCATGAAATACTGTGAAACTAGGATGATGATTTTGATCTTTTTTTATATACTGCAGTTCAGGACAATTTATTTGGCTGCAGTTCAGAGCATTCAGGAACTGGTCTCATGATTGTCCTGCTTACAAGATTACAGCACATCATTTAGTCATCTACCAGCTCCTACAACTTGGCTCCGAGCTTGCTGTAAATTTTCTGTAAGTTTGTTCAACTTATGTAGTATTCAAAACTGTCACTGCAGCAGTACTAAACAGACACGGCAGCTTTCTTGGCCTGGCTGCAGGCACATTGCTTCAGGGACACAAAGGGCAACGGGTGGGAAGGTAGAAAGTCAGTGACGGCTGGGGTGGGAGTATAGGAAAGGTTGAGGTTGATCAGGGTAGCTGAGAGAGCTGCACAAGTCCTCTGAATGTTCCATCAAGAAAAGCCACACGCTAAAGAAAACAAAATAATCTGTTGTGGTTGGGTTGAGGGCCTGCTGTGGAAAAACCCAAAGAGGGATTTAGCCTGCCTTCCAAGGTTGCAAAACTTTGACACTACTGCCAGTGGTTTAGGCTGCTGTCCAGTATGTCTAGGTTGCAGTGGAAAGGGGTGAATGAACTTGTCTTTTATAATCACCTGAAGAGCCAGTGAAGAGAAGCAGGTACTTCTGGAGGCTTGCAATGGAGGTTGGCTCTGCCTTAATTCTGAGCTGGAGCGAACTGCTCTGCCTGGCTGGGTGTCCACCTTTTCCACAGAGACTAGAGGGACCTGATACCAGATCTCAGGTGCATCCATATTCTGGAGACAATCTCTGATGCCTCAACCTGCCTGTGCATGGTTGGCTTGTGATCAGCACACTGAGTGGGGCCTGAAGGACTCCTCCTATCAGGAGATAGCCCCAACAGTGAATGATAGGTTTTCTTGAAAGATGGTCTGGATCTCAGGCTAACTTTTCTTTTCAACTGTAACAACCTAATGCTGCTTTGAAAGATCACAGAAAGGAAAATGTAATCCCAGTCTGATGTTTTTGTTTTATATTTCTTGGGTGCATATCACCTTTGAGGCATGAAAGTATGGACCTAGCTATTATTTCAGAGGAAGGGTGATACAGTTTCAGGACTAGAAACTGTCTGGTATTTGCTGCTATGGCAATAATGAAGAAATAGCCAGTTGTGGATAAAATGCACTTACAGAGACAAAGGAGATAGGAAGCACTAATCCTTTGGGCACATTCTAATGTACATAATTATCTTAAGCCCTACCATTTGGAGTGGGTATAGTGCCAAGTAAACCCTTTCCCTTTATCTCCTAGAGTTGTGTACTTCCCGCTTTTGCCGTCCAGGAAGCTCCATTGCACCAAGACTGATTGGCTAAAGAAGAGTTCCCTTCTATCTCCATCTCCCTATGAAATATAAAGCTGTTTGTTAATGATGTGCTGGCTTGAACAGAGGCAAGTACTCAGAAACTTTGTCTAAAGCTTTGACTATGAGCAGATTAGTTGTTTCCTTTCACCAAAGTCCCTGTGAGGCCAAGGATGGGTGCCAGTTCTCTGTGTGAGGGCAGATCTCGTGCCTCTACTGACCTGCGTGTTGGTGACCCAGGAGCTGTGCCAGCCACAGTTACGAAAAGTTCAAAGGCTTTACAAGCCACATTATTGCTTGGCTTTCACTTCCAGCCAGCATGCTCCCATGGCATGGCAAAGCCCATTACCTCGGTCCAAAGTAAAGAGAGCAGTCAGTCAGGGGTGGCGGAAAGGTTCATCTTTGGAGATAGCAAACAAGAGAGAGAAGTGAGAAGATACGGGGTGGGAGGTGTTTGGGCCCAATCTCTTTCCTGATGCACATAGCAGGAGAGCTGGTGCAATCTGAAAACATTTTGCTTTTGCAGTTCCAGGTTTCTAGCCTGAGGGGAAGGCAGAACTGCTGGAGGAGGGGGAAGTGGCAGCACAATGTTAGGCTTTCTAACATTGGTTAGAGAAGCTCTTGCAACAGGCTGAGACTCAATGGAAGCAGTCTGGTTCTAGAGATGCTGCAAACTCCTGTGTGACCTCTAGAGGTATCCAAGGGACAAGAACTGTCTTCGGACTTGCAGCAGGCTCCCTCTCCCTTTGTAGGGGGCCAAAAAATAAACTTAATTGTCCCTTCAGGCCAAGGGTGCAGCTCTAAAACAGGATCATTGGGCTATTTCAACTTGAATTACAACCCTCCACAGTATAGAAGGAGAACGCACAAACCAGGTCTCTGAGGCTGAAACAGGTTTGCTTGTGTAAAACCAACTTGGTAGCTATTCTAGCTGTATGTGTCATGTTTCACATTTAGTAACAAAACAGTCTGTATAGGTTGATAGGAAGAGGACTCCTGTGGGCTAGAAGTAGTAAAAACATGAAATTCCTCTTAAAAAAATAGATAATAAAAGTGGAATTATTTTTCAGTATCTATTGAGTGTTCTTGTCCAGGAAAAGGCAAAGCACTAAGAGAAAGGAAATCCCTGTTTGATGAATTGGAAATGAAAACATACTGGAGATGTGGAGTATTTTTAGTTCATGGATATTCTATAGTAAAAACAGGTAGAGGAAGTGGCTAGTCTCTCTGAAGTGTGGCAGGCATCTTGGGTAAGGGAGGAGCTCGCTCTGATGAGGTGGAGGACAGCTCTGGGATAGTATTTTCTGTTAGTGCTCCTGTAATCTCTTGCAGTGTGAAGGGAAGAGGATGCATACTCTGCCCTTGCCATGTGAGAGCAATACTGCAGATTCCTGGATTTTGCAGCCATGAGATTTGGAAATCCTTCGACATCTTAGCCAGGAGAAGAGGGGATCTCACCTGTCCCTACCTGGGTCAGTCATTGCCCAAGAGCTGGAACTCAAGAAGCTGCTATTTCTAGAAGATCTTGATGATGTTTGGATGTGCCCTTCCATTCCCAGACTCTCATCCACTATTAAACCCAAATTTGTAAGGTTACAAGGCAGATGGTCCTGTGCCAATCTGGGCATGCTCTTCACTGCAGCCCTCTCTTGGGTTTGGCAAGGCACTCAATCCATGTTGTTTCCTACCACTTGCCTTGCAGTGCTTCAGCGCTTTCACACAGAAATTTTGGGATGGTTCAGAGACTGCATACCTTGCAGCCACCATAGTCCTGTACCTCAGAACCATTTGGGTGTTGGAGGAACCTCCCTTGCAGGACCCACCTGGAGTTACCGGTGCGAGGAAGAGGGCTATGGCTCAGACTAGCAAGGGTCTCTCCCTGCACCTCCACCTCCTCACACACAGTTGCAGTGAGCGTGACTCTATCCCCTTGTTACAACTTTCTCTAGACAGTACAGTCTGGACAAGCTTTACAGACAGCTGTCACAGCTAGCACTTCTAAAATACCTGTGAAAGAAAGGATAGATGTGTGCTCCTGAGGCAACAGCACCTGCTGTCTACAGGAAAGTTCTACAGAGCTGGCAGCAGTTCAGGCATTGCTCTCTTGGGACCCAGCTCCTTTCCAGCACCCTAAAATGAAGCTCATGGACCTTAAGTCCTTTACTTGTGACATTTATCTGTAATCCCATTATAATGACAAAACAGGTTTAGGAAGAGGAGAAAACTTCAAACTACAAAAAAGGATTTTCCTGTAGGCTTAATTGCAGCTTGGTCTCTTTTGTCACAAAATTTTTGCTTGGTAATTTATCGTATTTGGAGAATTATCTTCCTTAGATCTCTTAAGTTAGTTCATTATCTCTGAGATTTGCAGAATAATCTACTCCACTTAATAGTTTTTAAGATTTACAAACAGAATTTCCTATTGAATTTCATTTGGCAGAAGAGTTCATGTACATGGGATGAATTTGCCTTTCTTTAA
This sequence comes from Sclerurus mexicanus, assembly GCA_013396755.1. NCBI lineage: Eukaryota > Metazoa > Chordata > Aves > Passeriformes > Furnariidae > Sclerurus > Sclerurus mexicanus. Next base: position 847,284 of record VWZF01000636.1, on the reverse strand, counting down.
GCTATTTCTGAAGAAAGACAGTAGTTGAGAAACTGTAGAAAAGTAAGATTTAGGTCTAATCTACGTGGGGAAATGATGAACAGATCGCACAATTCTGTGATAGTTCCCTAGGTACACATTGCCTTCTGAAATAGAAGGGAATTTATGCTGGAAGAAATACTCCACTCTGATTCTAAAATTTAGTAGAAGAGGTCAAATATTCAGGGCTAGATACTCTTTTTTGTTCTTAAATTCCTTATGTCCTCTGAGGATTTGGATAGCGGGAATTTCTTCCTATTACATTTAGAAAGAACTATCTTGTGTAAATAGCAGTTAATTGTTCATGGCTTTGGAAGCCAAAGAAAGGTTAAGCCCTCTTTCATAAAAACTTTAGAGATATACAAGGAATGAATGAGCATCCCCTGAGGACTGCCTTCAATTGTCTGCTTGCTTCCTAAATTCAGTCACATGGTTGCCTACAAGATCTTCCCAGAATGCTTAGAAATATTTTGGTCGGGAGAATGGAAGGACAGATGATTTTTCAGTGACTGCTGCAGGAAACAGGGGGATGGGCTTTGTACAGTCACAAACTTTCTGCCTGTAAAAAATTGGCCCAATGTACACAAAATGTTCTTATCTGCTGAAGAATTGGAAACAGGATTGTATGTTACAACATTGGAAAGACCATTGAATTTTGGCTTTGTTCTTCACTGGATATTCGAAGGGTTTTCAGCTCTAGTAGCACAGGTTTCTCCAAATTAGAAGACACTCTTGCCCTGTTTTAACATTTTTCTTTTTTTTTAAGCTGGGGGATGCAGAGTGGGAGGCTGTTCCCTCAGTTTCTGGTGACTTCCTGTGGAAGAGCAGGCTTTCTGTGAAATGGCCTGGCTTTATCCCAATCCTAGGAGAGGACCATATCAGCAGACAGAGGATGCAAACAAATATGTCTGTGTTTTGTCCACTGAATCTTATTCCAGTGCCTAAAACAGAGGGGCTATTGCCATAATGATGTTTTGCTCTTCTTCTGCTGTCTCATGCTCTTCTTCCTGATGTCTGTCCCTGTGAGTAATATTTGTTGTAAAATACAGCTGAAATAAAAGGCAAAGTAAAGTCTGTAGGTAGAGATACTATCTCTCATTGGACAAACAATGCAGTTTGAAAAAGTAGACAAGCTTTCAGACAGGCAAGCCGTTTTGCAAGGTTGAAATAGAAGCAACAAGTTGCAAAGCTAAATAGGGATTGTGAACCAATGGGCTGAGTGTTATCAGATATTTATCAGAGAACTGGAGAGGAGGTTGTTGGGACCTGAAGTAGATGTAATTTTGGTAGGAAAAAGAGAGACAGTGTGTCTCCTCATTTATGCCTATGGGTCAGGGAAACTTTAGTGAGGAGAGGAAGATTATGAAATGTTGTGAAAGCAGTATCTTCACCAAATTCATGGTATTCAAAATCCAGTGAAGTTATGAATCTCTGTTCCCAGGCTTAGTAGTAAGTGGGATTTGAGGTCAGTATGAGTCTGCTGTGAATGAAGAACAGAGATCTAGAAACAATAGTGAGCATCAGCAGAGGCTTGTGCAGAAAAGGAAAGCAAATTCAAATGAGTTTTAAATCAGTTTTGTCTGGAAGCTCCTTATGGTAGGGATATTTGCTGAAATACATTCCCTCTGTTAAAAAGGGCTTTGTGGGAACCAACTTTTTGCATTTCAAAGGACAGCTGGTGATTCAAACATTTTTCTTTTTAGGAACGGAACATGAAAAGATGAAAAAAAAGAATACTTAGAAGACAATGTTGAAAAGAGAAAAATAATGCTTCTGGTCAGATAATTTTTTTTGGAAAAAAAATGAAAATACTATGTTTTTCTGGATTTTAGAACATCTGAAAAGTTCTTAACACAAAATAGAAGAGTTGCTTCAAAACGGAAAATCAAATTTTATCTCAAAGAGGCTGAATAGGAATGCTTTTGACTGATGGCTTCTGACTAGTTTTTAGAAAATAACTCCCATGGAAAAAACCCAAAGTTTTCTGAAAGATACTTTTGCCTTCATGGAACCAGCATTTTTCAGATGACAGACGTTTCACTGTAGAACCAGATTAACTCATGAAATTTAAATCTCAGCATCCTGATTGACAATGGCTGGTAGGAGAGCAAGCACAAGGGTCCTGGGCACACTGCTTTTGACTGCTACTGTCAGCTGCCTCCAGTCTCAAAGCACTGTGCAGTTATAAACACATACAGAAATGCCTTAAGCCCACCGTGACGACCTATCTACCACTGTCTCTGCCACTGTGCCAGGCAGCATGAGTTGCCAGTGCTCAGAAGTGCAGAGAAGTGTGACCAAAACACCATGGACAAATTAAATTATCTCTACAATTTGTGACGGAAAAAGCCACATGCAGAGCACAGGTAGATTATATGCCAGCCACGGCCCTGTGCTGCTCCCAGTGCTCACCGTGGCTCAGAAGAACACACAGACTTGAGACAAATAGTGCTTGTGCCCAGCACAGGCAGAGGCAAAACTGCAGCAGAGGCTCCAGATGACTGAGTTCGGGTGACAGAGATAACTACTCAGAGACCTTTACTCCAGCTGTCATGGTGAAACAAAGCACTGTTTGCCACTGTCATTTTTTGTAAGGGGCCTCTTTATATTTAGCTTTTTAAAATGTATCCATTAATTAATGGCCAATAAAAACAAGCGACAGCTACCGCTGGGCTAAGCAATTCAGCAGCTAAGTGGTTTTCAAGCTTCTCTCCATGTATTTCTGCTGATTAGAGTAAGCGAATCATCTGTTCTGGCTTAATCATTCAACCAGCATAGCCTTCCAATCATTCCCTAATTTCTGGGAATTTGCTGATTATTTTTAAGGATTACAAGAATGTGTTTTCCTGTAGGCTGCTTCCACCCTGGACTTTTAGATATACAATAGTTGCTCTTAATGAAGTGTAATCAGTCACTCAAGTTGTGCAGTATTTGTCCTATCCCATCTTTAGCGAGATGGCACTCAGCTGTAAAATACATAGATATATGTTTGACAGAAATAATATTTATTTGAAATAACAATATTTGAAAACATAATCTTTGATATTCTTTAAATTTGTAAGCAGGAGCTGATTCTGACATTGCTATGCCATAATAATATCTTGATGTTGCACAGTGAACTACTTTTGGTTCCTTTCTTTTTCACCCTTCTCCCAGAGTTCCAGCTGCTGTTTGAGGCCACAATCATCTACCCCTCATTTTATGTCTTGAACTTTCCATTTTGTATTTCGGTTTGAGATATGAGAGAAAAGGGAGTGAAGCATCGATAAACCAATTTTCACTACACCATAGAAGAAGAGTTGTTGAAGGACATGAATAAGGACAGCTTCTCTTCCCTGAGCCATGGGCGGCTGAAATTTGGGAGGGAGCATTTGAGGAAGCACCTTCATACTTTTCTGCCTTCACTGAGGATCTGTGGATTGCACTAGCAGAGAAGTAGTGCTGAGGTACAGGGAGCTTTGGTCAGGGCATGTATGGCTCCTATGGTTCAAAGCTGCTTTACATCTTATAAATACCAGATTATTTACTGAATGAAAACATTGCTGAACCCTCTGCTATTGGTTTACCAACATCATGACTGAGTAAAACCTTCGGGAGTATCACAGCTGGCTGGTCCCCTTTTCCCCTGACAAATCAAGACAAACAAGTGCCAAAATGAAATGCTAAACTACACTTTGAAATTCTGGAAAATCCCCCTGATAAGGCTCCTTCACTGCTGTGTTCCAGTGAATGTGGGGTATTGTCTATTCTTACTTTTTCTATAATGTGCACTGTGTGCAGGAAAGGGACATAATATAAAATTGCAGCAGATGCAGCCTTTCCCTGGTGACAACAGGAGCAGCACTGGACCCACACTGGAGGTGACCAGCACTGGGAGAATCTCTCTGACCTACCAGTGATCCATTTTTTGGCCTTAGTGCTGCCTGGTACCTGCTGCTGCTTATTTAGGACTGGGGAGGTGCTTAAGTAAACAGAACAACAGCAATTTTGAACTCAGGCTTTAGGGGGCATGAGTATTATGAGAGTCCTTCTGCATTCAGGAGCCAGCAAAGTTATTGTTTGGAAAAATCCTAGAAACCCTTTGCCACTGCCTGTCCCAAGGCAGAAGTCTTCCAGCCTGTGTCCATACAATCTTCTCAGTCCCAGACTGCCTTTGTGGTCAGTCAGACATGCTGCAGCCTGGTCGGCATTCTTACACACGCTCATTGCATTGGTATTTTACACAGCTGATTAGAAATATTTATACTCCAAAGATTTTTGGAGAAGGCCATATCCAGTCTCCTTGCTGATCACAGTGAATTTTTTGTAACTGACTGTCTGGTAGCAACTTGTAAAATTATGTTTTCATCACCAAGCTCCTTGATATTGGAGTAGTGTATTTAACCTTTTTAGCCCTTTTTCTGGGATCATTATGGTGAAACAAGTGACAGGGTAACATTTTGATTAACAAAAGAAACACATAAGTGACTCTGAAACTAATTAGTAGAATTTTGCAAAATATCACACTAAAGATTTCAAATTGCTCTTATAAAATACAAAAAAATAACATAATGGTATCAAAGAATTAAGTTTGAAATCATCATGACACTCAGTTAATGCAGCATCTGCTTTCCCACTGCACAGTTCTCAGGGTTAGCATGAGCTTTGGTCTCGTTATCCCTCTAATGTATCACCAGATCCTGTGTGGTCCTGAACTCTCTTAATACCAGAGGCTCAGACCCACAGAGATTGGAGTGATAAGACACAGTTGAGCTGACATGTCTTCAGAGAGCAGGGCACGAAGAAATGCAAGCTCTCTTCCAAGCAGGCCTGCTTGTCCTTCTGTGCTAAGGGGGAAAAGCAAGAGGCAGTATTCAGTCACTCACTTGGACTGAGTTCAAGTATTTCTGCTGAGAAATAAACCCACAACATTGTTGAAAGGTGCAAAACTGTCCTGTTACCTCAACAGCTGGACCAGGCCAACTAAACTGGAAATCTTCCAGTACAGTGTAGTTAATGATCTATCTAGCTAAACAAAATTTCACTGCTAGTCTTCTTGATCTGAGGTATCTTGCTTTTTTTAATACCACTTTAAAATACACTGTTCTACCCAGACCTGGAAGGACACTACCTAAGCTGTGGCTGCTAAGGGACAGAAGAAGTTTACTTCTTGCAGGAAAATTTTCAGTACAATTTAGGAAAAAGTCCTTGTCTCCAAATCTTTGAGATACCTCTCTGTTACCATCATATTGTCTTTGGCTGTTGCAGAGTGGAATGGATGGGTTTTATTTCTCGGCAACTTTGGCCATGAGCTACTTGCACTGTAAGAACCAAATATGTAGACTAGCCCTCCTAGTTTCTGGGTGTGGTTCAAGTGAGGTCTCTAAGGATCTGAGTCTTTGAAACTGAAGTCTAAGGTTTTAGAATCCTGCAGGAACTTTGGTGGCTTCTGGCATAAGGAGGCTGGAGCAGATGCCCTTGCGCTTGCTTCATGTTCAAGTGATACACCACAGCTGCTGGCAGTATCATCAAGTGGCTACAACTTCCTTCCAAGCCCTCCATTTCTCAGTGATGACTAGAAATGGAAAGAATGAATGATCAAGTAATTTTTAGAAAACAGAGATTTGCAATAAATCCTGTCCAGCACTTGATGGGTAAAAGAAGAGGGGGAGAAGGTGCTGCAGGGGAGGTTGAGGAGCTCTGTTTTGCCATGTTTGCTACATTCCTTCCTGGGTTTGGTGTAGCAGTTCTTTTTCAGGGGTAAACCCCAATGTGAGAGGAGTCACAGTGTCAGACTGGAAGCCAGGTTTTGTCCCGGATAGTTAGGGGATGAGAAATGAGGGACTTGCCTTCAGCCTACTGTCATTCAGTTGTCTTTCACAACATCTTCTTCACCCTGCTCTGCACCGGGGAAGCTGTCTGGCCCAGGTTGTGTAACCCTGGTCATGCAGTTCCCACATGCACAGGTCACGAATGCCCCTGGGGTTGTCCCAGCCCCAGATTGCTCAAACAGGGGTGGCTCTACGTGCAGATGCTTCAGCCAGCCTGAGAAAGACACAGGATGCCTAAACATAATGGAACACCTGGATGCTTCTCCCTTAATTGGTTTCTTTTCCACTTCACAGCAGGGGTTTAGGCCAGAGACAGGGAGTGACACATCCGTCCCTTCCCACCCAAACCCTCCCTCAGCACCTGACTGGGATGGAAAAATCTAGTTTAATAGAGTGTTCCATCATTTTGCTTTGTGTGTTTGTATATGACATTCATGAAGGTGATTTTCACATTATAGCCAATGCAAGAATTTTCCCTTCCTATGACTCCATAAGATCATACATAAGGTCAAAGTGAATAAAAAAACTAAAAAACAAAACAAACAAACAAACAAAAACAAAACAGAGGCAAAATAAGCACCAGTTTTAAGGTCTTACAAAGATACACACAGGCAGACTTGATCCCCAGAGCCAAGCTCAGAAGACGGACCCAGATGGATTTCCCAAATTGTCACAGAGTAGTAAAGGAACAGATTATTACGTGTCAAGATGCTTGATGTAGGTGATAGAGGATCGTACCAATTCTCTATAGGTCATCACTTTTCCTAACTTAGTGGGAATCCAAGTAGCTGATAAGAAACATCCACACACACTGTGCTGCTGTATGGAGCTATTTTGAAGGAAAGCATCCTTACACTTGCTCAAAAAGGGAGCAAAAATAGCTACACATACTGTAGCAACTGCACACAATTCTCCTTGGGATGAACTACCTGGCATAACAGGCCCATCTTTGGGCCTATGATGCTGGTCTACTCAGCAGATTCCATGTACAGTGCTACTCAGTACCCCTACACAGATTTCTCCCTTCCTCTAGGACAACCTGTATTGAAACAGAGACAAATTCCCAAGAGGATGGAGGGCAGAGTGGGATTAAGACCTAATATTAACAGCACTGCGTGTTTACCATGAGGAGGAGTGTGATACAAGGCTAAGGCAGCAGTTCTCAGGGTTCTCCATATGCACCCCATATAGCTTTAGGGATCTGAGCTGTATGAAGTTGGCATTTCAGGGCACTAGAGAGCCTTCCCAGACGAGACTGCTGTATGGCAATCATATTTGACCTGAGGTGTCCTAGTGTTAAAAAAATCAAATTAGTTGGCGGCAGTTTGGGTCCAGATACACCTGGCAGGTGCCTAGTTTGGGCAGATACATGCATACTCACACCAGTGCACATGGCAACTACAAGTATTAGCCCACAGAGCAATTTCTGTGAGGTCTGACATGACAACATAAGAGGGTCTTGCAGGATGATACAAGTTTAGTGGTGATTCAGGGTGTCTGAACTTAAAGGTTTAAGAGGCTGTGCTGTCACAAGAGTGGGCAGAGACGGGGCACACCATCTAACCCAAACCCACTTTTCCTCCTCATGTATCTGTCATCATCAGTAGGAAGGCAGCTGTGTCACTCTCAATTACTTTGAGCCACAATTGCAAGGAGTCTGGGATGGAAAGGTGGTGGGGAGAGAAGGGAGGGAGCCCAGCCTGCATCACCAGTGCCCTGGTGCAGTCCAAGTCCAGCATTACAGTATGCTACGTCCCTGTACAGCCACAGCAGGGGTTTGTCCCCAGTGCACTGCCTGCAGTGTGTGCTGGAATGTGGGCATTCCTATTGCTCTTCTGGGAGGTGTATTTTCCTCTTCCTTTTAGCATTTGCTGCTGGCACATTCATATTTGATCCAGAACAACCCCACAAGCAGATCATAAAACTTTTTTTTTCCAGCCCAGAAGCTAATTCGCCTTTGCTAAATGAACTGCTGTAACCTCAGTGTTACCCTGGAGAGAATTCCTCTCTATTTTGCCTTGCAAACAGTTCACATGGCTTGACACAAAGTTCTAGGCTGTGAGTACAGTATGTAGCAATTGGTACAGTATGTGGTTCATTGCAAAGCACTATTGCATGTACATGTCTGGGATCAATTATTTTCATTGAAACAAGAGAAGCTGCATGGTGAGTAAACCCCTAAGTATGACATTTTATTCCCACACTCGGTGGATATATGCAACAAAATATGCTGCAAAAGCACACTTTAAAAGCATGCTTTAGTACCAAGGATATTAATATATTAGTTTGTCTCAGGAAAAGGAATTATCGTAGATAATAATGCCTTTCCCTCCGTTCACAATGCCTTAATTTCAGAGGTAAAAAAGGATCTACAGAACAAACTCCAGTCTCAAAGAGTGACTTTGTTGCTATCAGTTTTCTTTCTTCACATTCCGGTCAGTTACAGGCTCCAGTCAGAGTGTGATCTCTATCACGCCAAGCAGGATGAGCACACAGACTAGAAAACAAACCCTACCCTCCCAAAATTGCTACCCTAAAGTACGGATGACATGGACCTCTGGTACTGGTGCCAGCACCAGGGGGAAATTCATCGTTTCAAACAGCCCGCTGCCAAGTAGAGGATTTTGTTTACAGCACCACAACCCCATGTCCATCTCATCTCACCCAGCAAGGGATCTGTTCCCCTGCTTATACCCCGCCCCCTCCCAGCATTATCCCAATCCTTAAAGACACAGGTCAGGGAGCCCCCTCCTGTCCCCTGGGCCCAGGAGGACCCTGTCTGGCAACGAAGGATTTTCTGAGGACCCTGACTTCCCTCAGCTGGGTGTGCAAGGCACAAGCCCCAGGTGCCATCAAAACTCTCAGCAGTTCCTCTCTTTCTGGTTTGTCAGGCTGATTGATCCACGGTGTATTTTTGAAGCATTAAAGCCATAAGAGGCTTAAAGTGATAAAGTATTAGGATGGGGTTTAAGTAGGTTTAAGCCTTTGAATAGGATCAAGCTGTGTGCAAGGTACCAGCAGCCTGTGCAGGCACATGATCTTATCTCCGCTGCCCTCATTATTATAACCCTCTTCATGCTGATAGCATTATAATAAGTGAAATATGAATAAACAGAAAGAAGTATCACTGCACCTGAAAACAAGTATTCTGTTTTATTGTATCCATGGCACCTATTAATATCTGTATCCCAAGAACTCACTGAGACATGTATGTACACCAATATAAAGTGCTTACGGCTGACTCCAAACTCCTCACAAGAAATGTCATTCTTTTCTAAATAGTTCCAAAAGCTGGGAACTGTCCTGTTTTTTATAGTGGGAACTCTGAGATACTATGGACCAGCACATGAAAAAAATATGACTAATCCACTAATCCGCTCCCACGAACAAAGTTAAGATGCAAAATCCCACTTAGCAGCCATCTCTCTGGCTCTGGGCAGCTCTAGAGCTGGCCATATTTTGACAGTGTTAAGCAACAAGTCAAGCAAACCCAAACTGGGATCTGTAAACTCCACTCCTACCACATCTTGGTGAGGAGAAGGTGGTGAGAAACTGGCAAGGGACCTTGGACTGATTTCACAGACCAAAGGATGGGCACACATTTTCTAGAGAGAGGACTTGTGAAGGTGGCCCCAAGCACATGGCTCAGGCACAGCTCAAGGGAAGAGTACACTTGGATTTCAGTCCTCGTCTCAGTCAGGGCTCAAGTACCACAGAAAACATCCCTCAGGGAGTCTATTTATCTGCAGTCTTACTCATCCTGACCGGCTCTTCTCATAAGAAACATTTTTTTTTTCTGTGTCTCTCTGTCTGAATGACTAACCCATACATGAGAGATCTTGCTCTTTTCTTTTCTTTTGTTACCTGGGTCCATGAGATACTTAGCTGGCTCCAGAGCTGTGATCCTGTGCATCTTTCAGCATGTTTACAAATACAGATGCAGTAAGATGTTTGTAGCCAGGGCTACTGTGTTTTGAATGAGAGACCCAAGTAAACACAAATCCTAGGGCAGTGGAGAATCTAATGCTTACAGTGGCAAGGAGAGACTGAGAAAGCTCCATAATCAGCTGGAGGAGAGGAAAAGAGGAGTTCCTCTTAATTTTATGCCTAGGAAGAGTACAGAAAAGCCACAACAACACAAACCAGTGTTGTCATAGAATCATAGAATTAGTTAGGTTGGAAAAGATCTTCAAGATTGTTGAATCCAACCATTAATTCAGCACTGTCGGGTCCACCATTAAGCCATGTCCCCAAGTGCCACATCTACACTTCTTTTAAATATGTCCAGGAATGGTGACCCCACCACTTCCCTTGGCAGCCTGCAACAACGCTTCACCCTTTGGGTGAAAAAGTTTTTCCTTGTATCCAGTTGAAAATTCCCCTGGAGCAACTGGAGACCATTTCCTAGTCTGGGAATATTTCTGTGTACCTGGAGTCCATGACAGCTGCAGTAAGGCATGACAGGATACTCTCACTGACAGAGCAGGGGGTTCTCTGTGTTTCTAGGAATTTGGCTTTGACTGCCTTTTGGGGATCACAGAGATGTAGCCTAAGAAATTAACAAATACCTCCCATGGTGTTGGCTGTCTCTAGTGCGATAGTCTTGCTCTTCAGTTCTAGAGTCCTGTGGCTAGGTTGTTCATCCAAGGGATGAGAGACACAGGCTGTATCTTTACTCTGATTTACATTTGCATTCAAATCAAATTCCGCTCTTGTTTTAATTCAACTCAGCCATCTCTCTTGCAAAAGCTCTCAGAAGCATACCTCTCCCACTTAAAAAATTATCAATAAAGAATAATTATTCAATATTTAAACATTAACTGAGAAATGAGGACAAAAAATCCATAGGAATAGTAAACTGACAGCTGGAGACCAGGCTCTGCTTCAGTGATTACTGAAATATTATATATTCAGCAAATTACTCCAGGAGCAGACACTGGGATTAGCAATAGGAAGTAGTCCCCAGCTGCTGGTTGCCATGCTGTTCAAGGAAACAGCCAAGATAGGTTCAAGTTTTTCCAGGCAGACAGAGGTAGGAAACCTGGAAAAGCCCAAGGCATCCCAAGTATGAACAGAAAAGGAAGCACCAGCTATTAGAAATGCACTAATTTCTTAATTTCACCAAATGGTACCAAACACAGCATTGCTGAAACACTCTCCTGAACTGATTGAGTTTAATTGTTTGATTTGACCTTAATTTGCTTTACTGGGTCAGACTCAGTGGCCTGCATTGGCTTTTTCAGTGAACACCAGCTCACAAAAATCCATTTGTTCTACTGTAATCACATCACAGGCGTATTTACAAGGATCTAATAAGTGTATTTCTGGTTGCTGGTGTATGGACTGGTGTGTGATGAGCTCTGTGAGTGAGATCTTCAGAGATGTCAGGCAACACCATCACACTGCAGCTGTAATTCTCACATGTGCAGAGCTTGTTCCAAATCCCCTTAAAATTAATGGAGAAGATTGCACCCTTATTTACTTGGCACAGAAGAGGGGTTTGAGGCAGAGCAGTGAAGTGACTGTATACCAAGGTGAGCTGAGGTGAAAATTGCAGGAAAGTAGCCAGTTACTTCTATCCTGTTGGTATGAGGGATAATTATACATTACATTTAGTTCTCTAGTTGCACTGAGACTTACTTCATTTAAGGTAATTATTCTCTTATTATAAAGCAAAATTCAGATATTACAAAGAAAATCCCCTTCACCAAGCTTGCAGTGAGGGAATTAATTCCTAAGTCTTTCAATACACCTCCAGCCTGACCTCAGCCATTCACTGAGCCTTCGTGAAGAAGAGGTGCAGAGCATCAGCAGCACTTCTCGGCTTCAAGCACACTTTCCTGCCAGGGCATTTGACCTTCTGAGGCCCAAGGACTACTCAGCCAGTAGTGCTCAGCTGGCAGGAGCAGCAGTGCTCCAAATGCTTTAGTCCACCTGCATCCCTGTCCCTGCACAGCACACTGCAGCCGTCACTTGGAGATGGTGAACTTCAGTGGACACATGCAAAATCATAGTCAAGGTTGCTGAACAACAATGATGGAAGCAGCTTTCACAGGCTATGGGCAACTTAAGGTACAGTACATTTCTTGTGCCAGCTATGGTTGCTGGGGAAAGTCCCCTGATGTTCACTGAGACAAATTTTCAGTGGTTTAATGGCACAAAACTGGGTCTCTGGTGAAAAGAATGGAAGATCTGAATCATGGTGCTGCGTGTCCAGCTCTCCCAGTGCAGTGTCAGCACAGCAGGGCAATGTGATGCCTTGCAGTGATAGTGACCATGCCATAGACAAACACATGGGTGTTCTTCAGGAAGTGGCTATCCTGCATTCATGCCACATGAAATGCAGAATGAAAGGGGTTTAGGCAAGGGGAGCGTGTGAGGATTTTTCCTACATTTGTTCACCATGCTGATGACCTTATTCTCTTGCATTTCATGACTCGGCAGGAGCCTCCTGTGCACTTGACTGCTCCACTGAAGTGCAGGGAGATTTTGTCTTTGATCTCAATGACATCATCAAGTGGGTAGCTGTGCTATGTGTTTGCACTCATCACAGAGATGAGCAGGCAAATCCTTTGTCATTTGTATGGGTAAAGATATATAAGAAAGATTCCTTTTAGCTAATGGCATACACGCTGCTTGTTTTTTCAGTAAGCACTTCTGATTTTACACATCTGCATGGCTAGGAATAGCTACTGTACCATCTTCTGCTCTAGCAGATAACTTCTGTATCCTAAGGTTAATACATAATCTTAGAGGAAACTTATGTGTGTCTCTCCTATCTCCATAATGTGTGAACTCCATGGTTTAATTCTTCACTTTTGGTGAGAATTATCATGAAGAGAGGCAATGGCTGATACACTTATTATCTTCTGGACATCAGAGAATCCACACAGGCAAGTAGTGCTGGCAAAAAAACTTCCATATACATCACTGCTCAGAGAGGTCTATTTTAGCTTCTCCTCTCCCTGATTAGTGCCATAGATACATGAGATGGTCCAGGCTATTTCCTCTGTCTCTCTGAACAATCCTTTCAAATTTGAGAAGATAATTTAAAATTCATGGATCTCAAAGTGATCTAAAGTCCTAAGTCTTTGTTGGGGTGTTTTTTGTCTTCTGCTCTGTGTAAGAGGTTTCTGTGTAACCCTACACTACTGATGGAAACACTGCTGAAGACTTAGCATTTAGAAGTCCCACTCAGCAAGAGAAACGTGTGTACTCAGACAAGGCCAACTCCCTAGTGCTTTAGCTTTCCCCTTTCATTTGTGAAATAAAAGCCTCAATCTCTTCCAAAGGTTGGAAACAGCACTTGTCCAAAGAGCACTGCATCACATATTTACCTGCATCGCCTGGTGCACATGACAGTGAGCAGGGCCCAAGGTTCAGCCTCCAAAGAGACCCTGTGACATACCAGTGCCCATGGGGAAGCAAGGCTAGGCTGCTTGCTCACCTTGGGTTTATATAAATGGAAAGCTCATGGCTTTGGAGGCTCCCACTTCACAACAATTTAGCTGGGCACCCTCTGAGACATGCAAGAGACAGACAAACTACCTTTCACCAACTTCATGCCTGGGAAACAATACACGTCTACTCCAGAAGCTCCAAAGGACAAAACAGTTAGACCCTGTTACTAGCTTAGAAATAAAGTGCAAGATGGAGCTGTGGACCAGGCTCATCAGCAGTGTGAGCACTGCTTTATTATGTTTCTCAGCTTGCCTAACACTGTACTTTCCAAGTGGCAGCTCTGAAAAATAAACAGAGACACCCTGGGGTCCAGCAAACTGGCTGGGCTCCAGCAAGTTCAGGATATTGTCTGTTTGCATCACTTGGCAGGGGGGAGCAGCCATGAAAGTATTGCTAATACCAGAAACCCAGAATACAGAAACTACCCATCTGCGTTCTGTGGTCTGAAGGCCAAGAAGAAATGGAGTTGTTTTCTTTGCTTGATCTCTGAATCACTGTGTTTACTCCATGTTACTTTTCTGGTCTCTTAAATGATGAGAATAGGCACTCTTAAAACCATAAAAAGCAAGACCCCATTTTGCCATGCTGTTGTCATCTCTAGGATTTGTTTCTATCTATTCATTAAGGTACATCCCTTTAATAAAAACATCCAAGAAACCAGCCTTTGTTTGCTGATTATACATTCAGGTATTCCAGATTTATAGTGCTCATTTACCCTAATTGAAGCTTATGACGAGTACAAATTTTCTGCCAGAAGAAAAAGAGAAAAGAGCAAAATGGTATAGGGCAGCCTCCATGTAGAGATAAAGCCATGATTGTGTCATTTGTTTTGGAGGGTAGGTTTGCTATTAAGCTGGAGTCTAAAGTAAGGTACATTGATTTACAGGAAATAGCTCACTTACACACATATTAGACATTTACAAATCCTACTTCAGAAGCCCCTGACTACTGATAAGCCTTTGTGATTTCAGCCAAGTATGTAATCAATAACATTAGTGTCTGTTTATAAACATTTTTTATCCCTGATTCAGGTAGCCAAAGTTCAGGAAAATATTTGTTTTTCGTCTCTGCAAATGAATGGCTTGAAACTCAGTGACATTGTCCTCTTCAAAGGGAACTGAAGGAACCCAATCCTGTTTCCTAGAAGAGCCTCCGAGAAGCAGGAAAGCCAATGTGATTTCCAGAGAAGTGGTACCCTTCTTTTTTTTTTTTTTTTTAAATGAAAAAAAAATTGTTTCCTCTTATTGTGCCCTTGCATCTTGGGAGCTTTGAAAGAATGTTTTTGTTTTTTTTTATCTCTTGTATTACTTGTGGAGGAGTTATATGTATGACTTGAAAGAATGCACTGAGAGATAAAATACCTTCCTATAATTAAGGCAAAAAATTTGGACCTGGCTAGCCCCCATCTAATTGCTGGCACTGGGACCTTTTTCCTGAAATGGCTTTGGCTCCATTTGAAGGTCCTGATTTAGCAAATCACTTAAGCACATGCTGCTGTAAAGCGGATGTGCTTAAGAGTTGCTGAAGTGCAACCCTACATTTTGCTTATCCTCCCGTGTGTAAGACAGCAGAAAAAAAATCTGGCCTTTTTTCTGTCTTGTGCACTGAGAGAAGAAATTTCAGCAAGCAGGTGGTGTCCCCTATTATATTTCAACATAGAGAATACGCGGTAATAGTACTTGGCACCAAGGCAAAATGCAAGTAAATATCATGTGGTGCATCTATCTGTTACTCTAAAGCAAACATTAGGAAATGAATAATCTAAATAATTATGCACAAGAGGGCAGAGCATGGGTGACCATGATATGGGCTTCCTCTGCTCAGAGGCAGCCGCTGGCACTGCAGAGCTTCCTTCAGAGCTGGCCACACTCCATGCTTCCCTGGATTGGGTGGTGGCCCAGAAATACCCAGTTTCTCCATTGGCTTTGTAAGCGGCTTGGGGAGACTTTTTTGCACTGGGGATGGGATGCTAATTTGTTTGCTCTGATGAGTTTCCACGCCCGATTCCCACCCTGCTGTTCTGTGCTCTCCTTCCAACCTCTGGTGGGCAAAGCTGCTCACCTCTGCACCCATCCCTCTTGTGCCATTCTCAACAGATTTGGCTGACACCAGCATGAAAGCCAGAGGAACCAGTGGTAACCAGTAACATTTTTGCTTTGCCTGGGCACAGCTTTTGTGCCAGCTCCAGAGAGGTGACTGGTCTTCAGTGCCGTGTTTATGCTGGAGTGTCTCATGACATTCTGCCATGGAGAAAAATATCAGACTTGGGTCAACACAGGAGTACCTGACCCACTAACTGAAAAAATCCCAAAGTTGCTGTGTGTGCCCAACAGCTCTGGAGCTCTTGGGTGGCATTTCTTTGAGGAGGTTATACTGCTGTTTTTCTCACTGGAAACTCTGAGTTAGACACAGGCATAGATGCACGATAGTTTCTCCAGATGGCCCTCCTCACCATGGCCACAAAAGCAACACAGGGGTGCCTGGGTGGGCTCTAACGGGAGTGCAGGGGGCACAGACCGCCGTGAGCCACTTCCCCACAGCCATGCTGCTCTGGAACCATCAGTTTGTCTCCTGCCACAGCAGCACTTGCTTCATCTGCAAGTGAATGAAACCAGGAAACTCCAGCTGGCTGAGTTTCTTCTGAATGCCCATGAGCTACTAGCTGAGCTTTCCTCCTAAGCCTGAGTGCTTCTATGCCTAAGCTTTTCATCTTACTTCTTAGAATTGTGCATATTTTCATTACCCATATTGGTGCCTTATTCTCATTGAGTGGCACAAGCTATTTCCCTCTTACTGTCCAAAAGAAAGAGGGAGGGGCGGGGCAGGAGAAAGCAGAGGAGTATTTGCTGTCTCTTAGTTTACCCTCCTGACAATCAAACGGCAGCAATACCTTTCAGATAATAACAGAAAAATGTGTCTGTGCAGCTCAGATACCGCTCTGCTTCTGTGAGAATCTGCTAGGACCGAGCTTGAAATCAGTGAGCTAATGAGCTGTAAGAGCAAAGGAGAAGGGGGAAAGGAAAGAAGAGGCGAGGAAGAGAGGAAAAGAAATAGAGTGGGACATAAGTTTGAAGATCCAGTTCCTACTTGATCTCCGCTGGGAGTTAGCCGTACCTAGAGCACCTGAACTCTAGAGCCATAAACAGAGGGAGCCGTGGTGACAACACGGCAGCTTTGCAAGAGTACGCCAGGAGGGAAAGCTTTTGCAGTACCTACTGTAACCACAACCTCCCGAGGTCTGCCTTTCCCCACAGCCTTTCCAGACCTCTTTAGATCCTCACTTTGGTTTTCAGTGTCTCACCAAAGCTCCATGCCTCAAGCAGATGTGACTGTGCGTATATATAGCTTAATGTGTATACACACATACACCCTCCAGGATGAGATTGAGTGGATAGTTGTGATGCAGCTTTTGATATGCAGTTTTGCAGCCACTCACACCTCTGTCATGAGGTGTGTCATTTTTGTAACATGAAACGTTTTAAAAATGGTCACAAGAGGTCCCAGCAGTGATGGTCCCTTCTAAATTGATGCCAGCTGTCCAGCATCACCTGGGTGCAAACCCTGTTGTCCATGGCTCTCTTTTGTATAAGGGACACCTACTTTTGGAGATCATCTCCCCCATTTTGCAGGCAGCACAAGAAGAACACAGTTTGTTGCTTTCTCAGCTTCATAACAAAGCTATCCAGTTCTAAAATTATCAAAGTGAAATGGAGGCTTATGAAATGTGTGTGTGGGTGTTAATGGAGACAGAACCGCTCTTGTAACTGCCTTAAAAGCTATTTCGTAAAATAGTTTCATTGTCAGTGACTTTAAACGTACAAGATTAATATCTTAACTGACTGTTCCTCATTTTTTATTATCTCAAAGGACAAATTTATAAGATGATACACACTATTTAATCTTTATAATACTTGCATCTGTAACTACCATGCTTTGGGACAATTTTACCATCACTGCCACTTATAGAAACATATTAACTTGCCCTAAATAACTAGAAATAAATTAATCACATTCACAAATGTGTTTGGGAGTCATCTAGTTAGCTACCATATATAAACTACCATATATAAGCTGCCAAAACCAACCTGAAATCTATATGAAATGAGTTAAATATTGCCTAGAGATATTAAACAACACATGTATAAATCAGCTTAATTTAAAGCATCTTCAGAACTATGAGTGTTATTTTGACTGGTAACACAAGGTTGTATACTTGATAATAATGTTTTTACTGAAAACATTTAGATTTTTAAAAAATGTTACAATTATTTAATGGATTTCCTATTTCTTGAAATTTCATTTTAAGATTTTGAGTAGTATTATTAGGATATCTATCCATTTTGTTAGGGAACTTCAATGTGTTAAGAAGGAAAAATTAACGATGTTGATTATAGGATGCGTTAAAACACAATACTCTTCAGAAATATTTTATGCCTGGCAATTTTTTATGTACATCACGGGAATTCCTTTGCTTCTCCAAGCAGATTTCTCACAGTGTGAGATGCTTGAGGGAATGGAGACCTTTTCTATGAATGGTCAGAGAAAGCTGTCAGCTTTAGTCTTGCAAATCAAAGACAGAAAGTAGATCTGTTGGTTGCCTGTGAATATGTTAAATTCCAAAAAGCTCTTTCATCTAATAGAAAATATTGGCATAGAAATAAATATGAGCATGTAAAGAAGACAAGAATTGACAGATCTATGCAGCCCAGAGATCCTGTTTCTGAAGTAGTGATGCTTACTTAAGGAAGGGTATAAAAATATATCCATTTTAAGCTATTCCCAACACTCCTCAAACATTTTGAAATATTATGGAAATTTAGGATAGCTCAAAGTTCTGAGATTAAAGAGGGAATGTGATGCCCCAGTTTTCTCAGAAAGAAAAGGTAAGCTATCCTTGTCTTCATAGATCACTCCAGCACCAGACACATCTCTCTTTTACTTTTTTTTGGAAGCAGTGCTCCAGAGCCTCAGAGGGAAGACCAGTCACATTTCTGGTCTGAAAGAGCTGGATGGTTGTACACAAAATGTATCAATATTCCTAACAGTAGGAGGTGAACAAAGAGGAAGGAAGATGCATCCCACAGCAGGACCGATGCACACCCTGTGTTTTATTAGCTGTGAAGTGTCTGGGGACAATGCATTGCCCTCTGAAGACTCTCTCTGATTCATAGTGCTAGACCTAGGCACTGGCTCCATCTCCACTAAGGAGGCAAGACTATTGCAATGTATATGGCTGGGCAGTTGAAAAACTGCATTTGGGGTTATGGATGAAACAGAAAGAACCTGTTGTGGCGGGTGAATTGCTGTCAACAGTGTCCTCTGGAAGACACTTAAATACATTGCTGGGGAGGACTGTATAAACTTTGAAAAAAACACTGAGAGGAGATCTACTGGGAAACACAGTATCAGGAGAAGGCATGCCCCTGTTGCAGGCACAGCTCCTCATTTCCATGTCTTAACAACTTTTCTTGTTTTGAATCATCCCTCTGTGGAGCTATCTCCTGCTCCATCACTGCTGCCTCCTGACCTCTTGGAAAATGGCCTCCAAACTAATTTTTCCTACTGAAGTTTGGACACCAAAGGATGTAGCTGACTCGCAACTGCAAGTGCACAACCCATGAAAGGGAAACACGACTCCAGGAGACTCGGGGAATTTTGGGGTTTCACTCTTCTCTTTCTTGACTGTAGGGTGCACCTTAAGGCAATTAAACTCCTAATCTACAAGCTGTTCCTGGAGTACTAATTGTAACTAGGATGACTCAGGAAGTGTAAGATAGAAGGTGTTATCAGTTATCAATCATATGCCAGTTTGATGGCATCTTTTGTAGTTGATATGGCTTCAGGACTTATGTTCAAGGCTGCTCTCCAGACTGGCTCACCAAGGGCCTGCTTGGAGCTCATGTTGCTACATTGGCTGCTCTGCTTTCTTCATTTTTGGTAAGGGCTTAGCCCCACTGAGCAAGCTATTTTGCATGCTAGATCTCTTCTGGACCCTCATCACATCTCTGTAAGTGAACATCATTACATTGTCTGAAAATTATTTCCAAGGGCAAAATTGTCCAAGGGCAAAATTGTCACACTGCAGTTGTCTCAGGTCTGAATTCTTTTTTGTTTTTCATACCACGACAGTTTTCTGCATCCAGAATGCTTTTGTAGCAAAGTAGCTTTTAGGTGAGATATCACAACCCTTCATGCCCAAAGCTCTCAGCCATTTGAAGTGATGGACTTAACTTCACACATTTATAGCTAAAACATTGGCTTGTGAAAGTCCACATTGTCCAAATCATACAAAAATAGCAGAGAATAAGAAGGCAATTGTTCACCTTTTCATAGTTATGCCTTCTAAATGGTCTTCAAATTCTGTCTTTCACCTCTGGGTTTGTATGTATTGGTGTCGCCTAAACCTTTCTTTGAACTCAAAGATTTTCATTACCAACTGCACTACTCCTCCCCTCTTCTTGTCAGGGGAAATCTGCTCATACACACAAGACTCAGGAATCTGAGCTGTTATTGAAGGCCAGAGTGAGTGATTTAAAAGGTAAGCAAGGAACTGACACATTAAGGGATATTTGAGGTTAGACATTCTGATACTAGCAATAGCCACTGTCATCTAAAAATACCTTGTAAGATTACATTAAGCCTGAGGTCCCTGGGTGAGAGCTATTTTCACATGAAAACAATGTCTGTGACTTTCAAGGCAAACATATTTGTTTTGCAAAAACCTTCATCTGGAGAACTTTTCTATCTTCTCCTGTTGCCTCGTGCTCTCAACCCCCATCATGTTTTTGTTCTTTCCACTGTTAAATATTTATCTTCCTTTGCAAAAATAAAAGTCAGATGGGAAACTGTCTTTTCTGGGCATTCCCACAGTGCATATTTGCATTTTTGAGCAGTATCTTAATAGCACGGTGTTCCTCAGATAATCTGAAATCACAGAGGCTATGCAGGTAGCAATCACAGTACTATGCACAACTATAACTGACTATGCCAAGCAAGAATCAACAGCACAGAAACAAAACAGACTGACTGAAAGCACAAAGGTTAGCTAGCAACTTTACCCCAACAAAGATATGCAGTCCTGGCTCCTCTAAACTGCAGGTTAAAGGACAGTCCTAGAACCATAGAATTATAGAATGGACTGGATTGGAAGGGACCTTAAAGATCATCTAGTTCCAATCCCAGTGTCATGGGCAGGTACATCTTTCACTAGACCAGGCTGCTCAGAGCTCCTTCCAACCTGGCCTTGAACACTTCCAGGGATGGGGCACCCAGAATTTCACTGCGTAACCTGTTTCAGTCCCTCACTGCCCTCACAGAAAAGAATTTTTTCCTAATGTCTCATCTAAACCTACTCTCTTTCAGTTTTGACACCATTACCCCAGTCCTGTCTCTACATGCTCCTGTAAAAAGTTCCTCTCCTCTCTTGTTGNGAAATCACAGAGGCTATGCAGGTAGCAATCACAGTACTATGCACAACTATAACTGACTATGCCAAGCAAGAATCAACAGCACAGAAACAAAACAGACTGACTGAAAGCACAAAGGTTAGCTAGCAACTTTACCCCAACAAAGATATGCAGTCCTGGCTCCTCTAAACTGCAGGTTAAAGGACAGTCCTAGAACCATAGAATTATAGAATGGACTGGATTGGAAGGGACCTTAAAGATCATCTAGTTCCAATCCCAGTGTCATGGGCAGGTACATCTTTCACTAGACCAGGCTGCTCAGAGCTCCTTCCAACCTGGCCTTGAACACTTCCAGGGATGGGGCACCCAGAATTTCACTGCGTAACCTGTTTCAGTCCCTCACTGCCCTCACAGAAAAGAATTTTTTCCTAATGTCTCATCTAAACCTACTCTCTTTCAGTTTTGACACCATTACCCCAGTCCTGTCTCTACATGCTCCTGTAAAAAGTTCCTCTCCTCTCTTGTTGTTCCTCTCCTTTCTCCCTCCAGGTACTGGGATGTCACAATTAGGTCACCCCAAAGTCTTCTCTTTTCCAGGCTAATCAACCCAACTCTCAGCCTTTGTCATAGAAGAGCTGCTTCATCCCTCTAGTCGACTTGGTAAACCTCATCTGCACTTGCTCCAACAGGCTGATGTCCTACCTGTGTTGGGGATTCCAGAGTTGGATGGGGTCTCACCGGAGCAGAGTAGAGGGTCAGAACCCTGTCCCTCACCCTTCTGGCCACACGGCCTTTGATATAGCTCAGGATATGATTTGCTTTCTGGGCCACAAGTTTACATTGCCAGCTCAGGTCCAGCCTCTCATCCACCAGCACACCCAAGTCCTTTTCAGCAGAGCTGCTCTCTATCTCTTCATCCCTCAGCCTGTATTGATACCAGGGGTTGCTCCAACCCAAGTGCAGGACTTGCAACTTGGTCTTGTTAAACCTCATGAGATTCCCATGGGCCCACATCTCAAGCTTGTCCAGGTCCCTCCGGATGGCATCCTGTCCTCCAGATGTGTCACCCACACCACTCAGCTTGGTGTCATCTGCAAATTTGCTGAAGGGGCATTCAATAATATCATGGGGTGGAGATCTTTCTCTGTTGTCCAATCACAATGAATTTCAGACTGTATTTTACAGTTCTCTGTGGGTCAGCAGCAGAGAATGACACCAGTTTCCAAGGAAGTCTTTAATCTGAAAATGCTTCAAAACTTTCAGAAAACCTTGTTCTAATCTGAAAACTTGCAGCACCTCCAGAGAATTCATTCAACTTGAAGCATTCGTTTTCCTTTCTCTTTCTTTTTCTTATTTATCCTCAGTCATGATGTGAAAAGGTGATAAAGTCCCTCCACTCCCATTGCTAAAACAAAAGGTATCCAGTTTCTCCAGGGCTGATGTTGTGATGGCTTAAATAGTAAGCAAAAAGGATTTGAGTTGCTTATTTCTCTCTTTGTTTGATTTTTTTTTTTCTCTGCCTGCTTGAGGGCTGGAACTGCATTTAAAAAGATACCATCAGCTTTAGATAATAGAAATGCTACACAACGGATCAGTGGTGAAGAGACTTGGTGCTAGGACAGTCCAGCTCTTAGTGGGTCTTAGGTAACACAGGCAGATGGATGATTTTTGTAGGACAGAAAGATGCTAACACAAGCGTCTGCAATAAAGCAGGAGTCAAGTGTCCTGTTTTTACAACCTCTGGCTTGTGTCCAGCCTTTAACGTCACCATTCCCACAGATTTGGTGTGCAGAGATCAGCAATGCCTGGTTCTGGCTGAGCCTTGGACAGCTTTTTGGACAACTTTGTTCAGCACTGCTGATGCCAGCAAAAATCCGTGCCTCAAGGTTTTCAACTGGAACCACTCTTTCCCGGTGTCTCTTTCTTGATAAATTAGAGCTAAGCAAACAGCCGCCAAAACAGATTTAAAGAAGCCCCAATATAAACAGGAACATTTTGCTGCTGTTTTCACTTGGCAGAACCAAACGCAGCTGCCTGCTGAACCATGTCAGTAGGGAACAGGGCAGTATTACACTCTTTATCAGGGTTCAAGGCAAACCTTTCCCTCCTTTTCCCCCCCTATTTTGTGCATATTTTGGAGTTCTTCTTAGAAGTTAATTTTAATTTAAGTTTCAGTTTGGGTTTCTGGAAAATGAACTAGCTGAAACTGACCATGAAATTACTCCCTAGCAAAAGGTAAACAGGAATCATGCAGAAATGCTGACAATGGAAAGAGGTTTACAAAAAAAAATAATCTGTTTTTAAAAATACTATCCTTTGGTTACTGTTTATATGCTTGCATGTTTCAATGTTCTTTGTGTTACAAATAAACCGGAGCTGTAAATCTGCCATCCTGGACCAGATCTAAAGTTAACTTGACTCCCCTCATGCTTATAGTTGTCTGGGGAAAGGGCCAAGCAGAGGGGTCAGGATTTTACAATGGGGAGTGGTAAGGAGTCCACCTTCACACAAGGTCCCCAGCTTCATTATGGGATGGAGACTTTCTAAACATGTCTTGCACAATGATTGTTCACCATGACAAATTTCTTATATTCTTATTCACCCTGTATGCATCCAGTGGTGCTTTAAAACTTGTTGAGATACTGGGTCAGGCCACCTCTGTGCTTCTGATTTCCACAGCTTGATTACACAAAACATAAATACATTTCTCTTGCTTGGTTATGATTTTCCCACCCTTTAACATCAGTGGATGTATTTACTGGCTTTCCATACTCTGACACTACAGCATATTCTTTCATTCAAAGGAAGAAGTGCTTTTATAATAGCATTATATGCTCAATTATGGTTGTATTTTTCAGGTAGTATATACAAAGAGATGGTTTGTTTCTAGTACCTGGCTGTAACTGCTCACGGTTTGAGCAGGCAAGACTAAAGACCAGGGGGAATAGATATTATTTAACAGAATTACACATTCAGCCTCTCCATGTGTGTCAGCTGCTCCAGTCCCTTTATCTTCTCCAAGGTCTTTCCAAGGACTCAATCCAGTATGTTTGTGTCTGTCTTGTACCAGAGAACCCACACCTGAACCTAGCAGTTCAGGTATGGTCACCAGTGCTGAGGAGAGAAGGACCACCTGCCTTATCCTGCTGGGAATACTTTTTTCTAATTCAGCACAGGGTAACATTGGCTTTCTTTGCCCCAAGGACACACTGGTAGCTCATGTTCAATTTGGTGTCCACCGGGATCCCCAGGGCCTTTTCTGTCAACTTGCTTTCCAGTTGGTCAGCCCCAATCTAGTACTGGTGTAGGACTTTGTGCTTCCTTGATATTCCTGTCAGTCCAGAGCAGCATAATCCTCTGGTGTATCAGCTGCTTCTCCCTGTTTTGCACTGTCTGCACTCATGGAGCAGAGAACTGACATCAAAGGAAATGAGCAGCCCTCCTCAACCCATACAAAAAGGCTGGGTAAAACCGAAACTGGTTTTAATCACAAATTATCCTTTTGTGTGCAACAAATTTTCAGCTTAACACACAGCAAGTCTATTTCCTAACAGTTCTTAGGAACACCATGTATTTCCTTTCTGGATTATTTTCATTATCGCTGCAACCCACAGTGTGTTGTTGCCAGGGCAAAACTACAAATCAGTTTTTCCTCTCTTGCAATTTTATCAATCAAAATAGCTTGGTGTGTAAGGAGACACATTTGCTCTGAGCACTCGCTGAGTGAGGCTCCAGTCTTTAGCGCATTTTCCCTCTTCCTTCTGCTGCTGAGCATTCCAGTGTCTCAGTCCCACCTGAGCCCTCTGAAATTTTGCTGGCTCCCCTTAACTTTGTCTTCTTCCACCCCAAACCACCACACTCCTGCTCTTCTTTCTTCTCTCTGAATGGCACGAGTCCTGTTGTTTAATGATCTCTAGCAATAAACAGGAAAGACAGGAGAGTGCAGGAAATGCCTTCTCAGATCAGATCAGTGTCTGTATGTCCTCACTCTTTGGGGAGAGCACAGAAATCTTGGTGCTACACAAGGCCTGCTGTCCTTGTAGCGCCCCACACAACAGTTGTAGGATTAGGGAGGTTAGAGGGTACATCCTGGCTTCTTTTCTTTAGGATCTGTTTACTGACCTGTTGTTCATGAGGTTTTTCTCCAGTCCTCCAGTCCTTTTGCACCTTTCTCCACAATCTCCAGTGGCAACAAGTTCCCGCGTTTCTCTATTTGCCATGTAAAATTATTCTTGCTACTCTGTGTTACAAAATTCATTCATATTTCATTGAGTGCCCACACTTCTGCTATCAATGGATCAGAGGAACAATAGCTTTTTATTGCCCTTACTCTTGCCTTCATATTTTGTAAGCTTCTGTCATAACCTTCCTCAGCCTTCTCTTCTCCAAATTGAGGCAATCCAGCCTTTTCAGTTTCTCTTCATAAGCAGTTTGCTCCATTCTCCTCATCATTTTAATTGCTGTTCTCTATAGCTTTTTTCATTCTACTATCCTCCTTCAGATGCAGAAAACACATACTCAGCTGCATAAGATTGAAGGGTGCACAATTTTTTACAGCATGGCTATTTCCACCAGGTGTAAGGTACATATACAGGAAAAAGAACAAAAACCAAATAAAAATAAAAACCATCAAAACAAAATGGAGGATGGAACCAATACAGACAGACGGAGAAGTCCACCAATATTTTAAAATGTCTGTAAGTAAAGGCAATAGCGAACAAGAAATAGAAGAGGCACTGAAAAGTGAAGTTGCAGGCTAGTGAGTAGAGGACAAACATGGTGTTTAGAGCAACCAGAGACTTGATATTGAGGCCTTAGGGAAGTAAATGTACTATTTGGTGTAGTGAGATGTGGTAAAGAAATCAAAGGCAATCCTGGGGGCAAGGAGCCAAGAGACAGAAAACAGGAGAAAGGGCTTGAGCAACTGCTGGGTGCAGGAAGAAAGGGAAAATAATTCAAAACCTTCTCATCTGGGCTTCTTCATGGCTGTTAAGACAAGCAAACAAACCAAAACACAGGAAAGGGTTAAAAATATAAATCCTCTTTTATGAAGAATACACCTTCATGGTCTGCAAAGGAAGAACTCAGAGGAAAATCCAACACTGAAACTGATTTTTCACAGTGAAAAGTAACTGATTGAAAATACTAACAACTAATAGTGAAGATACTTAAATTCATATTACCACAGGGTAAAATCCCAGGGCAAATATCTATGACTTTATGAAAGTAATCTGATTAGTCACAAGTGACTAGGACTAAGGATTGAAATGGACCACTGTGGGAGAAGGCTAAAAGATACAATCTGCAATTTGTGACAGAAGATGAGGCTCCTGGAAAGGAGCACAAAGGCAAGGAGGCTTTACAAGGGAAATGAGGTAAAAGAGGGAAACCGCCTTAGCGACAAAAGGAGGGAGTCAAAGTGACAAAATAAAGGAAATCAGATAATTTTGATATAGAAAAGATAAGGCCAGAAGAAGAGAAGACGAAAAGAGTGTTATAACATAGGACAAATTTTCAGTCATTAGGTAAAAGATCATCAGTATTTATGAGGACAACCAAGGTGAGGTTAAATATCTTCACCATGTGCCCCATTTTTGCTCCCTGTGACCAGTTTAAGAATGTCTTTGTAGGATGGCAGTATGTGGGTCTGGAGAAAGCTAGTTCTCCCTCTAATGTACAAGAAACGATTATTTAGATGTCAGATACAACCCTCAGTGAAAACTTTCATCTGGCTGGGTGGAAAATTAAACAATTTCTTTCAATAAACATGAACAAGTAAACAGCAAAAATATAAGCAAAACCTTAAAGCTGCAATTAACTTGGGTGAATGTTTAGGTAGGGCCAAAGCTGTGCCCCTGTAGGTGTTTATACCCCTGGAGTTGTCATCCACAGAAGGCACATATCCAGGCTTTAGACCTAAGCTACATTCTGAAGAATTTGATGCAAGGTTTTTTTCAGGCTTTAGGACCTCACTTAGTATTTAAGGATACAACTATCGTTACCACTTTGCTACCTCACAGTCTTTGGTAAATGGTAATTCAGATGAGGGCAGTGATCTGAAATCCATCTATGACACTGCTGGAGAGACAGAGTAAGAAGGTCAGATAAACAGATTTAATCTTCTGCTGCAAGCAGATGCAGGCGGATGCACGAGGAGGGCCAAGCAGAGCCTCCTCCTTGCAGTCCTTCTGCAGGTTAAGGCCAGATAAGGGCACAAATAGAGTGGAAAGATTCAGATTAGGCTGACAGAGTCAGGGCAGTAAGACATCTGCTTATTCAGTGCTGTGGTTTGGGATGGGAAAGCACGGCAGAGAGGTCCTTTCTTCACACGTACCTGTGTTCAGCTTCCTCTCACCCCACCAGGGGCGGTGCCTGCTCTTGACTCTCTTCCAGCAATTTACAACAGCCAGAGCAAGGGAAATGAAGCACCAGAGATTGACTTCCCCACCAGTGGTGACAATCAGGAAAGAAACCCAGATTTCCTGCTTTGCCATTTTAGGTTTCCACTATAGGCTCTGCAAACCTCTCCTTGGCTCATCCCACTGCTCCAAGCAAACAACTCCACAACATTAGCTGGAATCAGGGATGCTGGGGCTCAGGCAGGGCAAGTAGTCCATTTGTTCCTCTCACTTCCCTTGCTCTTCCCATAGAGCTCACTAACTTCTAGTGCTGGTGTCCAGATCAGAAAGGGTCCCACTGGCACAATGCATTCCTACTGCCTCTCCCAAGCTTCCTCTGAGGCTCTCCAGAGTCCTTCCACCTTCTGCATGGGGACAGGTAGGACAAGCATAGGCCCACCTGTCTTTGTCACCTGCAGGCTGCGTCATACAGCCTGCAGCACTGCAACAGGGACAAGGACCATGCCAGCTGTGTGGCTTGGAGGCTTATGAGAGGTGAATGTGACTCCGGTGTTTTCTAAATGAAGCGGCTTTTTGTTTGTGCCTGGCATATGAGCACCTGTAATACACTGTACTGATGTTTCTGATATAGATGGCCCTGTCTGAAATGTCATTACCTGAAATCTGAAAAGCCTTTATTCTTGCATTCCATTTCTAATACATGGCACGATCCTTCACTCTGGAATGATAACTAGCTCCCTGGTTATTTCCCATCTCTGTTTCTCTGCTCAGTGAGTACCCTCTGATCTTGCCACTCCCCACCCTCCACCCGAAACCGTGGAAGAAACAGCCTCCTGCTATCTGCAGAAACACCCTTCCCTCCTTCCCTGTGTGCTGGTAGCTCCCTCACAGTCCCTGTTCCCATTGCCCAGGCCTCCTTTATCTGCGCTTGCCAGCCTTTCCTCTGCCTTTTCACTCTGCCATCAAGGTCTAGAGCAGCTTCCTGTCATATCTTCTGTGCCACTTGTATCTTAACTTCTGCCTCAAGTAATCTCTGCTTCTGGTCAGCATTTTCCATGTCACGTCTTTCTGCAGACCATTATCTTTCTTTCCTCCCATCCCTCACATTTCCTCTGATCCTCCTGAATCTCTTCTTTACTGACTTGTGATTTTAGGGTTTCCTGTTCTCAGGAGCTGGGACCTATAGGCAATATGACACAAACTGCCAAACCAAATTGCTTTTGACCTTCTGATTAAAGTATTTAAGCTAACTCTTGCTCTGTTGCACTTGAAGTATACATTGCACATGTTTTCTCCTGCTTTTTTCCTCCTTCATGTTTTTTGGACCAAATCCTGCTTTTAATCATTGCTGCGGTTAAGAATCTTCACAAGGAATCAGTAACAGGCTGTTTATTTAACAGCTTCACTCTAAAAACCAATGCATATATAGGAGAGTCAAAGAGAAGTTGCAAACGTTCTATATATTATGACTAGAAACTAGAAAGAATGGACATTGTATAAAAATGTGTATCTAAACTCACAGCACTCAATGTATTTCCATTTTCTTAGCAGATACCAGGACATACAGTGAAGATAATGCTTTAAATATATGGACCATTAAAAACTATGTTTTGGAAAGTAGATAAATGGAAAATAACCATACCTGGGGATTTTGATGTTTTGTGCTCCTTTGTTCTGGAAAAGAACCGTAATTGAGTATTTCCATGTTCTGTGCTCTTTTGATAGAAAGCAGCATCAATATCCAAGTTAACGCAATTTATTATTAGATTTGTCTCTTTTTCCTTTTAGAAGGGGATAAAAAATGCAGTGAATAGCTTTACTGAGGTTAATGGGAGATTATTTCAAAGTGTGAACACTGGCCAATATACATGTATAAATTTTTTACTCATATTTTTAATACACCTAAACGCAGTAAGATTTTTTTTTTCCTACTGGTTTGTTAAAAACTCAATCTGTCAGTGGTCTTCTTCATGGAGAGAGCTGGATTGGGAGTTTTCCTTTAAGCACATTTGTTGGATTCAGCCCTTGACCAGAAGAATCTTATTTCTCCATTTTCAGTTGCAGCCAGAAAAAGCTCAGATGTGATGGTACACTCTTAGGGGTTATTCCAAGATTGTACCTCTGCTAAGAGACCAAACTTCAAATCAACTGCAGCCTTTCACATGCCTGTGGAATGGAGTACATGAGCCCATATATATGCAGATGCCCCCTTCCTTTGAAATCATCTGCTGAGTTTGAAATATATACATGCAATAGGATTACTCATATGCTGAATTGTGTCCATAAGTTTCTACAGCATCAGGAATTTACTGAAGAAATAAACTATGAAAAAAACAGGCTCTTCCATGCTTCACCTTCTGCTACCCCACCCACCTCAGAGTCACCTGTAACAGAGCTCTGAGCTGATTCTGGTTTCCACTTAGGCAACACTTGTAGCAACTTTTCTAGACCAAGAACTTCACGACTGCATAAAATCCATCCAGGGTAAGTGTACTCTGGAAGCTAAAAATTTTCTGTTTCTGTATCCCAGTACACAAGCAGCATATTTTAAATTCACTGTATTTCTGCATCCAGAAAATCAGTAAAATCAGTCTCAGAGATGTTGGTGCTGGTCCATTCTCATTTCTTAGAAGCATATACTTATCTGATGAGAAAATATGACTTCAGGGGATGGGAGAAAATCATGTTAAGCCATCTTGACTCAGGACACTGGGATTTGCACTGGCTGTCAAGCTTTCCAGATGGAGGTGAGAGTGCTAATTAGAGGGTCTCAGCCTCATTTTTTGCCGAACATACTCATGCTGCAGCTCCAGTTCAGTGTCAGCACCTGAGCTGCTCACAAGGCAGCTGTTGAATAAGGAGTGTGGAGCAGCAGGCTGCTCATGGGCCAGGCTCCATGGCTGGAACTTGCAGAGTGCGGGTCTTATGACATGCTGGACATTCTGAGAAGGATAGTGCTCAAAAAGATCTTGGAAAGGTCACAGCCTACACGTTCTGCCCAGGAAAACACAGACAGGAGCATGTGTATGTATCTGGCTGGTTAAGCGCCCATCAAATTATTTTGTGATTGTGGCATTTAAGGTCATTTAAGGCCATGCTGGGATCTCCAGTTACTTAAAGCTATGCCAACCCAAGCAAACTCAGTTTCCAGATAGCTGTCTCCAAACTGGCCCCCACTGTGTTGTCTGTGGGGGGAGATAAGTAATTCTACAGCACAGTTAATCTCCTCTGAAGCAGTTTCCTTGACCTGATCAGAAAAGCATCACTCTGAGCACCGAGTATTGTGCTGCTGACACCAGTGGGAGCCATGCCCTCAACAAGATTTGGGTCTCAGGCACCTGCTGGACTTGAAGTTAAGTACACAATTACATTCCCATGAAATCAGTTAGTCTTAATCATATGTTGAAAAGCTTCGCAGAGTTGATGCTGAGGTTCAGTCATGTATTAGGTGTTTGGAGGTAAATGCAAAGTCTTGCAATGGAGAGTCAGAAAAGAAAAAGTTGCTCTCCGTATAACACCCTTATATTATTTATCCCCTTAATTGATTTACAAATGCACCTACCAGATGGAATTTTTATTTTCAGCTGTTTCACTTGTGATCTCTCTAGCTGTTTTCTTTACTAAAGTTATCCCGAGTAAATATTTGACTTTGTCCCCTAATCCACTGCATACCGTTGTGTAACCTAATAAAACCTTTTATTTCATTAGCACCATTTTATCTAATGTTCCAGACTAATTGAGAGTGGATTTCCAAGAAGAAAAAGGAAGAACATGTTCACAACTACAGACACCTCCTCACCTGTTTACAAAAGATAATGCAGGTTCTACAGGACAGAAAAAATACCAGTAAAAAATACCATATCTCACCTTTCTGCAATTTTCTCAGTCCGTATCAATTCCTGAAGCAAAAGCCACATCATTCAGTGTTTACATAAAAATGTAAGCTTAAAAGAAAGGTTGCTATTTTCCTCTGCCCAGTAGGGATTACTGGACCAGATTCTGCACTTTCATGTGTGGAGATCGCCTCCTTCCCTGGGCTCTGTCTTAGCAATCAAGGAGGTGGGAAGTGACAACTGTTGTCTTGTTTATAGCCACTTGCTTCAGCAGTGTGTGATCCTTGTGAGGAAAAGGCAAATCAAAGGGAAAGGCAAAACACCATGGCATCAACTCCAAGCTGGTGCTTGGCTGCAATCACCTTGACATCCATGACCATGGAGCAGCAGTTGGGGATTTCAGGCAGTGACTGCCTGTTCTTGGTGTGGTCACTGCTTTCAACCACAGCACCCGTCTTGGTCTCACCTCCATATGGCTTGGCTTTGTTGCTGCTGGTCTGTGGTCTCAGTTTAATATTCGACAGGACTTTCTGGGGCACACCTTTCACTAGCCCAGATTGCTCAAAGCCCAATCCAACCAGGCCTTGAACACTTTCAGGGATGGAGAGTATAGTGTCTCTCCGGACAACCGGTTCCAGTGCTTCGCCACCTTCATAAATAAAGAATAAAGAATTTCTTCTTAATAGCTAATCTAAACCTATCCTCTGTCAGCTTAAAACCAATCCCCTTGTCTCCTCTGCCCTTGCAATAAGTCTCCAGCATTCTTGCAGGCCCCCTTTAGGTACTGGAAGGCTGCTATAAGGTCTTCTCCGGGCTGAACAACCCCAACTCTCTCAGCCTCTCTTCACAGGTCAGGTGCTCCAGCCTTCTGATCATCTTCATCGCTCTCCTCTATCCTTCTTCTGTTGGGGGCTCCAGAGCTCAATGCAGTAATCAAGGCAGAGTCTCACAAGAGTGGAGTAGAGGGGCAGAATCACCTCCCTTGACCTGCTGGTCTCACTGCTTCTGATGCAGCTCTGGATAGGCTTGGCAGTTTTCAACCCTTTTATCAATCTGCATATAAAAACATAAAAATCAAAGGCCTCTCTAACCTGATCCCATTTATGTGAAAAGCTGACACGTTTTTATCACTGTTGTGATATTCCTGTGGGCTGCCAAGAGGGCCTGGGGAAGGGGATCCACAGGAATTGGTGTATTTTATAAACAAAACAAATGGTACAAGAGCATGTTCAAGTAGAAGTTATTACTGAAACAAAACAGAGGACAGCAGTGCTACAACATCCTTAGATTCAGAGCCCTTTCCATGTCAAAGCACTGGCAAGCTGATCTTCTCTTGGCATTTGCCCGGGTCACTGTCCTGGAAGCCCATGGGGCACATCAGGTCTGCCTCACAGCATTAGCAGGGCTGCTCTAAGACACAATCTCTTCTGCTGTTGTGGACTGGAGCACCTGAGGCACAGGTATCTCTCTGAGCTGCAGGTGGGAATGGATCTTCAGAGGGATAAACAGTTGTTGTTCCAATAGTATTTAGGTATGAAGCAGTAGATCCACCTGTCCCAAAGACAGAAGGGTTGGACTTGCCACTCAAATTTCTGACAATGTCTGCTGAAGTGAAGGCTGTATTTCTTCTACACAAATCAAGTAGCTTGTCTGGTAATTTGCCTGTTCTTTTCACCTAAGGAGGAGATGGACAGCCCTACCCCAAGCTGTGAGCTGCGCACAGGACAGTGGTAACACAGGCAGCAGCAGAACTGTCCTTTGTGTAGAGGGACAAGTCTCTCCTGCTGAAGTAGACAGGTGTCTTCAGAGCAAGGTGGGAAAGGGCTGGAGAGGGCAGATCTGCTCTGCAATCTCTCCAGTGGAGCCCTGGAATCTGGAGGTATGACCAAGGCTTCCTCTCACCTCTGTGTCCAGGAGATCTGAGGTCCCATGACACCACTGGATGCAGTAATTCAGTATTAGAAATATTGCATTTGGACAGTTTGTACAATGAAGGGTACAAAGAGAATCAAAAAACTGGGATGATCATGCAAACCTGGTACAGACAGTAGGGACAAGAGCATTCTTTAAGGATTTCCCTATAATTTGGTCTTTCTGAGGAGAATTTTCTGAGCCATTTCTAAGGGAGAAGACCTTTAAGAGCTTAGCCAGTCTTTTAAGTCATCTTCCGAAAATCATTCATAAACTCCTATTAAAAGTTCATGAGGCTGCTAGGCTACAAGCAAGGACACCAAAAACACTAAGTGAAAAGGGAAAAAAAATGCTAATAAAATATGTGTCCTCTTCTGACTCTTGCCCACTTCTAACTCTGATCTTTCAAGGTCAACTGCAGATCCAGAGAATGAGCTCATGTCCTGCCTCTGCAGCCTGGCACCACTACCGGGACCTCTCTGAGAGCCAAGACTCAATACAGCTTCAGCTCCATGCTCTGGGCCTGCAAAACTTGCCCTCAGCCAGCAAAAGATGTGTGGTCAGCCAGGGACCAGCACAGGACACACCCACACAGCTCTATTTTCTTCTCTTTTTACTTTCTCTCTGACTCCTGGAATGAGTTTGCACATGGTAGAAAAAAATGCAAAGAGCAGGAAGAAGTGGCCAGGAATGTCATCCTCCCTGTCACCCTCTCTGCCAGCACTTAGCAGGTACCCAGGGCTCATGTTAGTACCCAGGGAAGTCAGAGGAGCCCCTGATACCTGTGGCAGGTGAAACAACTGGAGGTGAGATGAATTTTTGGGGTAATCAATTTTTTCTTGCATTAAAAAAGAAAACTGTATCATGTGCACAAACTCATTTAATGCAGACTTGCAGTGAGAGGCAAAATTTGTTTTGATCAGAAAACTGGCTTGCAATGAGTACAAAGTATTTCACAAACTTTTAAACCCATCTCTTCCGCCCCTTTTTCATTAATGGGCATCTTTTATCCTGTCCTAAGCAACAGCAACAAGACTAATTAGTTTAACAAGTACAACAAATGGTTTTATTGACAAAAAAGAACCCTTTGAAATATACATTACATTCACAAAGGATTAAATTACACCCTATTATCCATTTTCCATAAAATAAAGATTACTTTGATAAATCACAACTAATGTTATCTTTGGCTGATAAGAACTCCATACTTATTTGTGTGGCTTCTATAAATAGTGTGTTCTGATTTTTTTTCCTCCCTAAATATAGTCCATGATACAGTCTGCCAGGCATTTTCCTGCAATTTGACAATACCACATCTGTGAACTAGGCAGCAAATGAAAGCTTCATTGTCTGAATATGAAACATGCAAGTCTCTTTCTTTTCTGTCAGCTGCTCTGCAGTAATCTATCAAACACCTTTCAGCCATCTTTTGCTCCATCGTTTCCTTACTGCTAAAGCAGGGTAGTCAAACTCTTATTTTTAAGAGAAAAGACTGTGTAGTTAATCTTTCCATTTTATGCAAAGTCTGTGTGACAACTGTAGCATGAGGGGGTTGTACCCTGATTTAGGCCTTAATGTATACAAGATGTGCACAGAAATGTACATGAGAGTGCATTTTCAGGTGTAAAGGACTCCTTTGCTCTTTGCCTTTCCTTAGCTTTGCACCAGAGGATTCTGCAGACTGCTGAAGACCTACCCACACCATATCTGAGTAGATGAACAGCTGGTTGAGGACCAAGACAGAAGCAATGTCTTGGGTTTACTTCAGGTCTAAACTGGGTCTGCACAGAAAGGCTCTTTACTCAAGGATGTAGATAGCTATGATATTGGAAAAAGATCATTGTGTGACAAAAGGTTCATCCACCCCTTGAGCATTTGGTAACAATGTACACCAGGCTAGTGGGAACATCCCCTACTGGAGCACCAGCTCGCCCTGGTGGGCAGCAACCAACCAGCCTAGTACAGCACAGGAACACATGAGCAACTTTTTTAAAAAAACTTCTGAAGGGGTAGTTTGATTTGCAAAAAGTAAAGTTGGTTTCCCACTGTGCAGTGAACAACCAGAGAGACCTACCCTACCACATAAAGGGCATTGCCCCTCCTACCCTTTGGGACAAATATCCAAGTTCAAACCATATTCATTTCCCAGTTTTTGAAATTCTTTCAAGAAACATATTTGCTCTGAATTCAACTACTGCTTTGTATGCACTGGGTGACTCAAAGCATCTCATTTTACTCCTAATATTCAAGGGTTAGAACTGGTGTAGCGGTTGCGGGGTTGGCATGAAGTTTAGTTTGCAAAGTTCTTAAGACCAGTGGGGAAAAGATGTAGCAGTTCTGGAAACTTTTAACAAGCAAATTCAATACGGGAGAGAGTTCAGATATATGACCCCTGAAAATTCTCTGAACTGTTCAAACATTACTTCAATTTAACATCCATTTGCAGCATCTAACCCTACCATGGCTGTTTTGGATGGGTGCCCTCATCATAAGCAAATGTCTCTTTTTCTGCATTTCCCCTCAGAAGCAGGTGGCAGTGGATTTCAAATAAACCCACACCCATGTCTGTGTTGCTTTCTGGAGGGTGTGTTTCACTCATGGAAATATGTCTAACCTCTTTGTTTAATCTGCAAAATTTTATAAGCTTCCCACCCCCTGGGTTGCCCACAAAGTGACTCAGCAAGGCAAGCAAAGGGATCAAAGAATAGATAGAGTTTTTTTAATGAATGGAAAAGTTTAGCAGTTCTGAAAGTATTTTCCTTCAACACATATTTCAAACTGAGTCTAACAGACAAAATGCAGGGCTAGAGTAATAAATCTTAGAAAACAGGGAGGAGCAGTCTGAAATTCTGCAAAACAAATATATTATCACCTTTCCAAACCTCCCTAGGCTTCTCTTTTCCTATAACAGAAAACAAAAAAATCACCATGGCTGTGCTGTTGTGTGCTGGCTGTAATTAAAACAACCTTTATATTTTATTTCCATAGTGGTGTGAACACTTATAAAGCAGGGAGGAGAAAATCTGGCGCATAGGCATTGCCACCAGAACAGTCCAACCCAAACCCAACTCTGTATCTTGCTGTTTGCTGGATATTCTGTGGGTGATAAAGGTTCTGAGATCCTGATTCTGTTTCAAGGAGTCATGTATTGGAGGTCAAAAACAAGGTTCCTATATAACAAATGGAGGAAAATCCAGACCTTGGAGCCCTCAGAAGACCCCCTCATGTATGTGCAACAGGGCCAAAGTCCTCGTTGCTTATTTTATCTCCTGCTTCCCATATTTTACACTCATTTATGCACAGCTGCTAAATTGAAAAGAGAAGAAACAGACCTGCCCCATCTCAGACTACACAACAGTCAAAAGGTTGGGTGGTCTCCAGAAAGATGGGAGATGTCAATTCCAAACTCCTTTGGCCCAGAAACCAGCTCTCCCATTTCCCATGAAAACGCTCTTTGCACCAGTCAACACATCTGTTCTCAGAGCAGGGTTGTCAGAGTGCCAAATGCCAATAGTGTTGCCTGCTACGGGGAGTGTTCAAACATCTCCCTTTTCCCATCTCCCCCAGGCACATCACTGCCCAGCACAGAGTAGCGGAATCACTCTCTGAAGGCAGGCCCTTCCACATAAACTGTTCAAGGACAGCAGCAGAAGGGCTGACTGACTCAGCCCAGCCAGGGGAAAACCTCATGCATTGGGATGCGGAAGTCAGAGCTCCAATAACTGGTCTGAACACAGGCCAGGTACTGGCAACCCAGAATGATTCCCTTTATTGAATACTTATGGGTCATTCAGCTAGTGGGTCATCCATCTAATCAGAGGACTGCAGCTTCAAGGTTCCTGCTGTTGGAAATCCTGGAATTTGTAAAATAAAAGGGTCAAAAATGCCAAGCTGAAAAAGGGAGGTCATAATCTAATCATCTTTTCCTTCCTCCTCTTAGGAAGGCAAGCAAGGGAAAATAAAAACATGGAAGACAGAGTCAGTAAATCAAATGTTTTTATTGATGTCCTTTCTCATTTGTGACCACTGGTCATTTAATTGCACAGATCAAAATTAGCGATTGACTTTAATTTTCCTAAATTACAACTTCTATAGCTTGCTTTTGCATTTTATCAAGAGAAGACGAAACCATGGGTAAGTCTCTATAGGGAATCAAAGATAGGAAGCAAATTCTTACTAATCCTCATGCAAACTACTGACTGATTATTGGAGACCCAGGTTGAGTGTAATTTCAGAAAAAAGTTCATTCTTATGAGTATGTTCATCTTATAACAAGCTAATTTATAGTCCTTCCACAACCAATGTAATTTTCAGATATTAGATAATAGTTACAGGCATATTAAGCACTATTAACATTATTAAACAACAATGAACAGCCGCCTGAGTGTATACCATGGTAATGCAAAATCTGAGTAATATAAAGTGCCTTACCTAGCAAAAGAGCAGAATTTTGCATTAGAGCTTTTCTAAGCTTCTACAATTTTTAGTCTTACAGGTCTAGAGATTTTAAACAGAAGAAATCTAACATTCATATTTACAGAAAGATTTATTCCTGACCCAGGAACTCTAGGGACACTTTCAATGTTTTTCCACTATACCAACAAATTACACCCATTTGGAAAAGGAGCTATTGCTTTACTGTGGTATTACCAAGAAGCTGCTGTCTGAGCACACTGGATGTATTTTGTGCAATGAGTTTTCTGAAGGGCTAAAATGCATTGCTGCTGTTCTTTATGTCTTGCTCTTTTGCAAGCATATACTAAACTGCAGACTTGGCTGCCACGAAGTATATATTTTCTATGTGGAATATTAGTACTAGTAAAAATAAAATAAGCTATTCAATATGAATGACTGCTCATCTCCCCTTTGATGTATATAAAATAAGCCACATCTAATGTGAGAGTAAACTCAGGCAATTGTAGTAACTCTGGCACTCACATAACAACAAAGAAGGGTAAAACAAGTGAAATGCTTCCAACAGAACAGTGAGCTTCAATTATCCTTTAAAACATAAATGAACAAAACCCCTAGTCACAAGTCCATTTTACTAACTTTTTGTTTCATGAAGGTTTCTCTTTAACAATACTTTCCTAAAAGAAGACTATGCTTAAGGAAGTGACAGAAAATTATCACAAGGCTCAACAGAGGACAAGTGCCCTACTTACATGTTTTCCTCTTTTTCTGGAAGCAAAGGTCCCCTAAATCATAAGACTATAATGTCAGGTTTTCTACACAGAGCAGCTTCAGCCTTGCACCAAAGGAGGAAAGAAATTAAATCTTCACTTGTGGCTTTTTACGCATCAGCCTGGAACATCTGCACACTCTGGCTCTCTCACCTGACTCCCAAGACAACCTGTGGGTGCCACAGGTGAACTTTAATATAATTTTTAGGAGCACTGCTGAAGACACATAAACCATGAAAATATCTTGGTGGATTATGAACTGAATGAACACTTGTACTAAAGCAGATGGACTTTTTCTGTACGTAAAAACAAGCAAAATAAAAAGCATGAACATGTGAAGGAGGAATGGCCATACTATTGTGCAAACCACTTTCCTAACCTACACTGTTATTGGTTCCAGCCTTAAGAGATCAGCAAGTTTCAATTGATACAAGGATTCCTACTGAACAACTGCACTAAACCAAAATCCTTCCAGTAAAACAAAATTATACAAATGACTTAAAGCATTAAGTTCCAGGCTATGTACACCCATGTAGTTCAAATATTTCTTTTTCTTACAGAAAACACCAGATAGATTAAAAAAATACAAACAAAAAAACCCACACAAATTTCACCTCAAAGGTTTAATCAATAGGATTTGCAAAAGAGCATCAAGTATCCTGAAATGATTCACGAGCTGCAAAAGTGATGCACAAGTCGCTCAAAGTGTATCAGTTGTATTAAAATTTCAGTTATCAGTGTTTACAGATGATAGGCTGAGAAAATGAGTAAAAGAACAAACAATAACGCAAATAAAAATATTGGTGAGGTCAAAGAAGACACTGGTTAAATCTGGGATTATGTACAGCATGGAAAAAGCTTTTCTCCTTTTTCAAAGAGATTGCGCTTTGTGAAGGTCCATTTCCATCAGAGGAATACATTAAAATAATTTTTAATCTATATTCTATTTTCTGGCCTATAGAAAGTATTCAACAACACAGGAAAGACTAGACTTCTGCCAAGCAGATTAAACAGAACTGCATTCCTACATACTTTAATTATACAGTTACACATTGAAATTCAAAGCAGAAAAATAATTCAATGCAAATACTCAACAAATGGAGAATTACGAATTCTGATAAATCTGGAGGAAGCAAGACTATGAAAGGAGTGCCTGAACTTGATGAGGAGATCTGTGTAGTATGTTTTCTGGATCCTTATATTCATTTGAAGGATCCATCACAGCTGCATATAACTCACTGTAAGCTCTGCAGACCAGTTCTGTTGACTGCTTTATTATTTGTTCTCTAAAAAACAAAACAACATAATTTGAAAATTGTAGGGAATTAACTGTACTACATACAAATATACTTGTTAAAAATACACATTAAAAATCAGTGTGAGTTGCATTAATAAGCCCTTTTACTTCAACAGTAAAAACAGCTCAAATTTAAAACAAAAGTTTTCTTTCTCTCTTTGCATTGTACATAGATACTCATATATACAATCCTGATGACCAAGAAATTACTTACTTTATTTCTACAATCAAGCAAAAACTAGTAGAAGGATTTATTTTACACACATTAGTTTCCCACCAGCTCCCATATATCTTTTAAAAGACTGATAAACTTAGTGGTCTACCTTCTTCCTCCTGTGGTTTGTGACCATCCTTTGTAAATACACACTTTTTTTTTAATTTACTAGCAAATATATCAAATATATTCTATTTGCTTTATCTTGACAGCATCTGATCATGTATCAGTCAAAAAGGAGTGACAGAGGTCAGAGAATTTAAAACTCAACCTTTTACCAACAATGCTATAAAGTCTGTGTCCTGTTATTTTTCTGGAGCTAAATGAGTAACAATGCAAAGATACCGAATGCTAAATTTAACTGGGAAGTCTAACATTTTTTTAAGACAATCTAATAATTTGATTTTATATTGCCCATTGAATCAGTTTAATCATCACGGTGATGTGTTTACAGTTGCAAATGCATCTTTATCTATCAGAAACAGTAGTTACAACTATTTTACAGCCAAACCCATGCAAGTGGAACACCAGTAGAAGCTGGGGAAACCAAAGTAACAACAAATCCAGACTCAGCCCTGCTGTAATATGCAGCAAAGTAACAAAGACACCAGAACGGCATTCACTAAAGTCAGGGCTGAATTCACCAACTGTTTGAAATTGATAAGTTAGAGAAATTTCTAAGATCTTTACAGGAAACATTAAGGAACAGAAGCTATGAGACAGCAAATTAAAAGACCAAACCTGCATATTATTCTGACACACAGTATCCAGTTTTTTAATATACAGCACCAAGTGCTGGTGTTACTAGGTTATTAGAATACCTGAAAAAAGGACTGGCCTTATAATAGCAAATCCAAACCTACTATTATAAGGGAAATGTATTCAGGGCATTCAGGTGAAACTATTGACTCTGATCTCAGCCTAGGATCATTACGCTACTGTAACATGACAATCTTTTGAGAAAGTATGGCGCACAAAATTTGTATAAAACTAAATATTGCACCAAATGAATAAATAAAAGTTTGTTAAAAATATTCCAGAGGACTGAACAGCATCACACAAGTCTTTCCATCAAATAATGTCAGCATCATTAATCAGTACATTAGGATTTCAGTTGCCATAACAACATGACAAATTTTAACACTAACACAAATGGCAGCACTTGCTAAAAATAGTCATTCCAACATTCAGTTTCTGTGATCCAACACAAATGAAAAGAGCTTTTCAAGACCAACAGCCATACAAATACATAGCTTAAGACTTTTTAAATGAGCAACAGAATTTGAAAGACAAGAGCATCCACTGGCAGAAGTTGGAAGAAATGTTCTTCATAGTGGTAAAGATTAAATGATATCGCCAAGGGGTATGTAATATACTGGTCCCTTATCAAAAGCACATGGTCTGATTCTGAGAACCAAAGACCTCATAGGTTTCAGCTCAACCACTGCAACACTGGATCACAATTATTTGATTTCAAGGAAAATGTCTTCAGAATTGAGAATTTCAACTACTAAAGCCACAGATTAAAATTATAGTTCTGATTAAATGTTTTGCTTGAATTTTGAGAAACTTTTAAATTTTCAAGTTTATTTACTATAGAAAACATTGACTATCAAGACTGAGATTCTACAAGCATGTATCTCTGTAGACAGGTATTTTAACTTCAAAAGGATTGCTTGCATTTAAAGCAACACATTTGAAGGCTAGGGACTTATAGCACTTGACTATAGCAGGTTCATAAACTTCTGCATGTTAGCTGAGTTGTAGAAGCTACAGCCACCACCCTCACACAGTGCTTCCCTCTTACCTATCAACTGCACACTGCTGCAAGATAATAGGAATTTGGCTTAAACTGTGCTGAGATGTTTAAAAAGCTTATCAAAGGGGTAAGGCTAAGAATGCCTACATGATTACTTTATCTAGATTCATCTGACAGAAGAAATTATTAAGTTCAAGTAATTTCACTATGTCTGAGTCTTTATGATACCCAAGAGCCTACCTCTTAAAATTGCTTCTAGATTAGCAGTGAAAAGTTGAGGCTTTCAAAATACATTTACTGTTACTATGATTTTTAAAAAAAACCACAAACCTGAGAGCTAAAATACAGCTTGACACCAAGAAGCAGAAGTTGCAATGTTTCACTGACATTACTGCTGAAGGTACCCTGTTTGATCTGTACTGGAGCAGAAGAGCTCTCATACAACAGGGTCAGCTCTGCTAGCTGAGCTCCTGGAATGGTAAACAGAGACACCCAACGTTTGCTGAAAAGCACCAGCATTCCCTGTGCCCAGCCATGCAGCAGCTGTATGGCATGACACTGGAAGTCTTTGGATGAGGAGAACCTGGCAGCTGGACTAGTTGGTTGTTGTAAGGCCAATTCTCAACAATATTTATTTTTCCCTTTACATATGTAACTTCTAATTGCAAAATGCTATAACACAACCGCACTGAGGACAGCTACCAGTAATGAAACTCCAACTACTATTGTATATGTAAAATGTGATGTGCTAGTCTCAATTTCTGATGCATTCTCTAACCTGCATTCTTCACAAAAGTATGAAAAATAATGTCAGGAAAAGTTTTTGATCAGTGCAGCATATAATTCTCTGAGTTTAAGTACTACAGAAAGTTTTCATGTGGTTCTCATTTAATTGGAAAGAAATTCATGGCACTTTCCCTAGCCTTAGGGTTTAGTTATATTCAAAAAACAAGAGAAGATATAAATAATAATGTTCTCACTTCCATACTTCAAAGAAGAAATCACTAAAAAAAATACATAAGGTGAAAAGTAAAATGATCTCAGCACAATATTCAATGAGACAGAATGCCAATACTCTACAGCAGAAGACAACAAAGTTGAAAACCCTAGAACTGACAAAGCAGTGGGGATAAAAGAAGTCTTGGAGAATTACATATTTCATCTGTCTTTGGAAAGCTTACAAAATAGTTCTAAAACAATTTACAACTAAGTTGACAAAAAACTGCCGGCACAGCATAACATATTCAAAATAGATGAATGTAATTCATTTTGATGGTGTCTGTTAAGAGTAACTACTTCAGAAAGTTACAGAATTACATATTCCTCACTGCTTATTCAAAAAGAGGATAGTCATTAAAAAACTGAATTGTGACCTGAAGGACAATGCAAATACGATCACAACTGATAACTTGAATTCTCATCATGATCCACTAAAACCTAATCAAATTAATCTTTTTGATCATTATGCAAGCATAATAGAAATTCAAAGGGAATATACTTACTTCACAGTAGCACTCAGAAGGAAATTCAGCTGGGACATTAACAGACTATCTGGAGCAGACAGATAGCGATCAAACTGAGCCTGGGAGGGGAAGAGAGTATGAGATCAACACACTAACACCTTCCTGTTATATGAAAATAGGCAAACCCACAAATTTCTGAAAAGTGATTACATTAAAAGGTAGAACTCAATAGTTCAAAACAAGTGTCTACCTTCAGCACCTTTGCCACCAAAAATTTGTTTCAAACTCTGAGGAATGTGCGTGGAGGGCAAATAATAAGAATTCAGCGTTCATACTTGTCCAACTAAGCTTCCTATGCAGCTTGTGCAGGTACACACACAGCACTGAAGATCAGACCTAGTCTGTTCAGTGCAGAGGGAATACAGACAGCTTCAGAGAGAAATGTACTCTGTCCAAGTTAGACATGTTGCACGATTCTTTTTACATGTTTCTTTTTACTTTTTAGCAGGGAGTCACTGCTTATATTGGGAAAACCAAGAGCAAATCACCCACTTCATGCTTCTTGAAACTGCTTCTAAGCCTACTTCTCCTCCTCCATAGTGAAAAAAAGAGTAGTGCTTTGATTCTAGTAGATGGAGCAGAAAACACTAAGAAAGAACATTACTGCTGTCTTCAACAAACTATTAGAGAAACTGTGGATGCCCCATCTCTGGAAGTGTTCAAAGCCAGGTTGGATGGGGCCCAGACCAACATGGTCTCATGAAAGGTGTTCCAACCTCCCTGTCATGGGCAGGGACAAGATGGTCTTTAAGGTCTGTTCCAACCCAAACCATTCTGTGAATGAATGATGAAATGGGTGACTGTAGGGAAGATGAAACCAGGTCTTCTCACAGACAAAACCATGAGGAATACTGAACACATATTACACAAAGGAAAAATTTGATTAGAAAGTGAGAGGAAAAATTCTCATCAGGAATGTCATCAAACACCAAAAAGGTTACCCAGAAAAACTGTATAATCTCAATCTTTGGCATTACACACTCAGACAGGGCCCTAGGCTAGTTTTTTTAATGTCGGCAACCTTTCTGAACACTGCATGAATATTCTCAAGCTGGTAAACCCTGAAATCCACATCCACTCATCATTTAAAAGTGCAAAATGTACACAAAAAATGACTAATGAAGTCACAGTTCTCATAAATTAATTTTTGGGGGGTTTCTGCCCTTGTTTGGAAAGCAAGGGAGCTTTCACTGAGGGGTATGGACTTGACTAGCACAGCATTTGCCAGCACATATGAACACTTTAAAAGGCTGGGACTTGGAAAATTTTCAAGCCTAATTTGGAGGGAGGGAATCTGCCTGCAAGTACTCCCTCCTGGTTAAAATACTATTGGTTAACTCTACTGGTTTCAGAAGCCAACAGAGTAGGTTGATAGATGGGATTTATGTGGGTATGATTTCAGCATACTTAGTTCCATTCTGGTTAGAGTGTGTTCACAGAAGCAGAT
This sequence comes from Sclerurus mexicanus, assembly GCA_013396755.1. NCBI lineage: Eukaryota > Metazoa > Chordata > Aves > Passeriformes > Furnariidae > Sclerurus > Sclerurus mexicanus. The sequence continues at coordinate 803,063 of VWZF01000636.1, read as the reverse complement.
ATTAAGTAATGAAGAAAATAAAACAGTTGGATTCTTCTCTTAACTATTCAAGTGAAATTATTATGTAGCACTATAGATAACAGAGTTGCATATATATAATTTAAAGAAAAGGTCCCCAAGCTGCAGCCTTTAAAGCTCTTGTTGATCTACAAGCCCATGATAAATAGAAGATATTTTAAATGCAAAATTTATCAATGATAATGAGAATGCATGCTGATCTGAGTAAACCACTGAGTGCTCTGTGCCAGAGCTGTGCTCATTCAGCCAGCTTGGGAATCAGTGGTTTAAAGCCTGAACAGAAAAAAAGCAGCTACCCTAATACAATTAGGATGGATTCAACATACAATTTTAACAAATAAAATTTTTTTTAAATTATTTTAAAAAGACCTTTTTTTCATGGGAACATCGATGTACTGCTGGATGAGCGGGCCTTTACAGTTAAACTTTCAGAATAAAGACAAACTTGGCTAAGGCAGAAGAGTGACGGATCATATATCATTGTCTACTGAACTGTGATACTGGTATCTCTATGCAAAATAGCCTTCACACGCTAAGAAAAAATATCAGCAAATAATTTGCTTTAAAATACATTGTAGCTTTCAACTTAAAAAAACGTAACTGTGTCATACACCCAGAATCCAACTTCTGAGTAAAGCTGAACTATTTGCATAAAATCAAAGCCTTAGGACTAAAATTATAAACGATAGCAGAATCTATATTTCAAAGTAGAGGCAAAAAAAGAAACTTTGGTGATTAAAATTAATTAGAGCTAAGTATTTGCTTTTAGCAATTTAAGATAACTCATGGGATAGCATTCTTGTAAGTAAAGTTCTGTTTCTCAAGGCTCAGAAACTAATATTCTATTACTACTCTTTCAGAAATAATTTATGTATTTATTACTTCAAGTGGTCAAATTACTACAAATTAAGAAAGTATTCCCAGACATGCAATTTAGCTATTCTTAAAGAGTAGGACTGGTTAGATGAATACCTACTATATCACATAGTTAGAAGTATTCTTTCCCATGTCACAGCATCCCACCATAACATGAAAGTTTAAACCGCTTACCATTGCAACCTTCAGGGACACGGAATCCATACTTGACAAATTTGAAAGAGGACCCTAAGAATCAGCGGTCAATCAGGGGAATAAAAAAAAGTCATACTAGCATACAGAAAAAGACAAAAAATAAAGTCTATAATCAGTTCAGTAGTAAATTTTTATTTGGTCCCATTACACGATCTTAAGTGTTTGGAAACTCTATCACCGTATCAGTATTGAAATGCTGTTAACAGTTCATTTGTATTCTACCACTCAAATTAAAAGTTGAGAATACAGAGTTCTTAATATGACTTTTCAAATTCTTTTCTTCCTTCTTCACCACTAAATAAGGCCAAAACCAGTCTTCCACACGGTTTACAATAAAAACTGAACTGCAAACTGGCCATATTCCCTGGGTGTTCCACACTTAGGAAAACTTTGCTCTCTATTTATCTCTTCTGGGACCATTCAGAATTCAGACTTGCTACTCAAGTAAATCTTTTGTGCTGGTATGGCAATACAATATATAAATGCTGCTTAACCTCTTGGCAAGTTCTGTGACATCACTTCTGCAGCCAGGCAGCTGTACAGGCATAAATGAAAATTGCTACATTGCATTAACAACTTGCCCTAGTTGACTAGAAATTGTTTTTAGAACAGGAAACTTAGACACTTTCTGAGGCATGTAAAACTACCTATACAGTTATTCTGAGAACATACAGGATGTCTGTGGTGCATGGAGCCTCAGATGGTACAAAGACAAGCAGTACAGAAGGACTGCTGCACACCAAACCAGCTTGGCTTGCTGAACATACAATGTAGGGGAAACCTGTAGTTGTTCCAAGGTGCCTTTGTCTAACAGTCCTGGTCCCATATGCAAAAACAAGAGATATTACTACGGTTTTGCTTTCAGAGGAAGCTTAATTTGCAAAAATATTAGTGCCAAAATTCTACCAGTTGGCAAGTATGCAGTACCTCATCAGCATGTGAATTGTATAAGCTTACCTGTTCCGGTTTGTGTTGCTGCAGAGCATTATATATGTAACTCAGACCAGCTCTTGTTAACACGTAGGAAGCTTGCTCATTTATGAGTGTATCTAAATGAGCTTCAATCTGAAATTTTAAGCATAAGGTATTTAGAAAAAGTGTGTGAGCATATTAAATGTAACAAGAAAAATGCAGAGAATTCTTTCATGTCTGACTAATAAAAGAATTTATTTTTTTACTTGTGAATACAACAGCACCAAAAATGAAGAACACCAAAGCCCTGATCTTAAAAATTTCTATATAATTTTGTCATAGTTCTTTGAAAATACTTGATAAAAATCATTCAACTTTTATTGAAAGTGTTGACAATAGCATGGCAGTTTTATAATACAGAAGAGACAGTCCTTCATAAGGAAAATAAAATAATCATAATCAGTATTGATTTTAAATTCAATTCTGATTAACATGTATTTGAAAAAAAGTTTACTGAAATAACAATGGACACTGAAATTACAGTTATCAATTTTGTTTTAATTATCTTCATATGAAAAGAGGTCATAAGAGTATTTTACATTCTTAATATAATCATCACTTTGCAGAGAAACCTAATCCCTAAATCCAGTCACAGCAGCAGCAATCATTTTTTCAGTTTGAGCAGTCTCAGTGAGACATACATTTGGGTATACATACATTATTACTTCATTTTTACAGATAACTACCCCACATTTCTTTTCTTCCACTCCTAAAGAAAAGAATTTATAATACATTAAAGCCTAGTAAAATGTAAGACTTCTTTGTCTGATATTTTAAGAGTTCACCTTTTCCTAGAGTTTTTTAGAAAAACACACTTTCCTTTTTAAATCAGGAGGGAAATCTTAATATTTCAATTTGGAAATTTTAACTGTCTTAGTGAGTTCTTTTTCCTACGAAAAACGTTTCTCCTATTAAATATGTCATTCTAACTCCACTTGAATAACGTACTTATGTGTAATCTTAAAGATACTTTTTTCAGTGTGTTCCTATATTTTTAAAATGCTTGAAGAAAGTAAATGCTATTAAATGCATAAGCTTCAGTTCTATTGCTTATCTGAAGAATAAATCAATTTCAACACTTACTGTGAAATAAATGCTGATAATAGAAATTAGAAATATCCCAGACAGTTTGGTGAGGCTGTCTGTTTGTTTGTTTCAGAGCTAAAAGGTGCTAGAAATTCTGATTAGGAGCAGAAGGTGAAATATAGCTTACAGCCCATCCTTACTGATTCCTTAAAATAAGAAGTTGCGATTTTTTTCAAACCCTCCAGCTCCAAAAGCTCTCCTGAAACATACTGCAGACATGTTCATGTAGCAAAATATAAATGGGCAGTGTCCAAGTTTTCACAAGTCAAAGGTTTCTAAACTTACATTTCCATTTCAAAATGGTACCATATATGAACTAATATCCTGGGATGTTAGGGGAAACCAACCAAAAGAGAAAAGAGAGGTAGAAAGCAGAACTGAAATAGTTTCAGCTACACTATATTCCAGTACAAAATAGATGATGATCTAGTACAAACTATATGATGGATTTTATATATATATATATATATATGTATTTGAACTTTCAACTTCCATTTCCTTCTTCTCATGCAGTTTGCACATAAGTATTAGAATGATTAAGATAATGAAAATATTCACTGATCTGGGTTTATCTGAAACTAACCCAAACAAACCCAAAGCTTTTAATCATTGCCTATTTAAAATGAAAGATGCTATTTGTTCACAGTCTCTGATAAGAAGCCCTCTTGCCCTGTTTCCCCAATTTAGAACTGACCCAAAGCCAACATTATCAAAGATAAATATGATCACATCACAATTTACAGTCTGCAAAAAACAGTAATAATTTCATTTTCTTTAGGGGCTGTTAAAGCTTACCTGAAACTGCAACATTTCTAGACGTTTGTCAGTGAACTCAAAGAGAGCCAAAGTAGTCTTCATCATATAGAGCGAATTTACCATGAAGGTTGCCATATCAGCTGTACCCAAATTACTTGCAGACATAGTACACATCTGTAACAAAGGATCTAGCACACAAGACAGAACCTAGAATGGCAAACATACAGAAAACGGGGAGAGAGGGGAGGAAATCATGTCAAACGAGGCTTCTAACCTCATTCTGTCTCTCTCTACTCCCCAGAGCAGAATAAAGAGGAATGAGTTTCCAACTGTGAAAGCAGTTTTCTACTGCATTTGTCAGCAGGTGATCAGCTACCACAGTGACAGGAAAGTGTAAAAACCTGAGAAGAACAGATTCCAACCTAGCAGGAGGAAGAGTAACCCAGATTAGATAATGGGTAATTGTGAAATGTTGAGGGTGTATTTACTTAATGGAGTAGTAATTGGATAACAGAATTTAGATACTGCATTACCAGTAGCACTCTATACTGTACTGTAATTATCTACTTTGTTAGTCACCCTCTTATTCACATTACAAACTGTGGTTTGGTAGAAAGATCCAAAATGTAACTAGACAAAGAGATTAATATTCCACCTCTCTTTTGTGCACTGAAATTAACTTACACATCCTTTCCCTGCCCCCTCTCCCTCCTCTTCACACACACAGAGCAGTCAAACATTCTTATACCTGCACAAAGTCAGCCTGACGGGCATCCAGTGGAATAACAGATGAGTCATGAGATGTTAAAACCTCCCGTAGCAAGTTAAGTGTCTGATTTAGTGCAGAGCTTGGGCCAAGATCAGGAGGTGGGAGCTCAATCTGAAGAACAAGATTTTCTGTTTGTGGTTATTTTTATTAATTTCATTTACAGTAAACACCATCCAATCTGTTAGCACAAATGCAACCAGCTAATAATAAAATTACATGTAGCCATGCCTAGAACTTTGACAGTGGACAAATCTAGCACATTTCAGACAATAATTGACTGCAACTTTCAGCATAACCATTTAACTCAGTGACAAACAAGCAATGCTGAATTGATCCTTTGATTCAGACTATACCTATTTTATGACCTGGTGAAACCTAAACACTATTGGTTTTGGTAATGGAAAAAAATACATTTACTAGATTAGGTGCCAAAGAGTAGCCATGTTGCTGGCACCACTGAGTTCACTGTAAGCAGGATGTCCTGTAAACACTTGAGAATCTCATGCAGGCAGAGCTCTGGGAGATTAAAGCCATACTGCAGCAGTTCTTGACAAGGCTGCACAGCCCCTATGATGTGTATGCAGTCACAAATGCAACAGTCTTATCCCTAGCAAATTTGTACCTTAAATTGCCAGTACACAAATGAACTGTACACAAGCTAACTCAAGTGCACCTACATGAACTGCAACAAGACTGCACAAACTGGAATGCAGGCAGATAGCAGATAAGCAGCAGGAACTGCATATGTTTAAAAAAAGAGAAAGAATGAAAATTTGTGTATATTAGAAAAAAAACACGCTTTCCAAGACAAATTATGAAAATTGGAGCACCTGAAATGGACTAAAATTCTATGCTATCTGTAACACAGGCTCACGTACTTTACCCCTTTCTTTGTAACAGGCAAATACTCATTTCTCTTTTTGCCAACACACATTTCTTAGATTCCACCCCAAGCACAGCTATAACTTCTTGTCTCCAGTGCCGTCTTAAACTGGCATCCTGCTGCCTCCAAAACCTTACTACAGCCCAGGTTGCTCACTTCATTTCCTTCTGCCAATGATCTGCTTCCCACCTTTCTGTTGCCCCTGCCCATCCAAGCGCAAACATAGATTTGGCCACATCATGCTGAGTAAGGAGACCCTCAGCAAAACACACAGTTAACACTTAAAAGCATAATTTCTCCAAAAGGAGGTAGGGAGAACTAAGTTTGGATGGGACTGGCCCAAGTGTCTCATTCAAGGTGTCTGGTTGCAGCAGAGCAAGGCAGCGTGCGCTTCTGCAATGCTCTTAAGACTCCAGCTCAACATGAGAAGGCAGGAACTTTGGATGGACCTCCAGGTCATAAGCAATATGTTCCATACCTTCCCAAATGAGAAGTACTGATGAACAGCATAGTAAAATGCATGTCCGAGTCTTCAAGGGGAAAAAAATACCAAAAAAATTAAAATCAAATGGGCAGAGGCTGATGGACAAAGAAACCAAGGAGAGCACAACAATCATCTTCAGAGTAGAGCATTACAGAGTCTTCTGGAAATAAATCTGTACCTGATGAACACACTATCAGAGAAAGGGAAAAAAATCCTCTCTCTCTCTGAAGCCATGAGGAGCTTTCACACTTTGTGTTTTGAAACATTTGAGATACCATACAAGTCCCCACACTGCTACCCAGACAGATCTAACAAAACCTTTTTTCATCCTTCTGAATACAAAGTGTTCCTCTATTCTCACTTTCCAAGAGAGAGTATACTGAGTTCAAGGAACTAATGGAAAACTAAATCTAATAGGTTCAGAGAACAGTTGTTCAGCCTAAGCAGTCTTGAAAACATAAAACAAATATTCTAGCAATGAAGTAACAGTAATTCAGAAAGAGGAACTTGTTCAGTGCTGATCAGTAGTAAAGTTTACTGAAACTTACAGCATTGAGTGACTTTCTTCTTGTTTCTTCTTTTTATTATTAGGGGTATTGATTGTGTCCTGAACACACTGTTCTCAGACGTGAACTGGACCGTGATCAGGGATATTTTGGCATTAATTTGAGACTAGAGTTTGATACACACACACACATAGATCATGGCAATTTCAGGCTGCTTAGCACAGAATTTTTGTCTCCTGAAGTAGCTAGTGCTCAGAAGCTCTTAAATTAACTTAATCTTTCATTTAGTCTGTTCTTTTAAAATCCACTGTCTTCTAGATACGAGCAAAGAACAACATTATAGAAGAAAATATGGCTAGGAAAAAAGGTTTAGATCACTAGATTATATTTCGGTTAGCTTGAAATTCCTGACTACTGCAATAGAAGCAGAATTATTATTAAGTGGAAGGAAAATTAAAGCAGTGTTATACTCATTTTGAAAATTCCAACTCTTTGCACATGAATACAAAGTGAGGAGTTTTTTTCAGAATTATAAAGGAAAATTTTAAAACAGACACTTCTAATTTAGAGGAACCTACAGATTTCAACTCATGAGCGCTGAATCACTATTCTAATAAAAAAATAATTGTTGCCCTGAATGTTCTATGTGCACTAAGAGATCATTATAATTGCTCTTACTTCCAAAAAACCAGATTTAAAATATATGATGAATTCTACTTTTCAAGTACCTCCTTCAGATGCAAGCCAGACAAAAGCTAACTAAAAAATGATCAGCAAAGTTCTGCAGCAGATAGTTCAACAGCCTTAAAACATACTCTAACACAATATTAAGTGTCTAATCAGTTATAACTAGCAGTTCAGTCATACAGAAATGAGGCCAACCAGCACTTCAGCCTTTCAAAGAAAGCAAGAAGAAATTACCCATTTTTAAAATCCAATAAACAAAACTGAAATGAATTCTCCTGATATTACAATGGACACTAAAAGTTGTACATAAGCTCTGGTACAAAAATTTGTATCTTCTTTTAAAATTCTGCATATTAGTCAGTGGGGAGCACTTACTAAGCCACTTATCTTCCCTCGAACATATAATTCAGAGCAGATCTCTCTATGAGAGCAAGTAGCTCAAAGGATGTCTTACAGAGTTTAACAAACAGGAAAGGAACATACAAAAAAATGAAAAGGCAGTATCAACAATCAAGGACATGCATGTATGTTAAGTTTCTCCCCTTCTCATATACAATAAAGGTTAAATAAAAAGGGGCAATTTTTCTTCCTATTAAATATAGTTAATTTCATTAAGGACAGGAGCAGATATTAGGGAGAGTAGCTTTGTTAAAAACTCATACATGAACCTGCAAATACTGAAAATACTGTAGAGGCAAGGAAAATTTTATATACTACGCTACTTGAACATTAGAAGTTAAAAGTAGAGAAAGACATGGACATACTGGAGTGAGTTGAGCAAAGGGTCACAAAGTTCATGAAGGGAACGGAATACCTCCTACACAAGGAGAGGCTGTGTTCAGCCTGGAGAAGAGAAGGCTCAAGCGGAACGTTATCAACATGTATAAATACATGAAGTGAGGGATAAAGAAGACAGACATTTCTCAATGGTGTCCAGTAACAGATCAAGAGGCAATGTGCAGAGATCAAGACACAAGCAAACAATTTTTTTACTGTGAGGTTAGTCAAACACTGGAGGCAGTTGCACAGTGAGGTTTTGGAGTCTCTGTCCTTGGTGACATTAAAAACTCAGCTGGAGTCTGTCCTGGGCAACCTGCTCTAGCTGACACTCTTTGAGCGAGATGGTTAGACTAGATGATTTCTAGAGTTTCCTGCTGAACTCATCCATTCTGCAATTCTGTTATACTATTATTAAATAAACCAAGATGGTAATTTAAAACATACAACTCCACAGAGAAAGTACTATTTAGAGTAACAAACAAAAGATTGGTAGCTCTTGGAAAAGCCTAAGCTCCTTTTAGTATAGCCTCTTAAAAATCCAACTGCCAGGGGCTGGATACAAAGCATTACAGACTGTAATCTTGAAAAAATGTATCTGGATGTTTCATGCTGTCACTTAACACTGAGCAGCCCCAACTAGAGAAGTTCCTTCTCCCAATCCAGACAATATTCACCAGCACTCTAAGAAACTTAAGTGTACATCTACCAGAGAAGCTTTGGAGCAGCAGTCCTAAGCTCTTTTGGTCCTATTAGGATCCTACAGAGGTCAACAAAGTAGAATGCCTAATGGCAAGCTTTTCTTTTCAGTTCTCAAGTTGGTCTTGGAAGAAAAGATCACTAGTTACGCCTTGTTCACATGGATCCATTCAAAACTGTAACAGCATTCAGATCACAACACCAACCAGTCTCATTCAATCTGCCCCATATCTGTTTTCCCAGAAACCTAATAGGTTTTGTTCTGACAGGAATCAAACTATGAGGGACAAGTTTACAATTATTCCCATGCAACATTTTAATACCTCGCCCACTGACAAAAGATAATGCCATCACAGCATTTAATTTGCATACATCTACTCTACAAAGAACAGCATTAAGGAATAACAATTCAAAAACTTGATTTGGGGCACTCTACCAAGAGTCTTCTAACATCTCAGACAGCAGATGACTGCACTTTGGCACAATCTCTCCTTAGTACCCTTATGGTAACTCTCATTCCATTTCTAAAAGTTTGCAATTATTCTTTCCCTTAATAATGGTTCTGGAGCACTCGTGAAGCCAGAGGACGGACGTGGGCTTGAAAATTCCCACTTCGATTTATCAGCTGGTCCAATAAAACACGCCGACAAAGGTTAAGCCAATGTGCTTGTTAAAATGCCTCACCAGTGGACTCATTATTTTAAATGACAACTCTCATGACAACTGAGAACTGAAAGAACAGTCCATCCACTCCAGTCCATTAGGTGCTTTGAACTTTACTCTCAATTACATTGGAACAGTTTCTGTTATTCTGACAATTATTTTCACATACTATTCTCTCACAGATTTATAATCATCTGTAAAATGGTAATCTTTATGGGTGGATTTTAGGTCCAGACAATGAGTGACTAAAAACAAGAAGAATTCTGAATTCCTAAACATTTGATTTACTGGTGCAGGGTCAAAAGAAACATATAAAAGGATACATAAGGCCTGTAATGGTACTTCTCATCCACTTTACTAGCATAGCTGGCAGACCCACGGCTGGGTCCAAGAAAGCTAAAAAGCAACAAATACAAATGTTTCTTCAGCACAAGGACACCGTAATTGTCCAAAAAACATTATGGTTGAATCAAGAACAAACCAATTATTGCCAGAGCTAGAAAGTACTGGCAAGACTGCCCAACACTGCCCAATTCCCATTACATAGTCTCCCTAGCACATAATCAGTACTCAGGGTGATTCTTTTTACTAAGATTCGGTTCCCCTACTCTTACCTTGCCTCTATTCTAGTATATATTAAAAAAAATAAACCTCTGAAGGGTAAGAGCCAACAATGCAAAGGAGGACAGCATTTGCAGTAAGAGCTGATGCACCAAACCTTCAGTGACACAGGACATGGCTGGTGATGCACAGCTTCTCTATGATGTGCGTGTTGAGCTCTGCGATAGCCTGAGAATCTCAAAGTTGTGAATGGGAATTTAAACCCTGAAAACAAAGTGGCTCTGCAACAACTCTGCCACCGAACTTTGCAACAGGTTTCAAGGAGTATCAGAGCCAAAGAGACTCCCTTGTGTACTGCCTTTCTTTGATAAAAATGGGCTTGCTTTCAAGCAGTCTGCTGAATATTTCTGTTACAGGGATTTCAGTTCGTATAGAGCTACCTAAGAACTTGGAATGTAAAAACCACGAAAAAGGCTTTCTCAGAACAAACAGTCTGAAGTTGAGAGCTGCTGACTACTTTATTTTCAGATTACAATCTGGATGCTTGAGATTTTCTTATGGAACGAAAAAAGAGTTCATAGCAAAGTGCTTCTAGGCAAACCAGTAAGTATTCTGAAGTCACCAGGGATTTCCCTGTACCATTTACACTGATGGCTTGACAACCAAGAGAGACAACACTGATCTAAGACTGCCTATAAGCTTCCATACACCTCCACACTTGTGACACTCCTTATGTAATATGGGACTCTTCTCAAAAATAGATGTGAAGAGGAAGCTATTTTCTTGTCCTAGAAAGAATAGCCTGAAATCTCAGTTTCCCATTGTGCTTCAGAAATTAAATCCCAGGCAGATTGAAGTCAATGCTAAACTCAGGATAATCAATAATCTAGGGAATTAAATTGTCTGTGGTGATGAGGACATCAGATTATCAAATTACCATCCTGTCATTTGTTTGCATCCTAAGGATGGGACCTTGAGGAGTTAGCATATTTAATAAAATCTGCTTTGTGCAAAAAAAAAGTTTCCAACTAACTATACTTAAGAGAAAGATTTGCTTAAATCATATTCTGGTCTATCAACTACTAGATAGATTGTAGGTACTAATTAAGAAAATTATCAGCAACAACAGAAGCTATTGAGGGAATGCTATCATTAAAACAGTCTAACTGACACAGGCTATATTCACCACTTTTCAATGATCTAAACAAGAGGCACTTAAATCTATAGAAATAAAAATATTAATTTATTTGAGAACATCCTATTTGCATTTTAATCTATTTCCAAAGTTATTCAAATTGCCTTAAAAATCATATTTTAATCAAAATACTGGACAGCTGGTACTATTTGAAACAGGCTTATCAATGCCTTAAGATGCAAAAAAATGTAAGTGGACATAAGGAACCATGATTTTCACACTGTTCAAGTGAAAAGTAATTTAATAATTTTACAACTGAATATTTCTTATCTACACAACAGGAACAGCAATGATGCCACTGCAATTGCCTATATAAGCACAAAGGGTCTGTCTTCCAGAGGTTTAATCTTCTCTAAAAAAGAGAAATAAAAAACACCTGAAAGCACTTGCAGTGCATACCTAGCTGTGAAAAGATGGTGGAAAGACTGGGATGTGAAGAGAATCCTGCTAATACATATACACAATTTTGGTCTGAACACATTAATAAAAAGGATGGTAAAGAGCAACCTTCAGTTTCCTCAAAATGGAAAGGCATTGTGACATTTACTATTAAGAAAGACATATGAAAAAGCATAAAAGCTGCTTTGTCTACATTTAACACAAAAAACTAAGTAACAAGAATTACAAAGTAGGGTCTCTATCATGTGGAAACTAATGTTTCAACCGAATAATTTCGTATTTTTTATGAAGCAAAACTCATTTCAGTCATGAAGAGAAAAGACATCACTCTATCAATTCAGTAGTTCACTCAAAGGTGCTACAGAGGCCTGGCAAACTGTTAGTTACCCATATATCTAACAGTCTTCTGAATCTCTTGAAGCTTTTGAGCTCAGTTATATCCTGAGGAAAGATCTTCATGGGGCACATAGGCAATATAATATTGTCAGTGTTTCAGACTTGATTTATAAATGTGCTTAAAAGAAAGAGCAATATTATGATCTTTACCCATTAAATGGCAGGCTTAGTATGTCACTCACTACTTGTAATAAAACACCACCGAAGGTGGCACTACCTTCGCTTAACGCCAGTAAAAGCAAATTTGACTGCTTTATAAACAATGGCAGCATCTAGAGCCCATTACATCCAGGCTGGGGACTGAGGGAAGGGGAACTAAGAGGGCAAAGAAGATTACACAACCTTCCCATACTGACAATACAACAAATACACACTATGAACTGGGGGATCACAATTCCTTTATCACTCTTTTTTTGAATTCTACACATTTCCAAACTGAAAACAGCGTATGACACAAAATAAAAGAATAAAGACTGTGAGTTACATGAGTAGGAAAATCATGTTTGAGCCTGTTTGAGTACAGTTATAATACATAGCAGGATAAATAAATAGAAAAGAGATGAATACAGAGCTGTTCTACAGTTTCAAGCCAAGATAATTTCTTTCCCTAAGCATTTTGTAAGCAAAGAGCAGACCTTTAGGTAAGGTCCATCACTGATTTCTTCTTAGAAAAGGAAGAAGTCGACAGGTATTTTATCTTAGCTTACATATTAGAAAATACAATGATTTTTGGTTGTCCCTGTCCATTGCATGTTTTACGAATTCAGCTTTAACTGATACTTGAAGAAGCATTAATAGAAAAGGAACCACTTTTCGGATGACACCGCATTCAAATGGAAATACCCCATTGCAACAATGCACTAAGTGGACTTTGGTAATATGGACTGTGGGTGTAACCAACTGAACGAATGAAACCACTGAAAGGAGTTACTGGGATATAAGGGAGAGAAGAAGAAAAGGAACAACTGTTTCTTTGAGAAAGTCATTCCTCAGCCTCTGCAGAAAGACAGGAAATTGGGACCAGACGCAAGCTGCGCTGAATGGGAAAACTAGTTTGAGACCACAGAACAACACTGACAAAACTCAGAAAATCTGACTGAATCGTCAGCAAATTACAAGGCTTTGCACAAAGAATAGTTTCTGTAAATCTATGTTTTGGTTTTTTTTCATTTTTCTTGCAGGTTAAGTAAAAATAATTTAGAAATGCACTTACAAATGTTACAGCAATGTTCATGTGGTAAAACTATTTTTATAAAGACAGCCCAAATTTTGTTTTTACTTAGCTTACCATTTTGGGATATACCCTGCAACGTCAAAAAGGGATTATGCACATGAGCAATTAAACACTGATCTGATGATGCATTAACACAAATTATTAGCTCAATCACCTGATCTTGCTCTATTCTACTTAAGAAAATTTCCTCTTTTTGTTGCTTCTCATAGATTTTAAAAATATATAAACTGCTCTGCAAACAAATACTGCTAACAGCAGTATTTTAGCCACACATCCACAAAACCCCCACTACTAATAGAATGAAAATACACAGAAAGTTGTTAATGTAGTTCCATAGCTAAAATATTGAAAATACAAAACTCCAACTTTAGGAAGAGCTGACATATAAAACAGCTATTTATCTAGTAATCTCACTAGACAAAAGGGAAACGCAAGTGCATTTTGAAACATGAAAGCTGTACGATTTTGAAACAAACCTTGTCCATTAGTTTACTTGCGTGAAGACTCAGGCTATTAAAGAATATTTTCTTGCTCAACAAATGCATTTCTTCAATTGTTGTCAACAGTGTGGCTGCACTGTTTCCTACAATACCACTGAAAAGAAAATTAAGATTATTTAACAGTTCTGAAGGGGGGGACAACATGACAGTCAGATCAACATAATTTCAAATATGATTATTTTCAAAGTTGAAAATTTACAACAAATAATTGCAGGAACAGTTCTCCATATTGGCTCAGAGGTAAGTTGACTGTAAGAACAAGCATTATCAATTATGTCATTAAGCAGGTACTAAATACAGGCTATCAAACTTGCATGAACATTTTGGAGAGTCCCAGAACTTAATGGATTTTTGCTTTGTTATGCTGTAAATCTACTTCTGTTATAGAAAACAGATTACATAAACAAAAAGGGTTAACAAGCATTCTATCATACTATCCTTTAGGGATGGCATTATCTCCTTTCATCATTGGGATGTTAGGCATCTCCACAAATGAAAGAATTCATGCCTTACTATTTCAAGTGTCAAGTATTACAGTTAGCACAAATGTCCTACAAACCTTAAATGGCACTACATGGCTATGCTTCTCTCATAGATATACTCTCCGCCTGTCTAAGTAAATGTGCTTTTAAGGTAAAAATGGCTGTGAAAATTCATTGTGTCGCAACAAAACTTAAACCTGTAGCTTGATTTTCAGATTGTAATCTTGTATCTAATAGATCATTTCTCAAACTGCTTTTCCCCTTAATTGGTGAGGTGCACTTCATACAGAGAAAAGGATTCAGCTGGTACAAGGAACTTCACTGGTCTTTAAACTATGCACTGTTAACATGACCAAAAGCAACAGATAAGACTGCCTAAGACTTTCCATTTTAACATCACATTTTCAACTGCACCAAGCTTTATGACCACAGGGAAACACTAACTTTGGAGACAGAAAAATGACAGCAAAAATATTTCAAGATTTTTGGACAATAAAATTAGGAATAGGTCTTATACATGTTCTACCACAGACATGTAGTGCCATCACAATTGAGGATTTTAAATAGGGTGGGAGGTGCCCATGAACCACTTGTCCTGGTTTGCCCAACATTTAAACGTCTTTTCAGACAGAGAAGTTCAAATGGTGGTATTAATGATTCAAATTCTCAGCAGTTCAGTCCAGGGCTGTGGAGGAAGATTTTTCTGCTACTTCTGTTTCTAACCAACATGAACTACTCCATATGCCACAATGTATAAAAACAGCAGCTCTAGCTTTTCTTCAGCTTCTGTATTCCTGGTGGCACCTGGAAGCTTGAAAGGTGACTGGTGAACCTTCAGCAGCGAGGTAAGGAATGAGGCAAGCATCTTCCCAACCAAAAACGGAAGTGCATACTTATAAAAAAATGTTACCAAAACACAGCTGTTTAAAGAAAAAATAAGTTCTAGAGGTAATTCTAACATTTTCTCAAAGGGAACTTGACTTCGTAATCTTAAAATGTTTTGTTGTTTTGTATACTATTTGAATCTACATAGAACAATAAAGAAACAGTTTCTCTGGCAAATTGATGCTGTATTCCAAAGCAGATTTGATATGAATTGAGGAATGACAACAGGTAAATGGTATCGGCTTGATATCATGTGTATTTTCCCGATAATACTTGTTACAGTACAGAACAAAAACTAAGTCACAAAAGTACTCTTTTTAGCAGACAAATCTTTACATACACAATTACTGAAAAAAGGCATTTTTAACACTCTTTGTAATTTTGCGTACCTGATTGTATGGTGGTAGAACTTGAGAAGATTAGAAATTTTGTACAGTAAAACTGCTCCTGGCTCAGCAACAATCACCTGCTCAATTCTAACCTGCAGCATGAACAAATACAAGCACCCTTCAGATTGTAAATTTCAAAAAGCCAACCTCTTGCAACATATGTCTGATTTTTATAAAATAAATTCAACCAGAAATAAATTTCAAAAGAGAGTGTCCAGTTAACGTTCAACTTGAACCAAAGTGCTTCTGGGTTGCCAAGCATTTTGACAGAAAACAAGCAGGTGTATACATTCTTAAAAAAACCCACAAACCCAAAAAGCCTTCAAAAAATCCTGTTTCCCTACAGATTTCTGCTGCAACGTGGTATTGAAAACTTAAAAATAATTACACCACTTGATGGATCCAGCACATACTGGAATCCTCCACAGCAGTGAATAGCAAAAACAGCAGCAATGTTGCAAAAATCCCTACACTACAACAATAGATCGTTCGTGTCATGCAACAGTTCAAAACACCAAAGTATAAGGTATTTTATGCAAAAACCAAAATTTCACCTGGATGAATCTCTTCTTCACTCAAAGCAGAGCCTATGTATCCCCTACCAGCATTTAATTAGATGTATTTATAATGAGTGATCAGCTATGTTGACTGTTTACTTCAACCCCGAAATACTGCAATACACAGCCCAAAACAATGCCGACTTGGACAGCTGATGTCTTGTCTTCATGGTACACACAGTCTCAACCCACTCACAAAAGGCTGCCCCAGGGTCAATCTTTGTGCACTCATGAAGGAGAATAGACAGTGTCTTATCACTGCACTGTTCTCCCACATGCCTGTGTGTGAAAGGGCTACACACAAATCACCAGCCAACACTCACTCTCCCAAGTTATTTGCTGTTCAGTGGAACATGATGTGCTGCAGTGCATTCTTGTCAGAGACAGCTGCAGGGAGAATCAACTAAGATTATGCTTTCTCAGTCCTCTCCCTTTGCATCTAATTCACAGGCCGAAAACAGATAATACTTTTTAACTCTTATTCACAATAGTCAATGCACAAAGTTTTTTCAACACACAGGTGAACTTTGCTCTTCCACATGTTTGTATACACAAAGGTATACCTGTCTCCAATGTTACCTAAAAGGTCATTTGGGCATGGATACTGAGTATATTCTAGTTGTACAGCAAAAAAGAATAAGGCAGGCAGGAGAAAAATAAAAATATTGACTAAAAAATTAGCAACAACTAAAAATAAAGAAAATTATTAAGAAATAGAAAGAGTCAAAAGAAAAGGAAAAAATATAAGATTTTAGGGTCATGAAACAAAAATAAGAATTATAAAACAAAACAGGAAAAGAAGAACTGTTGGTTCCCATAAAGCAGCCTTCACTGCACTGGAGAACCAAAATTTGCAGGTCACTCAACCTAACCTGTTCAGGGAAGCCCTGGACTTAGAGCTCCTACCATTTCTTCATCTTATGCATTCTTTTGTTAGCAGATCACAAAAGACTATCTGAAGTCTACGGAGGGCATCAAAAACATTTTGTTTTGAACTCAAGGTGTTATGGAAAAGATGAGTTTAATTGAAACGTTTTTTAGGATTCTCCTACTTCCATCTGAAATGAGAAAAATGAGAAAATTCCATCTTGAAATGAGAGACCTCTGGTAAGATGTACGGCTAGGGAGTATTCAAGACTCACTTGGATGCCTAAAACCTAAACCAAATATCAGTAAGAAAGATGGGCAATTTATACTGCATATAAGCATAACCCTTCTTCAGAAGTAAGGGGACCACATCATATTGTACATTCACATGGAAAGGTATAAACTAGTAAGAAAATGATACATAATTCTCTAACTGTTGTGGAAATTCTATGACTAGGATTTTATTGAACTATTCCGTACTTCACCATTAACTGAAATAAAAGTGACAGATTTGCAAACATCAGCAGAAGTCTCCCAGAAAAGCACTGTACTGCGGTGCCACACAACTACAACAAAGAGTTGTTTCCCTGAAATCAGTGAGGATATTTTTCTTATTGTGGACAATCTTCAGAAAGAACAATTAATTGTAGAAAAGATTCCTCCAAACTGAGTCTATTTTTATTGTTCCTCTGAACTTGGTGGCTTGCAATTATCTATCTGCATTGTATGAATTTTTTCTTTCCCCATAGGAAACAGTAAGTGCTCCCTATTTTACATTGGGAAGTCTAAACTGGCAGTGAATTAATATAAGTTGCATTCTGTTAAAATACAGAATACAATGGGAAGTCTTTGATTTTTCTTTTAGTTTTCATTTTTTAATTATTATTTTTATTTTATTAGCACAGTAACTAACTGACAACAATATTTCAGGGAATGTTTCTACAGAGATCAGAAGCACACAAGTGCAAAGAGTCTGGCAACCAAAGTGGAAGATATTCTGTACTAAACTAAAAAAAATCTCAGATCAAGACCAAAACTCCCTCTGACTTACACAAAGGTTTCATTCTATTCCTAATTACTTCATTGGAACACACAGAAATACTGAGCTCAAATATCACCATTCAGTATTATTAGAAATAGAGCATGCAAGAAGAACACAAAGTCTGGCAAAAATCTTTCAAAAACAACAAAGCTGTGGTAATTGTTTGTTTGTTTGTCTGTTATGACAGGTGTTTTCCAACAGGTCAGAAACTAAAGGCTGTGAAGGATGATCTGTGGTAACACGCACAAAACTGAAACACAGGAGGTTCTGTCCAAACATCAGGAAACACTTTTTTTCCCCACTGTGCTGGTAACTAAGCACTAGTAGAAGTTGCCCAGTGAGGCTATGGAGATTCCATCCCTGGAACTATTCAAAAGTCATCCAGACACAGTCCTGGGGAACCAGTTCTAGGTAGCCTGGCTTGAGCAGGGAGATCAGACCAAGTGACCTCGAGAGGTCCCTGCCAAGCTCAACCCTTCTGTGATCCTGTGACACTTCAAATGGCACCTTTTTTTTACCTCTCTCCAGACCTTATCTTTTTCTATCAGAAACTTACATTTAGTATCCAGAAACTACCAGTTCACATTGGAGACTAAGTATCTGTCACCTGGACATAGTTGTTATATATCTTTGAGAATCATAAAACCCTTCAGAAGTTGAGAATCTAACTCTCAACCAAGAGCAATGAAAATACTTTGAAAAGATGGGGACACAAGTTCTGAAAAAACATGATAGAAGTTCTTTTATATTTAGAGTGTTAAGGAAAGCAAAATACTTCACCTTCAGAGGCCTGCAGACACCTTCTGTGATGTGCCCAACTACTTCTTGAATATTTTCTTCCACACCTATAGTTAATGCAAACACATGCTAAGATTATGCAAATATGATTATCTTTTCTTCCAGACTATAAAACAAACAAACAAACGTAGGAGGTACTCCTCCATAAAAAGGATTATGAACTGTATGTTCTTTTCTTCACAGGACTAGTTCACACCTCCACTGTACTTCAAATCTAGCCATTAAGAAATAGCTGCATGACAGAACAGTCTTGGAGCCATTACCTTTTGCTATGCAATTGCTTCCTAGTGCAACATAGTGCCTTGGGATTTGAGGGAGAAGCAGCAAGGGGAAGAATAAATGATCTAGCAAAGAGCTGTCACAGTAAGGCTCAATATTAGCACTTCATGAAATTAAACTAGAAGAAAAAATATCCCAAATTCAACCAGGACAGTGAGATGTTCAAGGAGCAACAGTATATACCCTTTTGAAAGGCCTGAAAGGTCCCTCATTGTTGGGTGCTGATGTGTTCATGGCACTGTTACAAATTAAGTGACATGTTATCTCCACACTGCTGTGTGCTGCAACATTAGCAAATGCTTCCTCCCCAGCAGCAATTGAAACTCATCTTTCACAGAACTATACACAAAAAAGAATATTGCCCTATCTTACCATGACACACAAATGAATTGTTGCATGGCAACCAGTACTGTCATAAATCAATCAAACTGAAAGCAACAGATCTTCAAGCTCTCACTTCAGTAACAACTCAGAATAGATTTATGGAGAAAGCAGTCCTTTAATTCTAATTTAAAACTTGTCAACAGGAGTTCATCTTCAGATGGGACCCATGCAATGAAAGTAAACAAACTGACTGTGACATGTGACAGAAATCAGGTGACCTGAAGCTATATTTTGCTTATTTCAGACTACGAGAGATTATCTTTGGGAGCAAAAATAATGAAAGACCAGAGATCTGTGCCAATGCCTCTTTACACCAAGCTATGTGAAAAGCCACATAAGCAGTAATAACTGAATTCAGTGTGGTGGCTCTAAGAATTTCAACATACTAAATTGGTAAGATAATAAAAATATGTTAGTATACTTGAGTACTGTTATCAAGGCAGAAAGCAAGATTACAAACCACAACATGCATGCTCTCCTACGTAATGGCTAGCTCTCACACACCTCCTAACAATTTACACATTTTTTCAGAAGGAACAGTCACACTTTTACTGTTCATCAACATAACAAGCACCTAGCACATATTTGCAATAGTGTATCTAGACCAGATTGACTTAAAAACAAGTTGTTTGGTATGAAATTTTTAGCTCAAAAAATATACAAGTTCGAATACCAAAGGACACGGAATAACAATCTTGATATACCACATGCTTGTGCCTTTGCATATATTTTCATGTTCAATTAGAATATCTGGATTCCACAAGCAGTGAAACCTTCCAGCAGAATGGGTTATATAACTGGTGCAAGTTTGACATAAAAGAATTACAGAATAAACAATTCTTAGAGGTCCAAAATAACTTTTAGAAAACAGTTCATAACTGAAGATACGCTTCTGACTGCTTGCTACACCATATATAATCTTTGTGTATCCTTCTATAAAAGAAGAAATCTTTCCTGAACTTCATTTAGCTTCTGTTCTCCATCTGGGTTCCTGTAACTCCATGATAAATGGGTTTCTACTGCATCTCTTAAAATGCCTGCAATTCTCCCTTCCTTTCAAGTACAAGATCTCTGTAAGACTAGAAGTCTCTTGCTAGCAGAATACCTAAGCTCCAAAGAGAACCAGATGTTTTATCCTTGTCCAGCAAAACAGTTAAACTCTTCTGAATGTGTTTTCCGTGCTTGAAATTTTAATAAGTAAAAACTGGGATGGGAACATTTCTCAAAAAAATCTGTTATTCACACAATTTTTCTTCCAAGAGGACCAAATCCACCTCTATCGCACCAATAGCTGTATGTGTGGCTTTTTTTTTTGAGAAGGGAAATTTTCGTGTAGCTGTGATCTACCACACTGTCCATAGTCCCAAAACTATGCAGAGCTTACAGGAGAATTTAAACAGAAATCTGAACTCAGAACAGATACAACTGAATTAAAATAATAGAAGTAGTTCCATCTGCAAAAAGCTACTCAAGTTAAAATTAAAGTGAAAACATCTGACTGACCTAACACCAGATCACCAGGTAAGTGTCATATCTACAGTAGTTTCTTGGGCTCCCTCCACAGGGACAGAAAAAAAATCCCAGTTTGTGATGAAAGCCTGCAGAAATGTTTACATTATATCTCAAATTTTGTTGGGAAGATTTGCCCTCTGGAGATGCAAATCTCTGTCATTATCTGTAACCGCAAATGAACAAGGTGTCCACTTGTTAAACGCTTAAGTGAAATAAACTCTATTTCTGTCAGAGCCTCGGCAGCCAGATGCCTGAACACTGCACAACAGCACAGGGAATTCAGCTTGAACCTCTCAGTACCACAGATGCTGTGCTCACTAATTAGTGACTACCAACTCAGGACTGTATTTGTAAAAAGCATATAATTGCAAGGTACTTCATGGCTGCACTGCCCATAAATGGTTCTTGTTAAATCCAGTGGTATCCTATTAAGTACTGTTTTGTGTTACAGATCTTACATCACTATCCTTGTCATCAAAGAAATTTCCCGAAGATGCAGAGGAATAGTTATGGACAGCTCCTCCCAAGCTTTGTAGCTCCCAGTATGAAAGTAGAATCCCTCTTTACATTTATTGAAAATCGTACAACAGTGAGAGCAAACCCATTGCTACAGAGCTTAGAGAAACGTATTTTTCCTTCAGACAGAAATATTGAATCCTCTGTTTACACCAGTCTCTTGAGAAAGAAGTTTTGGCTTGAAGATTTTTTTGCTGAAAATTTTCCTCTCAAACATTTATATTCTCTGTATTATCCAGTATCTTGTTCTGTGGCCAATATGCTCTAAATATAACTAATTACATGGTCATGGCATCTCAGCCTGACATCCTGCCAGAAGGCCAAGGAACTTCATAGTTAAACAAAGCACTACACAAAGAGGTGGGAGAATTTCAGAACAAAGTGCAGGTCTGTGCAGCCGCAGTAGCCCAATCCACAGCGGTATCAGACAAAGTATAATGCTCCACGGGGCCAGCTTTTCCTGAAGGACTCCCCAATTACAGCAGAAGCATCAGTCAGTCATCCAAAAAGAATTCCCATGTCTTTTCCTCTACCATAAAACCATCATGAGACCTGCTTTCCTGCCTCCCTGAGATACTGTCAGCAAACAATATTAAATTCACTTCTATAGTACACTGTAACTGTAGTAAAAAAAAAACAGCATTCTTCCAGTTTGACTTACAACAGTTCGTAAACAGCCTCATTTCCCATATACACTAATTAGGAAAGCAAATCAATACTTATGGAAGTAAGAAAAAACAGAATACATATTCACTTTAAATCCCAGAGAAGGATTGATACATACAGTCTAAAGAGCTCACCAGATGCAGATCAAATGTACGTTGTTATCAGTTTGTTACAACTGAGTACCCATGCTTAACTTAAAAATGTCTTTGGATCTATGGTGGTAAATCACACTAAAGCTTCTACTGTACAGAAGGTCTCTTAGGTATAGGTCAAATCTACTTAAAACAAAGCAAGGGGGCTGAAGACTAAGCATGAGAATCTGCAGTTTCGTTACTGAAGGAGAGCTTTGATATTAAAAAGTTTCACATATCTATGAGCGGCCTACTTTGACCTTCATAAACCTGACATGATGCTATATGACAGAAGAAATTTCCATTTTACTTGTAGCCTATAAGGAAAAGACCTATAGGAACAAGAAATGACATTTTTAAAAATTTACTAAACAGAAGACCATGGCATAATGGGAATCCTCAACATAACAATAAGCAATAACAATCTTTTCAAGGAGATATGTATTCATATACATTACAAACAATTTTTGAACTCTCAACTACACTCTAAAATGTACCTTTGAAAAATTAGTGTAAATCTATTACAAGCATAGTAAAATAAAACCAGTGCATTTTGAAACGTGCTTCTTTATTGCATGCCTTCTTTTAGAAGAATGCAACCATCAACTATTCTGATATTATTTCCAGGAAAATTTAAGCTCAGTCTTGTAACTGAAGCCCAACCTAAGAAATGAATCACACCTTCTGACTTATTGCTGACTTACTTTCTATTACCTCCCAATTTATGTTTTAAAACTAGTACTACCTTGAATAGTTACAAGCTTTAACATAGCTTCTAGGTGTTCTTTTTCGGAAGCTGTAGCTTGATGCAACCAGGCCAGCATGTCTCCTACATACCTACAAAAAGACAGAAATTTCCATGTACACCAGCAGTTTATGATGCCATTGACTCAAAATGGCAACATGCAAAAATAAAACCTTGTTAGTACTGTACCTCAGAGGATCATGAGAGTGCATTTCAATAGGGCGGGGAGTACCTCCCAGACCTCCTCTAGTAAGGGCATCTATAAAGCCACGGACCACAGCACTCCTTCTAGCTGTCCCAAACTCATCCAACGTGTATCTGTTATTGAAAAAGGAAAATGAGTTAAAAAGACCAGTTCACCTCATCACAGTTGATTAGCTCAATTTTACAGCTAATATGAGTAACCATTTTTATAGTTCTAGAAATTTTGCATCAATGCTTCTATTATAAAACAAACTCATCTGATTTTCTTGACTCCTGTAGACAGATACTAAAGAGAACTTCTCCTTGGCCCTCCCCATTCCCTTGCCCCACACAAATAAAGAAATAAATGAAAAAACACTTTTTCCATTTTTGTACATATAAGCAGCTTTGACAGATTTGGGACCCCTGTTTGCATATGGTCCAACTGACTGACAGAAGCAAAAATATACCGCACTGCAACACAAGGCCTCTTCCTTCTTCTAGGCTATCTCATGATTAGTAGCAAAAAACATTATTTTCATGTGATGGTTGTTCACTGTTTTTAATCAAATGAGTCTTATCTGGATATTTAATGGATGAACAATCACAGTCCAGAGCGCATAATCTCAAATGGCTTGCTGGTGGTAGAGAAGGTACCAAAACCCTACCCATGGCTCATTTCTGGAGCAGGCTACTTCCAGGCACTGAAGCACGATAGAAAGTAAAGGATGGAAAATGAACACTGCTAACATTCCTGCTACATTTGCTTAGAAGAAGGATTTCTGCAAGCCACAAAATATTTCTACTTTTTTAAATTAATTTAAGCACTTTGAACAATACACATAAATTACAAAGGAAAAAAAGAAAATACACACTAAAGTTTATTTTTCCAACATAAACGAAAAAACGTCAAAGAGCAAGCATGGTGTCCTTTACCAATGACACACAACAGACGAACATAGATAAAACAATAATAATAAAAAGAAGTTACTCTCTGACAGAAACTAAGTATTGCATTAATATTTAACAGATAGAGAGAAAATACAGAAGAATATAATATACTGTTTCAAAACTGTTCAACATTAAGTTCAATTAGATTTCTACTCTGCTATAAAAAGTCCAAGGGAGCCTTCAGTTTTGTTCTTTTTAATTTATGTTATTATTTGAAAGAGGAGGGAAAAAGCACACTGAAAAATCTGGAAATTTCTGTTTAAACTTTTTTTGTTATACACTGCACTTGCTAACTCAGAGAGTAAATATCAGCAATTAATTTTAAAAAGTCCAATGCAAAAAGTTGAATAAACTACTATTTACAAAAAATATGCAATTAAAAGTGGAAGATATCTGAGATCTGAGAACGGCCCACCATCCAGAAGGAGCAGTATTGGAGTGAAAAAATCTCAAGTGTCTGTAAAAACCAGCTAAGCTTTTTTTTTTTTCCTCTCCAATGAACAGCTATACAATTGATCATTAAAAATACAGCAGTGAAACAAATCTTGTGATATTGTTATTAGTTTTGAAAACAGCATTTAATAGTGATAATTTTGTTTTAAAACGGAAACTGCTAATTTTCCTTTTGCTCTCAGAAGAACAGGGTACAACCATTACAAAATCTTGCAACTGAAAAAATTCAGTAATAACTATTATTTACACTAGAACACCGTATTTACTGCTATGTTATTACACATACTCGTGTTCGGAAAAGAAAACAACATTTGGATTCTTTTCAACCCAGCTTCAAATTTTAAAAAAACACAGTAATGATCACTAGGGAAAGAAGAAGAGGTAGAAAAAGACCTTGAAAACCTGAGTGGATGGTAGAAAAGGTAAACTGCTTTCAGCTATGTCTCCCTGTATTTCCTATGAAGCTGTTTTTCTGTTAGAGCCAAGAAGTGAAATCCAAACTGAAATGTTTATTTCAAACACCTCCTGACTGCAGTTCCTAAAAGTCCATCTATGGTACCTTAATTCTGACACTTTTAGTTAAGAAGACAAAAGCCAATATAAAAAAACCTGAATTTGTAGATTTGTTTCTAAATTTCTGCCCTTCTCCATCTTACTAATTTTCACCCAATTGAATCACAATCTTTATCAGATGCAAGGGCAGTGATTTGGAGGAAAAGTGCTTAGTTCACACATCAGTGCTTACATGCATACAACAGAAAGTATCAATTACTTTCTTCTGTGACTTAACTTTTACATTTTGAACTCAGCAGTTTGTTAGTTACTTACAAGTACAGAAAAATTTTTGGAAGGGAAAAATTAAATCTTGAGATTTAAAATGCAAAACATCAGTACTGCAATTGTGACAATACTGCTTTAGCAAGCAGTTAAGCATGATAATCTATGATGACAGACATGTGGCTGCATCTTCTACAGCTTACTTTTGCCTTTTTGGCAGAAGAAAGGTCTTACCTATGAAGCTCTACCTTTGTTATAACTACTACTGTTGTTTGTGAGAGAAGTGCCAGAAGAAAAATAAATCCTATTCTGCAGATTTAATTTAAATTGATCAGCTGTGGATTAACATAGAAGATGTCTTTCTTTCCCATAAACATCAAGAAAGCAAAACAGTGATTTTATGGAGCTTGAAAGTATCATAATTCAACAAAGTATTTATTACAGAAAACAAAACTATTTCTAAGAAGAATCCCATAAAATGTGAACACAGTTGTGACTGATCTTTTGCAGCTGTAAAAGAGGGTGTGGAGGAGAAAATGGAAGAAAGGACTCTGCAATCTCCAACTATGGCACCACATCCAACAGCTGGGGACTGCGAGTGACACCACTTCTCCCTCACATTAACTAGCAGAGCTGACTGAGCATGTCAAGATCTGTGCTTTCTCTCATGCTGGCAGAATTTTTTAGGTACACTTCCACTATGCACTTCTCTTGTGAGGAGCTCCATGGAGATTTACAGTGCCACTTATCTATACCTTTGCACATATGACACTGTTTAAGACAAGGGTTGCCTTTGAAAGACTGCCTAGTACTCTGCTGTCCTGGATAACTGTGGGTGAAAGTCATTTGCAATCGTTGCAAAATGTGATGAGTGCATATAAAAACAAACAAACAAACAAACAAAAACCCTAAGAAGCAAAGAAGCACAAGTACCACTTCTTCAGGTATGGTCACCCAACAAAACCAGTTCTTACAGTGCCACCTCGTGGTTGTCTCTACTAAGTACCAAACTAATAAAGTCCCTTCAGCAAATTCTGAATAAGACTAGTAGTATTATATAGATATAGAAGTACCCCTATGCTTTAGAGGTCTCTATGTAGTAGTTTTTAATGGATTACTGTACAACTCATAATGGAAGACATTCTTACTACCAGAAGTGCTTCAGTAAAAGCTAATAAGCCTTTACCCATTTCTTACTTTGGGAATTTAAATGACAATCATACACTTTGGACAACATTTTTTACTTCAGAAAAACCCTAGAATGAGTGCAGCAGAAATTCACAATTCATTTAGATTAAAATAAAAACAGTCTGACAATTTACTTTAATGAGAAACCAGTAAGTTGGAAACAGGCCAACGACATACACTGTACCATAATTATGTCAAAAAGACTTCTAAAATTTAAAGCAGTTGAAATACATTTTTTGGTATTTTTATGTTTTGTGGTTTTTTTTAAATTTGACACAGGATTAAACTGACACCAGCCTTGGTGCCATAATTCATGCTCATCTTTAAATTTTATAAGCTCAAAACACTAATTTCTGTTAAAGATAATTGCAAACATTTACTTACTTGTACAGGACTGGTCTATCTTGTAAGGCTTCCATGGCTTGAGAGAGAACTGGAGAAATGTCACATGATTCTTGTGTCAATGTTCTGCATTCATCTATAAAATATCAACACAGATAAAAGCACATTCTTAACACTGTAATACATTCTATAATAAGCTGTAAAACAAGAACATTAGTTAAAATCTCAAAAACTTTTGATTTTGAATTGAAGCCTTCAGTATATGCTACCTGGGTTAGTTAGTGTTAATATAATTAAATTCCCCCGCAAGCAGTACTTATAAAATGCATGTCCATCACAAATTCCGACAATAATAACGATTACAGGAAGCTTAGTATTTTTTGTGCCCACATACAAATGGTGAATCATTCAATCATCACAATTCAGTTGGGCTCCTTTAGAACTGTTTACCACATTCCAGTTATACTATTAAGAAAAAAGGGAGCAAGTATTAAAGCAAGCTGTGGGTTTGTTTTGTTGTTTGGTTTAGGTTTTTTTTTCCTTTCACCATATTAACTACATAATCTTGTATATTCCATGCAAGAATGTGGAAATCATATAAACTAAATCAAACACTGGCATAAAAATTATGACTTTTCATTAGGGTGAAACCACAACTATTATTTGATGTTTCAGCACCCTCTGAAGAACCCCTAAGGAATATCAAAATCACAGTGCACCACTTTTTAAATATTTTTTCCCAAAAAACTTACTCTCAATGCCTTGGAGAAGAGAGAACTCATTAAAAAAAGCATCTACATTTTACACTATCAAGATAGTACACTGAACACAGATGCCTAGATCCAGAGTACATAAGCAAAAAAATAATTGCCTATTATCATTCAAAAGAGCTTCCTGATAAAAGGTCTTTTTTTTTTTAGAAGTAATATGCCACTCCTTTCACTAAACTAGATCTTACTACCAAATTGTCAAAGACAACAACTTCCCTGTAACCTGCACAGAAATTAAATTCAATAAAATTAACAATTTGTTTGCACGACCAAACTCTAGTCACTGCTCTCCGTGGCAAATCACCTACTGAAAATACAAATAAATAATACACTTTTGTAGTAATGAGATTGGCTCAAAACAGGAGAGAATCTCCAATTAATTACTGGGTCATAACAAACCTTTCACTAAGAAGGAAACCAAAATGCTAATGTATCTTGGAAAGGGTTTTTGCCAAGTTCAATCCACATGAAGAAATTAAAGAAATCACCATAATAATATTCATAAACATAAAAACATTCTTAGTCCTACTTTGAGTCCATCTGTAAAGTCGTTCATAAGATGTCTCTTGCAGTAAAGCCATCTGTTCCATAATTTCCAAGCTACAAGACAAAAAAAGGCTTATTTGTAAATACTATTTTAGGTAGCAAAGGCACATGCAAGTCAAATAAAACACATAATTTTTAAAATTTTGAAGATTTTAAAATATTATTGGGGTTTTTTTGCTAAATATTCTGTATAGACATAGGAAGTAAAGAATAAGACCTTGCTTTGACTTATGCTTTTAACTATAAAGAGTTATCTTGAACTCATTTAAGTAGCACTCACCCTGCCCTTTGCTGATTTGTCCGGAGGAGAATCTTGACATCATCATGAATTTGCTTTACTCGTCCTAAAGCCTTGAAAAAATCCTAAAGAAATTTAAAAATAAAATTAAATAAAAGCAATGTTTCAAAGCAGTGATTTCTGAATCAAATCTCTAGCACTCTGTACACCTGATTTCAATACCATATTTATGTTCCTTGCAGGTCTGTGTTCCAAATGATGCTTTTAAAATACACACCCCGTCTCTGCCACCTCTTAACTTTCATTCCACCTTAAGAGCCTGGGGATTTTTTTTAGTTTCCCATTGTGTCAAGATTTTCTCATACACACAAATTGCTGTAAAGACACATTTTTAACCTGTGTTATGTAGTACATGTGTGTTTCACATTTATCATTTAACACTTTGGTGAGATTTTGAGAACACTACCGTGCATTACACTATTGTCTCCCATTAACATTAGCAACTTAAGAGCAAACTAAAACACTATGAAGTACAATGATTACAAGTTGATATTTGCTGTATTCATAAAACAGGGTAAAAATTTCTTAAAAAACAACATTTGCAATAGATTGGACCAAGGTTTTCCAGAACAATCTTTCCCTCCTGAATAATTCAGCAGCAGCAGTGAAGAAAAAAACCCAAAACCCTTGAAGAGATGAACATGTGGCCAAAGAGGTTAGATTGTTACTGTGTCAGAAAGCAAATGGAAACCCAGTAACCTTTTTAAGCAGCTCTTATAACCAAGTCACCTTTCAAACATCATGGAGGTGCCTACCTAATTGAGACACCACTGTTTGTTGTATCTTCTGTGATGGAATACAGTTTACCTCGGGAAACTTCATTGTTCCTGCAATGTGCTTTCTAGAAACCTGAAGGCTCTTTCATGGCAACCGTGGTACAAAAGCTCACAGCAATTATTCAAGTGCACAACCATTTAACACATTCCATTTACACTTTCATTAGCACTGTTTATGGTTATCAGTTCCACGTGTTTAATAACGTTTTAGCTGCAAACAGGATGCCTGTGGAATCCAGATACTATGTCTCAGCAGGTAGTGTAGAATTAAGTGAAGTTTTCCATGCAACTACAATAATAAAAAAATCTATTAAGTATACTCAATTCTGTCACTATTCAGTTTGCTTTTACTGCAGAACAATGTGTCCTCTTATTGAAACTGCAAACACATTCCGAAACTTGTTTTGGAAGGTGGCTAAAAGTGAATCAGCACTTCATCAACCAAATAATATTGACGGAAAGCCTCACCTTATATTGTTTCAAGTCACTGAAGACCCATACACATGCATATGCAAAATGTACACACACACATGCACAGGGGCAGTACTACTGAACAGCTGCAAGCTTCTCATTTGCTTTATTTGAGTGTGATGACGTTTTAAAAAATCTCCACTGAAAATTCAGACTTCATAAAGGTCTTTTTGAAGTGTAGAACCACATGAGAGATCATCTGCCCTTAAACTCATTACACAATGTAGAATTTAATGTTGATTTTCTTTCTCTTTACTTGAATCTTTAATCACACATTTCAAATTCATCAGAAATTCACCATTCTGTTAAAATGTACATTCTTCCATAAAGAATTAAATTGCAAACTGAAAATAAGATCTCATATACAATTCAGCTAGGGCACTTCTACATTTTAGTTCAGGGCAAAGCTTTTAAAGTTCATTGAGCTACCTCAGTAATTGGCTCATCTTTCGTGCCTCGAAGCAGGTTCATTTCATCCGGTGTCAGCTGGAATTTTGCTATGAATGCATCTGCAACTTGTGCTTTCATTTCTAATCTCTGACTGTAAAAAACAAAGTGAAGAGAACATTAGCTTTTTATGTTTATCTCACACTTAATTTTCATATTCATACTTTTGGATATATAATCAGCATCAGAATTTGGTGTTATTAAATTATAATGGTATATTTCTGCCATCAGACACTTGAGTTGCTTCTTTACATACAGTTTTCTATTAAGCTTACATAGATTATTCAGTAAAGACAATATACAGGTACGTTAACACATTTGAAAATTACTAAGTTCCATACAAAAAAATTATTTTAGCATTTGTATCACAAGTTATCTAATCCATATACTTTGTGCTTGTACAGTTGTAATGCTTGTAGTTATTTCCTTTCAAATTCACCAAGGAAAGAATGGGGTTTCAGCCAAGGTGTTCAGAGAGACACAAAAAAGCTGTAGCACCCAAAATGAGAAAATTAACATTAATCAGCTTTTCTGCAGACAAGATCCATTTCTTTATAACAACATACAGTTGGGATACAAATTTACTAAACTCACAAGCAACCAAAATGCAATAGTTAATTCTCTTGTTGACTACCCTCCCTGAAAGTAAAACATAGCAGGGATGTAACATATAAACACCATCTCACGGGCAGCATTTTCCTGCACAAATTTTGTCACACACCTTTACAACCACAAAAGGATCCAAATGGAATGGACTGAGATTCTTGTAGCAATAGAAGATTTGCTCAAACTGTGGTCTGAACACTAAGCATTCCAGGAAATAAAGACTACTTTTTCAAGACACTGAAAAGACACTGATTAGTTATTTGCAATGCATAAAATCAACCTATCGATTTTTTTTTTTAAGTTAACTCTACAATTGCAAGCTTAGGGTCTCCATGAAGCTGAATGTTTCCAAAGGAAGGAACAACAGTGACGGAGGATGATTCTGACCAAATAAACAGACAATGACAGCAGTTGCATCCATGAAAAATCACAGCACTTTCCTACACAAAGGTAGGAAAATGCAAAACCACCATTTTTAACACATTCAGTAAATTTTCAGCAGGGAGATTATGTGATAAAATCTGAAGAAAGGAAGTCAAGGTGTAAGAGGAAAAAAATACCAAGAGAAGCAGTCTACAAAACAGAGGAAACAGACAAGAAGATATTAATAAAAGAGTATTTTTAATTGAATATTAGGCCTGTGAGAGATTTTCTGAGGATAACTATGTCATTCTCGCAACAGAGATGAAAGATGGATCTGTAGTAATATATTCCATCAATGCAATGATGCATAACCCACGCTGCTTAGGCTGCCTCAGCCATCACTTATCATTCCTGCTCTGTACTGACATTCCCACTGTGACAGAACCGTTGTTTAAACTGTCATAGAGTGAATCAGATCAGGGAACAAATCTGGGAGGAAAAATAATGAAAGTTTTTATTTTTGGGGGGTAGAGATTGCTTGTATATTCTAATTCTGTTTACCATAGTATTTGCTAAGAGTCTGTGATGTGCCAACTTTGGTAAATGTACCTCTGCTGTACTAAGGGGTGTGTCAGCACCATGAGTTGCCAGATGCAAGTTGGCAATAACTAGTTCATTGCTGCTATGAAACTGCTCGTGAAAACCACACTTCAGAATGCTTCTGGTGTATAAAAAGAAGTAATTTCAATAGTCAGTTATAAGTAATAATAATAATAATCATTATCATAATGATGAATACTAGAACCCAAAAAAACCCTAGAGGCATATGACAGCTACTCAAATTTAAAATCAGGTAAGGACACTTGTAATTTCATGCAATGATGCTGCTTTCAACAGCGCATTCCTGTTTCATTCCATTGTGCTGAGCAAGTCTAATCCCTCAGTGTTACCATCACTGGATTTGGTTGAAACAATAGACAGTGTAATTTAGTGAATTAACTTTTAATAGTTGCTCGAGTCTCTCCTCTTGTGATGGAAATCTCAATTTAATATAAACCCACAAAGCTGAAAATACAGTGGATTATCTCTCCCATTAGGGAAAAGAAGGAAGGTAGTAAAGAGACAAGAGTACTCAAATGCAAGGCCTTCTTTGGTTTCAACTGAAACAAGATCTCCCAGAAACACAGGAGCAGATGGGGTGCTGAGAAACTTCTCTGTTCTTCGAAACTTTTATCTCCTGAGTGCATAAATTTTTAAATGCTCTTACAGAAGATCTCCATTTATGATTATCTTCTTCAGACTTTTTTCAATGCATACTTCCAGTAAACTGGGGGTAGGATTTTAAGAAGTGTGCTATACTGGGCATAACGGTTTTCCCAGTTTTCTGTAGGAATTACGGTTGCAGAGGACTTTCAAAGAACAAGGAAGAGAGTTAGGACCCATGCAAACAGCATGCACGTTAGTGCATGCTGGAATTCTGTACGGGGTTATAAAAAAAGAGCAATCTTGCTTGTCAATCTCTCTCCTGCTGCAAGTCCTCACTCTTCACAGTCCTTCCTCCACTGCTTTTTTGGTGCTATAGACAACGGAGTTCAATCAAACACTGTTTCAAAGACATTCCGATCCCTAGCCATGTCTTGGGTTAACACCTGCCATAAATGCTCACTGATGCATTCTGCACGCTCCCAATAATTAACTTTCATACAACAGAGTCACTACATTAAACTCTAGCACACTGGCAAGTTGAAAGTTTCACAATGTAAACCACAAGATAACAACCTCAAGGTGGCAGCAATGTTTCACCTACCTTTCTCAGGACTGAGAGTAGGAAGTGGTGACAAACATCTATCCTAGACAAAAGCACGTGTCTGAACTTTGAAAGAGCTATTTCTTCTGGGCTCTTTATAAAGCACATGGTAATTCAACAAGCTGCTCAGTTTCAGAACCCAGGGTGGCCAGCTCTGCTTGTGAAGGCTATGAAAGTTGCCTTGGTTATCAATCTGCATGAGAAAGTGATCCTATATCCTACATGATGGATCAGGAACAAAATATGTAAGTTGTACATACCCTTGATCTTTATCTGGCAGTATACACTATTACTGAGACCAATACACTCACATAGGTATTCAATTTATACACACAGATACATATATATGTATTTCCTCTGACATAAACTAAGATATTTAACTAGAATTTAACCAATCTTATTAAAGCAGGGAAATGGATCAAAATGTCACTCAAGTTTGGTATAGTCAATTCACCGCAGTAAGTGTCATACAAAACACAATGGAGGTAACAACAAAATCTAGAGTAAGGTCGTCTTACATAAAACTCACTGCAGTTGGTACCTGTGCAGACACTTGGACATTTCAAGATGCTCTGGCCTTTCTGCAGACATAATAATTTCTAAATTGTGTTCTAAGTGGTGCAGTACAGCTGAGGAAAGGCCATGCTATGCTGTTATCCCAAAGTCGTTTTTTTTTCTTTTACCAAAGTTACCCCTGCATAAAAGAACAAAACTAACAGATCATGCAAACACTGCATTGATAGAAAGCGGGAAATGCCAAGCGTTGGTAGACTTTGGAGCTTGGGCAGGGGGACGGGATTCCAACAAAGACCAATTTCCCCAGTTTTAATCGTTACCAGGGAGACAGAATTCTTTTGCAAGAGAACTCAAAAGGCTGGGAAAAGTATGCACTTGGTGCACTTTTCCCTTGAATCAAATACAAATGTGCACTGGTTGTTAGAATTATCACCAAGACAGCTCAAAAATCAGGTGAAGAAGCAGAATTTTCCGAAATTATGTTATCATGCCACCAAATACAGCATAAAAATCTATTAGCTTCCTTTACCTAGGATGAATCAGAGCAGCGCATTCTGAAATCACTTTTGATTTGTAATACTGAGGATTCAACACATTTTCAAAATCTCAGAATGATGAAGTATTCCTATTTCATAAAGAAATAACAAGTACCTTCAACAGACTTGTGTAAAGTCTGCTTTTCAGAAGCTGCTACCAAGATCTAGCACACTGGCAAGTTGGTGAGAGGCAAATATGCAAAACTATATAACAAAACATTTACACACAAGTAAGTGTTAGGAAACCATTCTTAAGTACCAGGTGCAAAAATACATTTATAAATGCGGAGAACAAATGTTTTTATTCTGCATTTTATCAGTCAAACATATTTCTTATTAAAGGAGAATTGAAATACTGTGAGAAGGTATTCAGTGACCAATTCCATCATAGAACATAATTATGAAATTTTCTCCTCAATTATAAAATAGGGAGGCACAGAAAATAAGAGTGAATTGTCTATTGTTTCCAGGATACAGGAAAATAGCAGTAATAGTAAAGAATGCTTCAGTGAGACCTCATCTGGAAAACAGATCACAATCCTGATCATCTGTGTTCAAGAACAATGGACTCCCATTAGACCAGAGCTGCAGGATGATCATGGGAATAGAAAACCTAATTTATAACAGGAGATGAAGGAAGCTCTTAAGATAAAGGACAATAAGAGAAAACAGTCAATTTATATCCAAGAATTAGACTGAAAATTGTGGAAAGGCTTTTATTGGAAAGAATGAGCTTTTGGGGTAAGTCTTCCAAAAAAAAAAAGAAAAAAAAATGAAAAAAAAAAAAAAAAAAGAAAAGCATTAGTCATGTGTTTAACACTTGATGAGTTTGTCAAAGTCAACATGCAAATAACAGGTGGCAGCAGAAAAGTGGATTTCAACTTCTCCCATCTGTAATCCCTACCTAAAGACAGCCTGCAATGCTACAGTCCTGTCATGTAATACATTCTGCTCAAAGAATAGGGAAAAATCAAGATGACTAAATAAAAAATTAAGCAACACCTCTGCACTAAAATGATTCAAATCTTACCAAAGAGACTACTAGACACTAGAATAAAAAAGCTTATATACTGCAAATAAATTAATGGAATACAGTAACCTTCTACTTTTATACTGATTAGCCTTCCTATAAACATGATGGGTATGTATCTACAGAATAGTCTGAACAAACAATTCATATTTTTCAGCAATCACGTGAGATATACAAATATACACACACGTATATATGCATATACACTTACTAGGTAAATCAGTGTTCAGCAATGGCTAAGATGCAAAATATGGTTCCTAAGTTGTGCACATAGATTAAGTTACAAATGAGTGCGTTTCCAGTGAACAGATTCTTTTCATCTTGTAGAGGTAAGCTAATTGATACTCCCATACCGAACAGACTGATTTCTTCAGCTTATCTTTTACAAAATCTGCTATAAAGCCACTTGAAAGGGGCTTGCTTTGTCTAGCTTTAAATTTGCCATCAAATTCAAAAATATTGCCAAAGGCATGAAAATAACACACTGTTCTCTACATCCACCTGGAATGAGATCAGAACAAATGAGCTTAACCTGTAGCAAAAGGAGAACTAAATCAGAAAGCTGGAAAACAATAAAGAACCAAAACCAATTTCCAATGAAGATCACAGGCTCTCTGTTCCCGGGTTTTTCTTCTAAGAGCACATTAGACAAACATCAGTCAGAAATGGCATCACGTAACTGATTCTGCACTACTGATGAATGTTTCTCGACTTGTAAGACCACACCCCTTTTCATACTGACCAAGAGTACTTCATGTCTCAACAGAGTAAACAGTTGCCAGGTAGAAAAGCTGGCAAAAAATAAGGCTTTGCACTTTCTCTGCTAGTCATGGCTAGAATGACAGATGAGTCACTGCTTTTTCTCCGGAAGCTTATTCATGAGAATAAATGTAATTACAAGTTTCAAAAGGTCAAGACATGAAATACATTCAATCAATGCAAACCAATAGATCACTGCTTTTCCTAGAATATGCTGAAAAAAATCAAACCTCTCTAACCTGCTACAAACAGTGCTCAACTTCCTGCAAAATTTCTAAACTGATTATGAAAAAAAATATATTTCTTAGAAAACAAAAAAGCCATCACTGACAGACAAGCAAGAGAGATCAATAGTGTAACACTACTGAAGCAGATGTCCACTAAAAAACATTTTTCCTAAGACTTTTGACCTTGTATTGAGCACAGAGGTGACAGTCAAATCATTGACTTAATTCCAAAAGCAGTGTTTGCTGAATTTAAATAAAGAACAAGTCTGAATATAATTCAATTAAAACAAATTGAAGTACATGCTCTTATATTCCTCTCTGGGAATCATATTTAACTGTATTTTTAAAAAGTGAAACAACTGTAGTGCTACATAAATGTTTTTTCTGGAATCAATGTAACTAACAAGGATACTGACATCAAAACACAAATTTTGTTCTGTTTAAGAACCCAATTAAAAGAGAATAGCAAAGTAAGATAAGATGTAAAGGTGTTCAAGTGCATAAGCTCAACGAAAGCTCTGGACAACAAGCCTGACTCAAAAAACATCTGTCTGAGCCATTTCCATCCTTGTTTTTTCATGATAGTTTTCAGAGTATTATGGTCTTTACTTCCAGAAAACTACTTCTAGCTCTCACTATTTGTATTTCTGCAAACTTATTTTCAGTGATCCCCCTGAGCATGTAAATACACTCACATAATCATTCTTAGGTAATTTTATAAGAATTAATATTGTAACTATTACCTTCTAGTCTCCCTCCCCAATTATTACATCCACAATTGTGGCTAGCCTCAAAAACAATCTTGCACATCTTACCATTAAGTGGCTGGTAGAATTACTATGAAGCCAAGCTACTGGCATTCTGCATACAGTATCTTGGAACAGAACAGTAATTTCTCTGGTTTGGGAACTAGTGAACTCTGGGATGCTTGTTCCCAACGCAAGGTGAAGTAGTTTAGCACTGCAAGTAAGTTTTTAGCTTCATATCAAGAAAAAAAAAAAAAAGAACTGAAGTCAGGTACAACAAGAGAATCAAGTCAGAGGAAGCTACTATCAAAATCTCACTTCAAGGAGCAAGATTCTTCTTCTCTCAGCCTACTAGCAATAGCAACTAAACAAAACCACATCTTTTAAAACAGCACAGGTTGTCTGAAAACAAACTAAACTCCTCATTACTATACATACAACAGCTAATACAACCTGAAAGCAATATTAGTGTGCTCAAATAAATGTATAGAAATCTAGTGAAGATACTGAGAAGGGAGTTGATTTTTAACAATTCCCAGATATTGTCTAAATTAACTACCTCAGTTTTATTTTACTGTAACAGTTTGTTATGAAATACATTAAAATGAACATTCTATTCAAGACTCTACTGAACAGCAATAAATTAACCTGATGTGTAATGCAGACATGGGTTGGATGGCTTGGACTACTTTATTTCACACTACATGATTCTATTAATTTGTCATAAGTCTCAGTTTTAAGGAAAAAAGGAAAAAAACCCACTCTATGTTAAACAGATTCCATAATTTAAATAACGTGAAGGAAAACTCTTCTGTTTCTAATGTACAGTAATTTTAGCTAGCCTTTACAGGGAAAATAAATTCAGAACAAGCAACCTAATTGACCAAATTAAAGTACCAATTTTGACATATTCATAAATATAAAAATGCAATTGTATTAATTGCTTTTAAAATTTGTTATCTAATTAGCTTACCCTATTTAGCATTTATGCCAAATCAGGTCTAAAGCTCACAAACTAAGTTATAATAAAAAAAGTGCTGCAAAGCCAAAACTTGAGAATGCAGAAGTTTTAACCTAAATCTGAGATGAACATCTAATTTTCTACCCCAACTATTTAACCAGGTGTCTTCAATCACTCATTTACCAATCTAGAAGGTCTCAAGCAGCTCATCACAATTACCTACAGGACAATGCACCGTGGATCACTACACCTTCAAACCACAGATCTGAGAGAATTCAAGTAATAAGCTTCAGAAAACAAAAATCATCTTGAACTGTATCTAATTACATAGATGATAATACAATGCCAAAGCTACTTAGAATAAAAAACCTAGCACCTGCACAGAGCCACCAAGACAACCATTCCTTTATACATACAGTAGAAGTAGAAAAATATAAATTCCTAATTACTGTAAATGCATGAAACACATCTGAAAGTTCAGTTTCCCTTCCGTTTCAGAACACTGAATAAAATCCTAACATCTTTTGCCTACAAAAATACGAACAGCTAAAGTGAATCAGATAAATGCTAAGCATAATAGAAGACCATAATAGAACGGGTCCAGCTTTCATCTCTGCATTACAATCAGACACCATTTTAGGACAACCCTCAGAAGACAGAGAAGCCACGCCTTTCCAGTGTCACCACTTACTCCATTGGCTTAAAAGATGTCACCTGTTAAGTTGAAGGAATCAGCAATTTAAAACCTGTTAATTTTTTTCTGACCATAGGCAAGATTTCAGCTCTTCAAGAAACCCCTAACATTTGGTAGCAGATGCCTCTTCACATGCCTGATGTGAACCAAAGGGATGCATCAGAACAAATGGTAATTTAATAAATTAAAAGATGAAAAAAATGTCCCAAATGGAACAAAACAGCCTTCACACTGTAGCTTTTAATTAATTTTTTTTTAAGTTTAGGCAGTGAAAAAAGTTAACTTTGCTAATAAATAGTACTATCAATCTTCCATAACCATCAACCTGTAGAATCACAAGTACCTTCTGGCTTCTGCTCACAGGTACTTCACGATATACTTATTCCTACATGTGCACACTGAGATCACAAAGACCCTTAGAAGGACAGGCTACTTCCTAAACCGTTTTTTCCCTCTTCACACTAGGGGGATAGTCTGCCTTTTAAAGGAATTAGCAGAAAGTCTTTTAAGTAAACTATTGTATGAATAAGGACTATATTGTGGAGGTGCTGATGTACAGTCTGCATAATCTCCTTTAATGGAATTTAA
Organism: Sclerurus mexicanus; assembly: GCA_013396755.1. Lineage (NCBI taxonomy): Eukaryota > Metazoa > Chordata > Aves > Passeriformes > Furnariidae > Sclerurus > Sclerurus mexicanus. The sequence continues at coordinate 764,119 of VWZF01000636.1, read as the reverse complement.
GGCCAATTAGACACACACCACTTGGGATTGGTCTTGGTATTTTCCATTCTGCTTCAGATCAAGGTTTCAAAGCACAATTCCTTTTCTTGAGACTATAAAATATATGAACACTTGTCTGTCCTATCACTTTACATAGTCACAGTCAAAAAGACAAATTTTCTAAGACTTCACTTATGGTTCACTTAAATTGTGCCTTTACCAAATCTTTCACTTTATATGAACCAGCATAGCATTTTATGCAGTTAATCTACACTCAACTTTTAAAATGTGTACTAATTAGATTCCAACTTCACATTCAGACTTCCACAGGACATAAACTACTTCCTACTGAAGTCCCCAGCACATTTCTACCTATTCTGAAAGCTCACCAAGAGCTATGAAAAACCATAATTTCTACTAGAAACTTACTACAGGAAACAATTATTTCCAATCTCCAGGGGACTGTAAAGAATTTTCAGAAGGCGGCTCATAAAGCAGGAAGATTCATTCTTCTACGCTGAGAAAACCTAAAGCTGTAAAACTAGATATCCTAGCCTTAAAAGCAATAAAGACCACTTGAATCTGTCAGGCAATTATCCCCTCCCCATGAATAAAAATACTGAAAAGAGCAAAAGACAAATCTTTTCTTCCACAGGACTTTGGAGAACCAAGGGAAAAAGTGATCTGTGTTAGGCTCATTAAACAGCACTTCTTCTGTTAGCACTTTAAATATGGCAGAGTAGGTTAGAATCAAACTTTGCATTCTCTCATATAGCACCTGAACAAGAGAGTGATTTCCACTGGATATGAAGCAATAACAACAAAAGAGGCCTGTCAAACTGATGAGACATTGAGTAAGTACATAACTGCTACAACACAATAAAATTTACATTATCAACTGACATAGATAAAGCACATCCATATTTAGCATGCTTTACCACAGTAACTGATTCTTTTCCCTAAAAAGCGAATTTTGATTGAAACAAGCAATTGCAACCATTCTTACCTTTCTGAACCCTCTAACAATGAACTAAGAATGCAATACTTTTATTCCACTAGAGCTACAAACACAGATAGTGTTAATAAAACCCCCAAAGTCAATACCCAAAAACAGAAGTGGCAGAATCACATATAGAAGAAAATACCATCAGATATATAAGGTGGTATACATACTTTTCTGCCTGGAGTTTTGTGGTCTTTACAATCAAATCCTGGGTTTGTTCCTTTGCTGCCTAGAATACAATTAAAATTATTAAGTATGTGAAAAACACAAACATATCAAATGTATTACACCATCTTTAAAACACGTAATACTTTTGAAGCTTTCTAACTATAAGCAATTTAAAGAGTGTACTCTTTGAAACAAAAGGCCTTCTTGAAACAAGTATTCATTAACTCTCCCTATTTCCAGGCAGGAAAAAAATAAATTATTATTCTTATCTATTTATATTTTCATGTTTATATACATTTCTATTCAGTTTATTTTTAATTTATATTACAGAAACATTATGTTAGAAATAGTTCTCATTATTTTCTTTGCCCATCAACTGTAAATTGTTTGCTGTTATGAAATGAAAAACAAAAAACATTCCTTTGAATGCTAAACTGCCCAGTAGCAGTGTCCATCCAGACTTTTCAGACAAGATGATGAATACAGCACTGCTAGTCTAAGGAAGCTTAGCTCTACAGTCCCAGCACCTTACAGAGCTGTAAAACCAAGAAAAATTATTTGGAAAAATGTCTTCACTGAACGTGTGGTCAGGCATTGGAACAGGCTGCCCAGGGATAGGGCGGAGTCACCATACCTGGAGGTATTTAAAAGACATGTAGATGTGGCACTTCGGGAGATGGCTTACTGCCGGACTTGGCAGTGCTGGGTTAGTGATTGGACTCAATGATCTTAGAAATGTTTTCCAACCTAAATGATTCTATAATTCTAAGAGCAATGCACTTATGAAGTTCATCACAGCCCCAAATATTCAGTAAGGACAATGCAAGAGAATCCATGAAGAAATAATTCTGCATCAGACAGCAGCTACATGACTAAAGAGATTGCAGCAAATGAAGTTAAAGGGTTCTGAAACTTCTTGCCCAGCAAAAGGATAAAAGACATCCAGAACTGTTGGCTTCCCACTGGATTCCACCAGTGATCCCTTAGGCAGAAAAATAAGATGATTTAGAAAAAAAATTCCTGAAATCAAAAAGCATTCAGTACAGAATAATACTGCAAGTCAAGAGGTGAAAATGGCTATAAAGACACTCTGTGTGAATAATTTTAATACTGTGTCGGTTCCAAATTACTGTGTTTGCCAAAATGAAGATGCCAGTCTTGAAATCCCTGAGAGGGCTAACAAAAGTACATACACACACTGAATTTTCTAAAGGAAACTATTATGGACTAACATGCAAATTTCATAAGAGCTCAAGAGAATTTACTGAACATTCAGTAGTTCCAAAATAATCTAAGACATCTTTAAGCTTTTTATATCTTATATGAATAATAATATTTAGGGGATTTAATAAATTCAGATTTTAAAACTTTTTTGATAATAGATTTTCAATGCTTCAGCTTAACAAATAAAAATTACTATTACAACGAAAGACTAGACCTGAATTATTCAGTATGGAATCTACTAATTCTAGACTGGTTTCTTTTACCACTTCCTTCAGAGCTGCATATCTTAATGCACCAAAAA